>VDFB02281492.1:452938772-453310025 GCA_007258455.2 Sequoia sempervirens | reverse complement strand
CAAGGAATTCCAGCTAGGTGACTGGGCACTACTCTATGACTCAAGGTATCAAGACAATGCTAGAAAATTGTAGACAAGGTGGCTAGGACCATATGAGGTTGATGAAGTATTCCCTAATGGTGTTTTTCAACTCACTACTATTGACCCAATTAGATTCAAGTTGCTTATCAATGGTCATCGCCTTAGATTGTATCACAATCCAACTTTTAAGGAGGAGTTTTTGCAACAATTCACTCAACATGTTGCACCTGAGCTTCCTACAGCCAAAGGAAGTGGACCAAGTGTCTGGCTAATTAAGGTATGTACTTGTCATAATAAAGACTTCCATTTTTGTGGGAGTCCATTTCTTTACCCATCCACCCATCTGCCCATCCATCTCCACTTTTCTCCCTCTTCCACTACATCACTTCATTCCACTCACCCTCATTCCACCTCATTTTCATTCATTGCTCAACTTATTTCCTAAAAGGGAAAACTATACTTTATCCACAATATTTACATCAAATCCTCCACACATTCAGGTATCTATGTATTAATTGCTATATCTTAATTGTCTTTAGTGCATTCATTTAATTGTTGTGCGTTAATATGGATGTTCACCATAGCATGACATTATTCCCTATCCTTGTCAAATCATCATCTCACATTTGAGGACACATGCCCAAATTTAGGTTGGGAGGGAGGAAAAATATGTGAATACTTTTCCCACATGTTAGTCCATGTTGGTCTACGTCAACAAAATTTAAATTGAGCTAAATTGAGTTCATTTGAAATTTGAGTGAGAGGACAGCTCGCATGTGTGAGGTGACACCAACTGCTACCACCATTTCTCTCCATCATAGATTTCATTTATTGCTTCTTCCTTGTAATTATTGACCTTATCACAATCTCAAGCTGTAAACAAAGGGTACAAAGGGAAAATTCAGTCAACATTGGCATTGGAAATTTGGCAAGTGTTGTAGGAAGGTGAATTTGGTTTTTAGATAAGAATTGCAGGAAGGAAAGTACAAAGTGATTGTTGGATTGCAGACAATGGGAGGTGAGTTAATTCAAAATTAACCCATGGTGAATGATGTATTACTATAGGATGCACCCTACCTGACCAAACACATAAATTGTGGCTGGTTAGACTACTTCCTAAAGCTAGATAGTTTTAATGAAGAAATTGCACTAGAATTTTCCTAGACATTGTCTGAAGGGAAGGCCATAGTAAAAGGGCTGGAGGACATGGCAACTGAAGAAATAATTACAGAGGTTACAGGGTTTCCTACTGACAATGAAAATTTCCCTACTTCTAAAGATTCCAGGTCAGCTAGGGCCAGATTTACAGAACCAAGTGACCCTCCATTGAGCATAGATAAACAAGGTGCGAAGAGAACCTCTCTGATTGAGCCATGGAAGCACATAGTTTCTTATGTCATAAAATATATCAATTGTGAAGGACACCAATAAAATCTACATTCCATGCATTTTAAACTATTGAATCACATGAGGCAGGGGAAGAGGATGAATGTAGTGAATGTGCTTTACCACCTTCTTTCCATCATGTTGATCGAGACTCAGAAAGGTAGGGACAATTTTTTTTCCCACCATTATTTGATTAAATTGTTAGTTGAGAAGTCTTTGCATGATGTATCTAGAATGACCTGGGAAGAATTCATAAAAGTTGATCAAATTAGACCTAAGCACTTGCGACCTAAGGTCTTACCTCAACCTCATAGGTATAGTAGGAAATTGAGCACAACTAAATCCACTATTGGTGCTTCAACCTCTAGCACAAGAGCTAGTGTAAACCCTCCTGCAGTAGAAGAAACCATAGAAATTAGCTCTTCTAGGACAGAGCACTTAGAGAAAGAAAGTTCCTTCCCAGATTCTAATGATGATGTTCCACTTGGCATCCTAATAAAAACTAAGGCACAAAAAAGAGAGGTGGAAATGAGAAAAAGAAAATCTAAAAAGCAGCCAATAGAAAAAGAAGTACCAAGCTCTAGGAAGCGAAAGGCTAACACTGTTCATCCTGCAACTAAAGAAAAACATGAGAGCCCTCTCAGGAAATCAAGAGCAGTCAGGAAAACCTTTGGTATGCCTTCACAAGAAAGCCCTAAGTCTATAGAAATATCACAGGGGGACACAAAATCCCCAATGGGATAGGTGAATGTCGAGGAAGAGGATATATTTAAGACAACAACAAACATAACATTTGCAAATCTTGTTGATATTGTAGAACAAGTGGAGAATCAAGGGTATGAGGAAAATCAAGATTTCCTATAGCATGAGCATGAGCAAGAGCAAGAGAAAGAACAATTAGTGCCCCTGAAGCCAGAATTGATAGGACAACATGAATCCTTGCAGTTAGTACTATATGGGGAGCAAGCATTAGTGCTAGGGAAAATGTTGGTGGGAATGCATAACCCCCCTAATTTTTAAATGCACATGATAGCTATGCATTTATGGAAAGAGATGCAAAGAAGAGAAGAGGAATGGAAAGAAGAGAAACACAAATTGAAGAAGGAAATTCAAAAGAAAAATGAGGAGATTGAATACAAGGATGCAAAAATTGCCACCTTGAAGAAGAATGTGGATGATATGGCAGGCTTGGAAACACAGATTTTAGAGTGCATGACCCCTCCAAGGGTCTATGCTCCACATTTGAGGGAGAAATATATTTCTTTTAAGATGGCAAGGATTATATCAGGTTTGAACCCTTCTATTGAGACTCCTATTGAATTTTTTAATGCTTATCGAATTGCTTCTCCTGAAATGAAGAATTTTTTGTGTGAGTTTTATTTGCATAATTATGTTGTGACACAAGACCATGATTGGAATCCACTGCTATATGTTGGGGATGTCCAATTAAGGGAATTTATGTCTTGGGTACAAAATGGGATTAGTTGGGAAGAAAAATATGGGGCTTATAAGCAATTGGAATCCAACATCCCTCTACCCATTAGGGATAAATCAATGAATCCAAGGGACAATTATGGGGAATGGCACAAAATTCCTTTTAGACCTAGCTATGGTAATAGGATTATGCCTTGGATAGAAGCAGTCTACAGTGAGTATTAGGTGAAGGCAAAAGCAAAAGAGGAAACTATGAATCTGAGATACCTCTCACAAAGATGGAACAAACTAACTGATGAGCTAAAACAGGTTGAGCCTCATTCCATCCAAAACTATGCTACAACACTCAAAATAATTGATAGATATATACAAATTAGAAGAACAAAGGGATGATTCTAGCTTCCCCTGACTTTTCCGCCACCTATTCTGATGAAGTACATACCAAACTTCAAGTTTTACCACTATGATATTGTTCTAGAGAGACAAAGATGGAGAAGATTGGACAGATTCAGAGGATTCTATTAGGACCCTGATTCATGCACAACAAACACTGATGTAGGATAGTTGTTAGTTGCAAATTTTACAGCATTGACCAAGCAGAAGAACAACCCTTCCCCTGTTGGAGGAATAGCAAAACCTTAGGTTGGGGGGAGTGATGAGTCTAGTTTATGATCTAATTTTGGGTAGAATTTATGATTTAGTTGTTGAAGTTGTCATGGACCTTGATGTTAAGTGTTGATATTTTTATGATATTTCCTTAGAACTATAGACATTGGGCTTAATCTTGTTTCTACATTTGAATCTTTAATCACATTGAAATTTTATATGGACTATCTATATTAATTCTACATGTGGTTAATGAATGTTCTTTAAGGTGTTTAAAGATATGCAATTATTGTGTGCACTAACATTTCCATGCAAATATAATTTGAGGATACTAAATTGAGAAAGATACTGCCACTTGGGCATGCACCATAACGTCCAACAAATGAATCATTTAAAGGTCAAAGGAGGTCGATGGTAGGAGATTCCCCATGAAAATTGAATGTAACCACCTTGTAATGGACTTTAATGTTGTTGAGAAAATATAGGCGTTACTACTGTGCTAAATCTATGTTGAGGTAAACATGTCTGACCAAATTCCATGTGTGCGTAACTACCTCTCCACTTTCTCTACTTTCCCTAAAATGGCATCCTTCCAGTTCATGGAGTTGACCACCTTGCTTATTTGGTATTATAAATAAGGATTAGATGCTCCTTCTCTAGAGGTTGTGTGATCTGATGATGTACTTGCATTCTTAGGTTTTCAGTAATATAGTTATGCTACTCTTTTGTACTCCTATTTCCTGATGAATAAAATGAAGCTCTAAGTTTGATCATCTGAGTTTACACTAGTATTAAAGGATACTCATCCAAGGTGACCCACTTGGTGAGTAATCCATCCTTTAGTTTAGTTTAGCCTAGTTATTACTTTCTATTCAGTAATTACTTAAGAATCTGGAACTGATTGTTCCTACAACCACTAGAATTTCATTATGTGACTATTCTTGCAGCCAAGGCAAATAGAGTAGTTTCCTATTTTATTTTTCTTAGATTTTCATTTCTATCATTCATTTCAACTTAGCATAGTTGTTGGTTGATTTTAAACATTTATGTTATTCATTTCCAAGCAATTTACTTTCAACATTGCGCCTTTCTTAGTTGTAGAATCAAAATGGATCCTTTGGGTTCCTAGTGCACATACTGTGCTAACCCATTTCAAGTTCACATCCCTGGGTTGACAACTTAAATGCACCTTCATGATGATTGAAATAGCTATTCAAGCTAGATGTTCAATCTATGAATCATGACTATAAAGGACTAGTTGTTAAGTCATTGTAGGAGGCCAACAATGATGGTTAAAATGGGAATATGATAGCACTATAGGGTGACAACCATCTCAATTTCACCATACGAAGGGATTCTAACCATCTTTCCTCACACAAAATAAATCTAGGCTTGATTCCAACTTTTCACCTAGTCTTCATAGTAGGCTACTAGACCTAGTTTCTCCACCATAACTCTCTAAATTCCTTAACAACCTCTAAAAAAAACCACCATTTTAGCCATCCATTTAGGCCTTCTTCCACATACCTCAAACCCACTTAAGACTCCTTTGGATCAACTTTCTCAAAACTAGCAAACTACACTATCCACAAGGCCAATTAGGCCAAATTAACAAAGCAACCCTCCTTTATTCTTCCTTTTAGATGAAAAAACCTATTGGGAAGCAACAACTAGTCTTCCAAAGCACCAATTCCACCACTTTTGGGGAGTGATAAGCCCACTAGCATAATAAACCCCAAAATCCTCTCTTTTCACAAGTTAAGCAAGGGTTTATTGAAAACCCTATCTCCATCATATAATCCAAACTTGAAACCACCTCAATCCTTCCCATTTCTACCTGTATAAACTCAATCTACCCTCAGATTATGCTTCCCACAAGATTCTTATACACTTCATAGAACCACTCAATTTCACCTATTTTCACCTATTTTCACCTTTGTTCAACTAGGGTTTCTTACACTAACATACTAAGGACCTATCCTACCCTTGAAAACTATCAAACAAAACAATCTCCACTAGATATCCCTAAAACAAACTTATTCTAACCCTTTTCCCAAAATCCTTTACAACTTTCCACTTCTAGCCTTGTTTCTAAGGCCTAAAATCTAAACTTTCAATAGGGCAGCGTGGAGAAACTCTCACAAAGTCTGTACCAACCTTAAATTATGCCTCCTACCCCAACTCTTAACCTATTTAGGCTTATTCCACCAAGATATAGTAGCTATAGAAAGGTGGAATGTCCTGTTAATGAATTTTAACCCTCAAAACTCTAAACCCCTGTTTTCAAACTACTTTGAGGAAATTGAATGCCAATTCCACTTTACACAAAAAAATCCAATAAAATCAACTTTTAATTGAAGCTAACACATAATAATATCAATACCAATGCAAATTAATCTGATGGCAGCATGTACAGGGTCGTACCAGGCCTACAAACTAAGAGTTTACCAAAAAATAACAAAAAACTTGAGATATTTTATTGAGTTTCTTCTCCAAAACCTTCAACAACCATCCACATTGAGTTTACAACATATTTATAATTCAAACAACTCCTACCAATTCCTAAAACTACCCTTCAACTTCCCATGACCATTTGGCTTCCCTCTAGCTTTCAAATTTGCACATTTTATACAATACCTCATATGACAACATTTAACAATTTTGCAAGATTTTACAATTGGTATGTGTAGGATCATCATGGAAAAATATATGCCCTTAAGTGGCAAAAAATTTAGAAAAATCAGAGTTAGGAAACTTTATGTAAAAAATTGAATAAGTTATCTATATTAATTCAAAAATATGTAAGAATAGAATCTGTAGCAAATTGAATGTAGTTTCTAAACTACTAGGTTTATTTATTTATTTTAAATCTATTTGGTGAAAATTTTAAATTTCAATGTAGTAGTACTTAAATTTCAGGGAAAAAACAAGTAGGTGTTTGTCTAATCATCCTAATCACATTAAAATGATAATATTTTTTATAATATTTTAGATATAAGTAGAGGAATCATGTTTGGATGTGATTCATATTTTTTTGTAATTTTTTTCCAAGTAAATAATTAATTATCAATTTTTTTACAAATTTTAAAAAATATAAAAACTCGTATGTCTCACCACCTTAACTTGGTCAAAACTTCATGAAATTCATTTGTTTTTTTTAATCCTATAGTATGAAAAACATAGAATGTGATGCATGTTTCAGATTCAAAAAATGTGATACAGTTTGAAAGCTAGAGATGTTTTTCAATCAACCTATCAATCAGGACTTTAGTCGTAATTTAAATAGAAAATGAATAATAATTGTTTATTAAATTCAAAGTAAAGAATAATTTATATTTTTGGAAAGTTGAGAATCTCCTTTAAAAACCCTTTTCATTTCATCAATTTTGGGTAAAAAAAGAGTCGCCAACCACATAGTCAACACATACCCATCATATTGCCACTTTTTGGCCCATCATGATCCTACACATACCCACTTAATGACCTCACAATGACTCCAAATACCACAAAAACATTACAAAATGGCCCAAAATGGTCTTATTTGACCTTATCATGACTAAAGAAACCTAACTAGACTCAAATTTATAAAATGGAGCAACAAGGTGCTCTACGCCATTCACCCAACCATGAAATTCTTCCAAGTATCTTGGAAGTCTTGAACCCTTAACTTGAAACAACACTTTGATATCCAACACTTTGATACTCCTCCTTGTAGTCTTCCATGCTCTACTCCATTGGTCTTCATCTTCACCTTTGGCTTGTATTTTTCCATTCATAGTAGCCCTTCTCTTGCATTGTCTTTTTGGATTTGCATCTCCATGTTTTGATTCATCTTCATCTACTACATCCATCTACTTTCACTATGTTCCTTAGCTTTACTCATTTCCAAATAATCCAAACCTTGGCTTTGCTCTCTCATCTTAACTCTTGGTTTAACTCCCACCAACATAACCACCAAAACAAGGAAGTAGTAGAAGACTTTCTTCACTCTTTTCCTCTTACCTCTTCTCTCCACAATCAACTTAAGCTTCTTCATCTTTTGAACCCCCATGCACTCAAGTTTACCAACCTCTATCATGGAAGAATACAACTGCCTACAAATCATTTTTATCACCCAAGGACAAATATTTGTCCTAACCACAACATCAGTACTCTTCTCCACATCTTTTGGAGACTTCTCAAACACACTAACTTTAGCCTTCTCTCTGCCAACCATTGTCAACATCACATCACTAGTCTCTTCCAACATTGATGCCTTCCTAAAACTCTTTACCTTCACATCTTCACCTCTTGGGGTGACTGCAACTTCACTTATCTCTTCAATCTCTACTAAACCTTGCGGGTATGTGCATGATCATCATGGAAAAAATAGGCCCTTAAGTGGCAAAAAATTAAGAAAAATCAGAGTTAGGAAACTTGACTTAAAAAATTGAATAAGTTATCTATATTATTTCAAAAATATGTAACAATAGAATCTATAGCAAATTGAATGTATTTTCTAAACTACTAGGTTTTTTTTTTTAAATCTATTTGGTGAAAATTTGAAATTTCAATGCATTGGTACTTAAATTTCAAGGAAAATAAGAAGTAGGTCTGTTGACCACCCTAACCACAATAAATTGATAATATTTTTTATATAAGATTTTAGATATAAGTAGATGACTCATTCCCAATGTGATGCATATTTTTTTGTAATTTTTTCCAAGTAAATAATTAATTATGAAATTTTTATTACAACTTTTTAAAAATATAAAAACTCGTGATGTCGACCAATTAACTTAACTTGGTCAAAATTCATGAAATTAAATTTTTATTTTTTTAATCCTATAGTATACAAAGCATTGAATGTGTCACATTTTTTGGATTCAAAAAATGTGATACCATTTGAAAGCTATAAATGTTTTTCAATCAGCCTATAAATCAGGACTTTAGTCGTAATTTGAATAGAAAATGAATAATAATTACTTAGTAAATTCAAAGTAAAGCATACTTTATATTGGTGGAAAGCTAGGAATCTCTTTTAAAAACCCTTTTCATTTCATCAATTTTGGGTTAAAAAATAGTCATCAGCCACATACCCATCATATTGCCACTTTTTGGCCCATCATGATCCTGCACATACCCTTGCACTAACCTTTTCCATTATCCTTGACTCACTATCTTCTTTCCTTGCACTAGATTCTCCATATTTTCCATCACTATATTATCAGTTTCATCAATTTCTTGTCCCATCAATGGACAATTTACCTTTCTTTTCATCTTCTTTTCTTGACTTTCCACACTCTACTTTTTAAACACCATGCTCTCACATTGCTACTCTTCTACCTTCACCGTCTTATACTCTTTCTCTTGCCATTTTCTCTAGTCCTCTTCATCTCTTATTATCATAATTTATGCCTCTCTCATCACTATATTTTTAGACATACAAACCTTTGTTTCTGCAGTGCTTGACTGCCGATTACCTTTAGTTACCTTCAAGGGACACAATATTGTTCCCACCTTGATCTCTTCACTCTTTACAAGCCCTTCATGGCTTTCCACAATATTTTCATTCACTTTATATTTATCCATTTCCTCTAGCTTCATTTCCTCTATCTCTAAGATCCCTTTTCCATTAGTTTTATCAGTCCTTGCACTATCAAACTTTTTCTACTTTCCAACTTCTTGTCCTTTTAGTGGAAAATATATTTCTTCCATTGTGACCTTACTAGGCCAACCTTTCCTTTCCTTAGGAAAATCCTTTGCATTCACCACATCTCTTTATCTTTTTAGGACCTATGTCCCAAGATTTTCCTTCTCACAAACATTTGTATCAGATATGCTCATCACTATCTTGTCATCACATGATTGTCTTGCACCTTCTTTTGCTTTCCTTTGCCAAATTCAAATCCTTTCTTGTCTTCATCATATTTTCCAATCTTGTCTTGAACCTTTAAGGTCATTTCACCTTTGAACTCATCACTCTCTTTACTCTTCCACTTTGCATCCCTATCAATACTGGCTATCTCAACACTTTTCTTCTTTGTAGTGGTTGCATTCTCACTGTACTTGTCTTCCTCATTCCTTAGAAACTATTTTTTTCCCTACATTGTTATTCTCACTTTCATGCTTTGTCTCTTATCCTCTTCCACCAATGAAATCAAATTAAAAGCAACTTCATCCTTCATAATCTTTAACTATTATATCTTCCATCATACAAAGTAGATATTTCATATTGCCATGAAATCCCTAATAAAAAATGACATATGTACTCATAGGTACAACATCACATAAAATTCTATCTTTATAACCACCTATTTGAAACTCAACCCAGGATTTCTCCTTGACCAACAAAGTATGATCACCATTCAACTAGGAAACATAATAGGGTGATTCATGAGGAAACCTTTCTAGATGCAACTTTTCAACCATGTCTTGAGATACCATATTATCTAGACTACAAGAATCTACCATTACAATACATACCTTACCTTGACACTTGCAGGTGGTTTTGAAAAGTGCATTTCTTTGTGTTGCTTCTCTAATTTCCTTTTCCATGTCATCTTGCCTTTACAATTTCTAACTATCCTTTTATGCAAACTTCAACCAGTCACCTTCAAATATCTATTAACTATGCTCTGATACCATCTGATAGAAATATAGGGTGGAAACCATCTCACTTTCACCATACAAATGGATTCTAACCACCTTTCCTCACAAGGTCAATCTAGGATTGATTCCAACTTTTCAACTAGTCATCCTAGTAGGTCAGCAGACCTATTTTCTCCACCATAACTCTCTGAATTCCTTAACAACCTCTAAAAAACCACCATTTTAGCCATCCATTTAGGCCTTCTTCCACATACCTCAAACCCACTTAAGAATCCTTTGGATCAACTTTCTCAAAACTAGAAAACTACACTATCCACAAGGCCAATTAGGCCAAATTAACAAAGCAACCCTCCTTTATTATTCCTTCCAAATTGAAAAAAATATGGGGAAGAAACAACCAATCTATCAAAGCACCAATTCCACCAATTTTAGGGTGTTATAAGCCCACTAGTATAACAAACCCCAAAACCCTCTCTTTTCACAAGTTAAGCAAGGGTTTATTGAAAACTCTATCTCCAGTCCTCATCCAAAATTGAAACCACCTCAATACTTCCTATTTCTTCCTGTACAAACTCAATCCACCCTCAGATTATGCTTCCCCCAATATTCTTATACACATCCTTCATAGAACCACTCAATTTCACCTATTTTCACCTTTGTTCAATTGGGATTTCTTACCCTAACATAATAAGGACCTCTCCTGCCATTGAAAACACTAAAAAAAAAACACTCTCTACTAGATATCACTAAAACAAACTTATTCTAAACCTTTTCCAGACAATATTTTCAAATTTCCACTTCTAGCCTTATTTCTAAGGCCTAAAATCTAAACTTTCAATAGGAAAGTGTGGAGAAACTCTCACAAAGTATATTCCAACCTTAAATTATTCCTCCTACCCCTACTCCTAACCTAATCTAGCCCATTTCACCAAGAGACAACAAGTACAAAAAGGTGCAATGGCATGTTAATGCATTTTAACCTTTAAACTCTAAACCCCAGTTTTCATACCGCTTTGAGGAAATTGAATGCCAATTCCACTATACACAACAAAATCCAATAAAATCAACTTTGAAGTGAATATAAAATATAATAATATTCTATCCTAATGCAAATTAATCTGATGGTAGCATGTATCGAGCTGTACTAGGCCTACAAACTGAGAGTTTACCAAAACAATAAAAGAAAAGTTGAGGTATTTTATTGAGTTTCTTCTACAAAACCTTCAACAACCATCCACATCGAGGTTACAAAATATTTATAACTCAAAAAACTCCTACTAATTCCTAGAACTACCCTTCAACTTCCCATGACCATTGGGCTTCCCTCTAGCTTACAAATTTTCACTTTTTGACAATACCTCATATGACAACATTTAACAATTTTGCAACATTTTACTTAATGACCTAACAATGAATAAAAATACCATAAAACATTACAAAATGGCCCAACATGGCCTTATTTGACCTTATCATGACTAAATAAACCTAACTAGAATCAAATTCATAAAATGGAGCAACAAGGTGCTCTGCACCAGAATACACTCCCTATATGTTTGGTAAATGTACATCAAGGATTCAAATGATTTAATGTATTTTTCAAGTGGAATATCATTATAATATAGTACTTGTTAAAATATTCTCTAAACATAATAATGAATGGATGAGATAAGAGTTTTAAATAGTAAGATGAGGCCCTAATCAAAAGTACTACAAGTAAGTTACTAGAACTAATATGTACCCCATCAAAAGCAATATAAGTACAAAAGAACTATATTCTTTAAAGGTTCTGTTTAATTTCTATATAAAGAATAGTAATCATCTTTTCACCTTTAAATCTAGAGTTGTATTAAATAGAAATAAACTTTTCAATTGTTGTAACTAGGTTTTCACATTATGTACATAACATAAAATTAAGCATTGAATTCTTGAATCAATTTATAATAAATTTTCTATTTATATATGTACCTTTAAAACAAAAAGAAAATTAAATATGTAATGTTCAATTTAAGTTCCTGTAAGTATATAATTGGACTTTAGGAAAAATGATTTTAAAAAACTTCACTAGGTTTCAAACAAGTATTGAAAGCATATACATGAGTTTACATGCAAGAAAAAAAAGTGAGAGATGATTCTATAAGTGGAGTTGAAATTTTAAATGAAATCAAATATTATTAAAATTAAGAATTTTCCATGGAACAAATATACATATAATTAGACTTTAGGAAAAATGATTTTAAAAAACTTCACTAGGTTTCAAGCAAGTATTGAAAGCATATATATGAGTTTACATGCAAGCAAAAAAAGTGATAGATGATGCTATAAGTGGAGTTGAAAATTTTCAAATGAAATCAAAGATTCTTCAACTTAAGAATTCCATGGAACAAATATACATGTAATTTTACTTTCTAAGGCAAAATGATTTTAAGAAACTTCATTAGGTTTCAAACAAGTATTGAAAGCATATATATGAGTTTACATGCGAGCAAAAAAAGTGAGAGATGATACTATAAGTGGAGTTAAAATTTCAAATGAAATCAAAGATTCTTGAACTTAATAATTCCATAAAACAAATATACATATAATTAGAATTTAGGAAAAATATTTTTAAAAGCTTCACTAGGTTTCAAACAAGTATTGAAAGCATATATATGAGTTTACATGCAAGCAAAAAAATGAGAGATGATGCTATAAGCAGATTTGACAATTTACAAGTGAAATGAAAGATTCTTGAACTTAATAATTCCATGGAACAAATATACATATAATTGGAATTTCTAAGGAAAAATTATTTTAAAAATATTCACTAGGTTTCAAAAAAGTATTGAAAGCATATATATGAGTTTACATGTAAGCAAAAAAAGTGAGACATGATGCTATAAGCAGAGTGGAAATTTCAAATGAAATGAAAGATTATTGAACTTAAGAATTCTATGGAACAAATATACATATAATTGGACTTTAAGTAAAATTATTTTAAGAAATTTCACTAGGTTTCAAAAAGTATTGAAAGCATATATATGAGTTTACATGCAAGCAATAAAACGTGAGAGATGATGCTATAAGTGGAGTTGAAATTTCAAATGAAATCAAAGATTCTTGAACTTAATAATTCCATGGATCAAATATACATATAATTGGACTCTAGGAAAAATGATTTTAAAAAGCTTCACTAGGTTTCAAACAAGTATTGAAAGCATATATATGAGTTTACATGCAAGAAAAAAAAGTGAGATGATACTAGAAGTGGAGTTGAAATTTGAAATGAAATCTAAGAGTCATGAACTTAAGAATTCCATGGAACAAATATACATATAATTGGAATTTAGGTAAAATGATTTTTAAAAAACTTCACTAGGTTCACAAATGCAATTGCAAATAGATTATAAGGAATTTAGGAAAAACAAGTTTTAAAAACTTATTGCACATGAGTTTACATGCAAGCAAAAAAAGTGAGAGATGATGATCTATAAGTGGAGTTGAACTTTCAAATGAAATCAAAGATTCTTGAACAAGTAATAATTCCATGGAACAAATATGTAATTGGAAATATCTACTCAATTTAAGGGTTGAAATGGTTTCAACCACTAATGTGTGTCCTTTTATTGAAAACTTACACATGTACCTTTTCTAACCAATCCTGAAATATAGTCATGATCAATTAAAATCAAATGAATTTCTTGAAATCTTTCTTCCTCATTTTCATCATATTTTTTTGAAACATATAGTGGCACCATATCCCATTTACTAACATATCCAAGTTCTTGGTTGTTACATGCACGATATTTTTCTGCAATGCACTCAATGCAAAAATAAGAGTAATCCCTCATGTATAATGTCCATCCAAGGTGACTATTTAAACTCATAACACAATGAAAAGATCTTATTTTTTCTACCCTCTTGCATCCATGCATCGATCTTTTATGCACACCTAGATAAGTTTACAAAAAAAAAACTTATGTGAACAAACACACACACACACAAATATGTGTGTGTGTGTGTGTGTGTGTATATATATTAAATTTAAATAAATTCAAATTATTGAAAATGTAATTTATACATACCTGATATCTCCCGAAAAACTCTATGTGGAATGTTTCGATTTGTACTTGAAGATGTGTCAACCTTATTTGATGCAAACTATTTCTTACACCATTTAAAAACATCATGTGCATCATCTATATGATCTCTTGAATAACTCATTTGATGCTTTCTTAAAGCATGTTTGATGCAAGCTCTTGTGCCATCATGCTCACCCTTTCCATGCCCACTCTCAAAGAAACTCCAAACATGTGGTATATTGTAAATTTTATGATATATAGATAGTGCATAAAATGACTGTGATTATTTGAATTGTGTCACACATCCATTTGACCATATAAAGTGCTTTCCAAATTTTACACCCCTGCTTCTCAAATTCTCAAAAAATTTTGCAAAGCAACATTATACAAAAAGTGTCATGCTTTTTATCATCACTAATATAAAAGTGATATTCTTTCTTAATGGTTCATTGTTCATCTATACTCTCAACACCATCCAATTTCGATTATGCATGTTAATAACATACATGAACCATAGTAGTGATTTTCTTTGAAAAGTAATATTCTGGCTGAATCTCTTTTTGATGTACAAAAGAGTAGTTTTCTAGAAAGTCAACTACTGATAGAACTATTCCAAGTGGGAAAGTATCTCTTAATGTTTGAAATTGTTGTGCTTGCCACTTAGCAAAAAAGGAATGATGTATGTATGGTTGCATCAATTTTCAAAAAAATTCCATAAATTTCCAATAGGAATATCCTCTTCTACATAATTTAACCTTGTGGATTCTTTCCCAAAATTTGTTTGAAACGTTACAAAATTGTAACTCTTGCAATTTACTATCTTTGTTAGGTCAGTATCTTCATTTCTTGAAGGAAATTTAGCCAAATTTCCACATTTCACAAAGTCATTTTATGTAGTTTATTTGAGGTGCATTTTCATGACCACATAACATATCCTTTATGAACAAACTTACCTGTTTAGGATGTGTATTATGAAAACCATAACTTTTTTCTATCATCTTCCAAAACACTTGATAGTACAAATCAAATTCAATATGATAATGACAACAAATTTCAAAAAACTTGTTTATCTTCACATAATATGGCTTAATATTTTCAAACATTTTTTGCCTAATCTTTATATGAGGATACTTATTACAAAACTTTATATACATCTCAAGTTGTGTTACGTCTAGCCAAATTTTAACATGATTTTCATAAATATTGGGCACAATCTTGTGTCTCATAACATCTCTAGTTTTTGATGATGGATGGATTTGTTCATTCCAAAAACTTGAGATCAAGTTCCTAACAATATCTTCAATCCTATTAGAATGGGGACCTCTACATATAATTTCCCAATTTCCTTTTGAACTATCATCCAAAACATTTCTCCTTTTCTCATATTTTATTTAGTGTGGTTCTGCTATAACAAATTTTAGTTGAAAGTGCAACATTTTTCTTGTTCTTGATATATCTTGATTTAAAATAGATGTCAACATCACCCTTCTTATAGTGGCCTTATCCATTGATCAAGATCCTTTCTCAATGGAATCTAAACCATTTTTAACATAATTTTCAATAGTATATTTTTTTAATCTCATGTGTTTCTTCTTATTTGATGTTGAATGTACACCTAACAATTGTAATGACTCTTTCAACTCATTAAAAAGAAGAAAATGTGATAAAAATTGGGTTTTTTCAAGTGTTTCAAGATGATTGAAATGATCATTGATTATTCCATTTACAAATTTAGTCATTGACCTCTTACTCCTATTTTTAGGTTGGTTGGCATAACATTTTAGTTTCTCCATATCCATTTCAAGTAAATGATCTAAATTTCTATAAGAAATTTGTTTCTTCACCTTTTTAGCTAGTTTTATATGCTCATCCATACCAGTAGAAGGAAGTGATCTTGACCCCTCTCCAACATGCATTGCTCCCTATCTTCAAGTTCCATGTGTTTTTCAGCCACAAAATTTGGCTCAACTTCTGCTTGAGAAATTCCTACTTGTTTAGCCCTTTCTACATGTCATAAAATATTGTGCAAATAAAGTGAGAGTGAACCAAATATTAAGGGTGTGAAATGATGTCTCTTTTGCTCAATTAGGGTCTTTCACCTAATGGAAATAGATATATCCCACACTAAAAATCTAGGTCGTTCACTCAAATTAAGGAATGTATGATATAATTATGACTAAATGTAGCTAATTGATAAAATGGATTGATTATTAATGCAAACCCAATAAAAGGTAGATTGTTTAAAAACACATTGTGTAATGAAAAAACACTTAGAAATGAACAAAAAAACTATAACAGAAATGAGTGAAGCTTAATTTGTGCACTTGATATCTTGATAGAGACTGGAATTAACTTTTGAAAATTTTTTTATCCTAATTTTTAGGCCTAGTGGGACTCATTCGCCATTCCAAGCAAATTAGTCCCAGTTCTGGAAAATTGTTTAGGAGCCCGTTTCAAACAAATGGGTATCCAAAATTTAAAAAAAAACAAAAATCAAGCTTGTAAGTGGGACTCATTCACCACCCATCATGAATGAGTCTACTTTTTAATTTTTTAAAATTCAGAGGTGGAAACAAGAGCCTTTGGTCTACACTTTTTGCTTCTCTAGGTGTTTGGTTCTGAAACTATCAAATTTGGGCCTAAAGGTGACTTTTTGTTGATTTTTGGCCTTATCCAATGAAGAGATAACTTAAATAAATCTGAAATTTTATCTTCAATGATTCCTAAGCCTCCAAGATGTCTAAATCTTCAAACACATAAGACAAGGAAGAGAAATGTTGGATGTTAGGGCATGGGGGTTTGCCTTGGTCAAGCCCCTTTTATGTAAAATGAGAAAAGAATGTAATGAAGCATGAAATAATGGAGTTATTACCTTTCCATGAGGATTAATCTTGAATTTCTACAACAAAAAAATGAAGAATCTACCCTTAAATGTCTTTGGAAGCTATCTTGATGACTTGCAATGATGAAACCCTAACTTGCTTGACTTGATAGAGAAGACAAGTGATGAATGAGTTGTGAATGGGTTAGGAGATTATTAATTAGGGCTTAGAAGGTTGTATTTATAGGAAATTATGCTAATTATCCCAAAAATTGGATCCAAAAGGCTAACATGTAAAAATAATAAACTTAAATTTCAATTTTTCATGCTCAAAGGTCAAAATTGGCCAAATGGGACTCATTCACCACCTTGGGTGAATCAGTCCTACCTGGAAATGACTCATTCACCATAGGTGGCGAATTAGTCCTAGTGAGGCCCATTAGCCATATGTGGTGAATTAGTACTAGTGGGGCCCATTTGACAGATAGTATGCTAAGAAGTAAGGAAATAAGGTTTATATGATGTCTATGTCAGTTATTTCATCAAATATTTCCTTAATATGCATAATATGAGGTAATAGGGGCATATTTGTGATGATGTAAAGGTTAATAAGGGCTTGGGACATAGAATTCAAGGTGAAGGTGTGATTAAATGCACTTTACAACACTAAAATGAGGTCCACTCAGCCTAGAAAGGCACAACATCCAATGTGAATGTGTAAGACACATTACAACACTAGATTAGCATTAAGCTTATTTTACAAGCCTTCTAGATTGATGTGAATATGTATTTAAATAAATTTTATAATGTTGAATTAGGGGAAAATGGGTTCATTAAGTCTAGGAAAGTGTGAAAGTCCTTTACAACACTTTACAACACCTTTACAAGACATTGTTAAATGCATTTGAAAGGGTCCAAGACCTAGTTTGGATGTGAAAAGAACCTCACAACACCAAATAAAGGCCTCATTAAGTCAAATTTATCATGAATTATTCCCCAAATCAAGCAAGTTGTCTTTTTTCTATGGTACATTTAGTGCCCACTTTAGTGAGAGGATGAACTTGCTTCAAATTCATACTAAAGTAGACATTCAAGAGAGGTCCAATCATACCAATGCAGATTGTCTAGGATGACAAAGATCAAGAAGGTGGTCAAGCCCCTAGGATATAAGATCCTAATTCAAGCCAACATAAGCACAAAAGGACACACACAAGGTGTAGTGAAACAAGATACATGTGGATCAATCTTTGATCATTTGTCCAACTAGTTGTGGATCAGATCTAGGCTATTTTTGCAAAAAGGAAAAATGCATATTCACCTTGGGGTGATAGAACTCTTGGTTGTCCACCAGATGAGAAAGCCCAAAAGGTGAGAAACATACGCTCAGCTGGTATGTACTCATAAACACATAGGTGGCTATGGGTAAATTCATGCCTCGGAATTGGATTCCCACTCAAGCATACGAAATTTATGCCTCCTGATAACTTTAATTATCTGCCACAAAAATGATCTTTGAGCTCTATGAGGTAAGAAAAACTTTGTATGCTTAACACTCATAGACATTGTTAATGCAAGACAATGTAAGGTTTGTTCAAATGGATTTTGCTTAGTTCATGTGAGGTCTCATCTTAGGGAACATTGTGTGTAATGTCTCCATGAGAGGATAAGTGTAAATGGTCTCATCTTGTTTCCAAGAGAGGACAAGTGCAAGGTCTCATCCTAGGGAACATTGTGCCAAATGTGTCCAAGAGAGGAAATCATAAGAAAATAAGATCACACAATGAAATGTGAGTGGTGATGTATGCCCCCACTTTAAAGTGGTTGCAAACACAAATACTATGATCAATTTCTTTAAAGTAGAAGAAGAAAACATGAGAGATTACTTAGAAAGTCGTAAGCCAAGTCATATGTTTTCTAGAAGGTACGTCATGAAAAAGTAGTATGTCACATGCGAGCCAACTAAAGGAACATCATCCATGTCCCAACCTTACCCTTATATGTTCATGAAAAGTTAACAACTAGCCAAAAGAGTCAACGAAAAGTGACATATGATGGCAAGGCTACTAAACCCCTTGCCCCCACTTAGTGCAAGACAAGAATGCGCTGAAACAATTGATGAAATGTAGGTGAGAGTGAAAATTCATATCAATTAGAGTAATTAGGTGCCCCCATAGAAGGAAGAAGACCAAAATCCTAAAAATGTTGGATTTTACGACTCAAAACCTTACATTCATTAGTGGAATGACCATGAACTCTATGATATGCACAAAATAAAGTCTTGTAATAAAATTTCTTTCGAGTTCTTGGAGGAAGGGTTATCAAGTGATCTTGGAGGAGTCTTGACAAGATACCCTCTTGATTAATGGTAGAAGGTGTTCTTGTGTTTTGTGTCAAAGATACATCTTGCTTAGTATTATATGTCATACTTACACAAGTTTCTCTAGATTGTGATATTTTTTTCTCTCTTTTATGGGAGGAGGGAAAATCTACCAAATGCAAATCATGAACGTTTTGTGAGATGACATTGACATTAAATGAAGGTGCATTTTTTTGTTGGGTGGCTTGTAAAAGATAAAAATCAAGACCACTAGTGTCAATGAGTTCAGGATGGTTGATTGTTAGGATTAGATTAGAAGAATGTGATGTGAGAGTGTTGGCATTGATTTAAGGCTTGAAAATTTTTGTTAAAAGGAAATAACCAAGACCATGAGTTGTTTGTTGTGTGATAGGATCAACAGGGTTGTGGATACCTTGTTCGTTAGCACCACATCCTTTTCCACTATAGCCAAGTTGTTTCATAAGCTCATAACCATGTCCATTGATGAGCCTAAAATATGCTCATAATTTGATGTTATGATAAACTTTTAAATGACTTTACTTTTGCTATTTCATGGCTGTTTAAACTTTGTTGAAACCTTTTATGGGGATATCCTGTAGCAAGACACTTTAATATTCTGGCAGCCTGTTGTGTTGACTTGATTGCATTTATTGCCCCGTTGACTTCCGAAAATGGCTGGTATATCATATACAGTTTTTGAATGATGAGGTAGATTTAAAATGTGTGATTAATGAATATATATCGTGTATGTGCCATATGCCTTTTCTTGCGCATATGTTACCTTTTGTTTTGCACATTGTTGAAGAATGATCGAGTCAAGCGCAGCTGATCTTGGCCTTGCAGTAAAGTCTATTTCCTGCACGACTTCGAGGAAGCTCCGGCGAAGACTCTTTGACTGAAACCGATTGGGGAAGATTTTTAATGATAAGTCAATTTGGGAAGAGTGGAGCGCTATATTCTCTCTAAATCGGGTTGAACACATAAATTCATTTATGAATTTTGTTCCTTGATTCTGGGATACACTTTACTTCCACTTCTTTCTTTGATGGAGTTAGTTAGTTAGTTGTTCTTCTGATTTAAAAATAAGATACTCCTCTTCCGCGAGAGAGTAGAGGATGAATAGAATGAGTAATAGATGATATTTAGAGTAAGATAGAAATAGTGTAGCAGATATCATGTAAGAATCAGTATGATAATGAAAGACATAATCTGTTTGACTAGAAACAGAGTTTGTTGTTAGTTTTCACATCAACAAAACAATGTATATCATTCTATTTTCATGAATAAAGATCGATGAAGTTCTGAGTTCAGCATCTGTGTAATCAGTAGATGCTTGCTAAGGGGGCCCACTTAGTAAGTATCTGTAGCTAATTAGTTAGATGTTCTTTTCTTCTGAAATCCAGTTAGTTTTCATCTTTGAAGTTTTTATACAAACTCAGTCTTGTACTGCTCCTGCAACATAGAGAGTCCATCCCTGTGACTGTTCCTGCAACATAAGGCCAGTTCATGGTTTGTGCTTCAGTCGTAGCTATTATGGTTTCTGTTTTAATCAAGCATAGTTGAGTTAAAGAATTCTACATTACCATTCCGTGGCTTAGATAGAATTTCTTTCCAGTATGTATTTCTGCTAAGATTTGACCGAAACAAGTTCCTAGTGCATATATTTTGCCGCACCATTTAAAGTCTACGTCCCCTGGTTTGACAAGTAAAATGAACATCCACAGAGAGATATTAGTCACCTGTCAGAATGTCCAATTCCTAGGAAAGTTTTACTGTGATATTCATATCCTTTTGTGAGTGCGAGCCATTTTTGGCGCCATTGCTAGGGATGGCGTCTAGCTAGGAGTCTGTTGAAGTCATTTTCAGCATTAGTTTAGTCTGTTAGTGAAAAAAACTTCAAATCTTTCAAGCCACTATTCACCGTATTACATGCATAGAAGAAGAAGAGACGCACTGGGAAGGTTCCTCCCTGAAAATATATTTATTGAACTACCATTTGACCCAGCTGATAAAGAACCTAAGGAAAATCCATTCGCTCTGTTATTCTAGCACCCAGACATGGCAAATAATCCACCTCCTGCATTTGAGTTTCTCATTGTTCCCCAATAAGATACTGGCAATCTTAAAAACATCCCCTCTTCCTTGCTTCCAAAGTTTTATGGCTTGGTCACAGAAGACCCAGAAACCTTTCTGTTTGAATTTGATGTCCTCTGTCACAGTTATGACTACAACACAGATGCTTATAAACTGAAGCTATTTCCTTCCACTTTGAAGGAGGGAGCTCTCAGATGGTTCATGAGTCTGGGAAGAGGTGTTGTAAATAGTTGGGCAGCCATGCAGACGAAATTCCTTGAAAAGCATAAGGAATATTGTAAGAGTGCCAGCAAAGGTGATGACATATTCCGAATTCAGCAGAAGGATGATGAAAGTCTGGAAGATTATATTTCTAGATTTTTGTTTTCACTAAAAAGAAACTCAAACCATACTCTCAATGAGGAATCTCAGAAACTACTTTTTCTAATGGGAATCAGTGATGCCTGTATTGACGCCCTGGACCTGATAGGAGGAGGTGATATAACTCAACTGCCTTGGGATGATATACAGAAAATATGTCTTAACTACTCTCGAGCAATAGTTAAGAAAGGTCGAGGTCATCATGCTTCAGTGGGGAAGTCTTCTTCTGGTAGAGTTTCCCAGATGGAGATCACAAATTTGCTATCTGATTTCAAGCAGGACATCATTAATAATATGGCTACACAATTGGACACTATGCAAGCTCGGAAGAAACATGCAGAAGCTGAGGTAGTTTTGGCTGAGTTCTGTCCATACTTAGACAAAAGAAGTGTGATTCAGATGCAAGATGGTGGCTAATTTGGAAGCTAGGCAACTGCCTACTGACTTCAAACCAGTGGAAGGTGATGATGATCAAGTGTTCTTTGTTGCACAAAGGAGACCATGGGCCCAAAGACAAGGTATGCCTCAAGACCCTTTAACTTTTGGTGATCCTTATTCTGGCTATAATAACCAATGGCAACAAGCATATGGACCACCACCACCATGGAATCTACCTCAACCAAGTTGGCCTAATTATCAGACCCCACAGTGGCAATCTCCTCAAGGAGGTTGGCAGCATCCTCAAGGGCAATGGACCCCACCTTCAGGAAATTGGCAACAAAATCCTCAATGGAGAGGTCCTCAACAATGGTAAAATCTTGGATTCCTGCAGCTTCCACAGTACAACAACAGGCCCTCATGCCACCTCCTGCAGCAACTACCATAAATCCTGGACCTCCGAAGCAAACTCCTATGCCTGCCCACCATTGCCCAATCCCAATAATAAACAACAGCAGCAGCCACAACGAACTGCGTATCTTGCTGAAGCCAACCAATATCAAGCTTATGCCTTAAATGTTAATGACATCCATCTGAGGTCTGGAACTACTTTACCTGCTCCCAAACCACCTCTGATTATAGAAATATCAGACTCTCCCCTTGAAAAATCTACTGCACCTGTTGTTCCCACTGAGCATATGCGTATACCTGATATAGTTTCTACGGAACCTATTTTGCAGAGACAAGACAAACCACCTTTTCCTCAGAGGTTGCAAAGTACTGAATCTAAATCCATGGAAGAACCCACTTTTTATATTCTAGATCAGATCAAGAATGTGCAAATTCAAGTCCCTTTATTTCAGGCTATTAAAGATGTTCCCATTTTTGGAAAAGTTATTAAAGAAGCCTGTTTGAAGAAGCCTGGACGAAAGAAAAAGGATCCCCAAACAATTCATTTCTTAGGGAAATTGGTTGATATAATGTTGGAAAATGTAGTCATTCCAAAGTATATTGACCCTGGAAGTCCTGTAGTGCAGATACATATAAATGGCCAAGTTGTAAAAAATGTTTTGATTGATTTAGGAGCTGCCATTAATGTCATGACAAATCATACTATGGACTCCTTGAATATTTCAAATATTAGGTCTACACCCACAGTTATGTAGCTTGCACACAGCTCCACAGTTAAACCTAATGGGATGGTAGAAGATATAATTCACTCTTGAATCTTGGGAGTATCCTGCTGATTTCACAATATTATCAGTTAAGGCAACTTTAGGAGGTTATCTAGTTATCCTTGGTAGGCCATGGTTAGCAACTGCTGATGCTTTTATAGGATGTCGTTCTGGAGATATGACCATTTCTGATGGGCAGTCTACAAAGAAATTGGCCTTGTATCCGCCTGCTAAACCTTAACCAGATTTGTCCCAACTTGTTTGGCCAGATGTGGGGGAAGAAACTGAAGAATCCAATTCTTTGGCTCAATTAATGATGCTTCAAAATGATCCATTCTCACAACTTCAGAGTGAAGATGCTTTGCTTTTTCAAATTCTGCAATTTAACCCTGATACGGGTAGTTCATCTGATCAAAGTGGCAGTCATCCACAATGTTTCCTGTAGCAACTAGATTCTGAGAGTTCGTTGCCTAAACTTCCGACAATTTTTCATAACTTGCTTCCACAAGAGATACAAACATTACCTGTTGATTCTATGAATAATCTCACTAAGCAGATAGAATTGTCCCTAGATCATTGTTTGAATGTTAATAGCAAGTTGTCACAGTCTCAAGAGGCAGACTTATTAAAAATGCTACAAGAACAACATAAAGCTTTTGCATGGGAATATGGGGATATGCAAGGAATAGATCCTCGAGTTTGTACTCATAGGATATTTATCAAAGAAGATTGATACCAGTTAGACAACCTCAAAGAAGAGTAAATCCAGCGCTTAGAGAAATAGTGAAAAATGAACTCAAAAGTTGCTTGATGCTGGTTTTATTTACCCAATTTCTGACAGCCAATGGGTTTCTCCATTAGTCATTGTCCCCAAGAAAGGAGGGAAATGGAGAGTGTGTGTAGATTACAAGGAATTGAACAATGCCACTAAAAAGATCACTTTCCATTACCTTTTGTAGACCAAGTACTAGACTCACTGTCTGGCAAAAAATATTTTTCCTTCTTGGATGGTTACAGTGGGTACAATCAGATAAAAATTGCCCCTGAAGATCAAGACAAGACCACTTTTACCTATCCATGGGGAACATTTGCTTATTCGGTCTTGCCTTTTGGATTATGCAATGCATCAACAACATTTCAGAGAGCAGTAATTAGTATATTTGCTGATATATCTCATGAATGTATGGAGATTTATATGAATGATTTCACTACATATGGAGTCACATTTGAAGAAGCACTGGTGAATTTAGAAAAAGTATTGAAAAGGTGTAGAGAGCAAAATTTGTCTCTAAACAGTGAGAAGTGCTTTCTAATGATGGAAGAAGGTATTGTTCTAGGTCATCATATTTCAAAGAATGGAATTCAAGTTCACCCTGCTAAAATTGAAGTTATTTAGAATTTACAAAGTCCTGCAAAACAAAAAGATGTCAGAAGTTTTCTTGGTCATGCAGGGTATTATAGAAGGTTTATAAAAGACTTTAGTAAAATTGTCAGCCCACTTTATGCTTTGTTAACAAAGGATTCCAAATTTGAGCGAACAGAGGCCTGTGAAAAATCTTTCCTGCAACTAAAGGACTTGCTTACTAAAACCCCTGTTCTTCAAGGTCCAAAATGGAATCTACCTTTTCACATACATGCTGATGCATCTGATTTTGGTATAGGAGCAGTTTTAAGTCAAAGAAAATTCAATTAAGCATGCTATCTACTTTATCAGCAAAAACCTTCAAGGTCCTGAGCTCAACTATACTGTTAAAGAAAAGGAATTGCTTGCAGTAGTGTATGCTTTGAATAAATTTAGGCATTATGTCACAGGTTATCAGATATTCATTCATACTGACCATGCAGCAATCAAGTACCTGATGAACAAACCAGCCATTTCTGGTAGATTGGCGCGATGGCTCCTATTGTTACAAAAATTTGATATCACAGTCATTGACAAACCAGGAAGAGCTAATGTTGTAGCTGACTTTTTATCAAGAATTCAATTAGCTGCACCTGAGGAATATGAGGTCATTGATGATAGATTTCTAGATGAACACTTGTTTTCCATTGCTGCACATACACCCTGGTATGCAAACATTGCTAATTATCTAGCAGCAAACAAAATACCAGCTCACTTTTCCCCAAAAGAAAAGAAGTTGTTGATAGAAAAAAGCTTTAACTTTTTCTGGATTGCAAATTGTCTATTCTATACTGGACCTGAACAAGTAATGCAAAGATGTGTAAGAGAAGATGAGACTTATGATATCTTGCATGCTTGCCATGATGAACCATGTGGGGGGCATTTTGCAGCAAAAAGAACAGTAATGAAGGTTCTTACAACAGGGTACTACTGGCCAATATTACACAAGGATGTTGTGGCCTATACAAGGAAGTGTGACAGACGCCAGCGAATGGGAAGACCAACTAAATCAGATGAAATGCCACTATATCCATAGGTAATAGTCACCGCTTTTGATAAATGGGGGATGGATTTTGTGGGGCCAATTGATCCACCATCAAACAAAAAGTCATACATTCTGGTTTGCACAGACTATGTCACAAAATGGGTCGAGGTAAAAGCTATGACTCATGCCCGAGATAAAAAAGTTGTTGAATTTCTGTATGAACAAATTTTTACAAGATTTGGAGTTCCCAGAGAACTTGTAACTGATCAAGGAGCTCAGTTTACGTCAAATCTGATCACTGCACTTATGAATGACTATAAGATCAAACATAGGAAGTCCAACCCCTATCATCCTCAAGCCAATGGTCAGGCGGAGGTAACAAATAGAGAAATTGAGGTGATCCTCACAAAGATGATACAGATTCATAAAAAAGAATGGAGCAATAGACTTCCTGAAGCAGTTTGGGCTTACAGAACTACATGGAAGACAACAACTGGGTTTACACCTTTTGAGTTGCTTTATGGAAAAATAGCTATGTTACCCATCGAATTTGAACATAAAACTTTGAGGACAGCTCTTGAACTCAACATGGACTTATCTGAAGCATAGAAGGACTGTCTCCTACAGCTAAATGCTTTGGATGAAATGAGAAAAGCCACCCTGCAGCATACAGAAGTAATCCAACAGCAAAGAAAGAAATGGCATGATCAGCACATCAAAACCAGAAAATTTTCTGCTAGAGATTGGGCTCTGTTAGATGATTCCAGGTACCAAGAAAACCAGGGTAAGCTCACAACACGCTGGCTTGGCCCCTATGAAGTTGAAAATGTGTTTGACAATAGAGCTGTGTAGCTAGTCACAATTGATCCAGTCTATTTCAAATTGCTCGTCAATGGCTACCGACTCTGACTGTACCATAAGCCAGTCTCAAAGGAAGACTTCATGAAGCAGTTCATTTAGGTTCCTCTCGCTACTCTTCCTGCAGCCGAAGGCTCTAGCCTTTCTCCTGCAACATTCCTGTAATTTTTAGAAAGTATGCCCATAATAAAGGTTTTCTTTTTAAGGAAACCCCTTTTTCTCCATTTTCATTTATCGCCTCCATCTCACTTCTTTATCTTCCATCCATCCATTTCACTCGTACATTTCATCCTCCCACGTCACCCATCCACTTCATCCATCCGCATCAACCTTAATTAAAATATCTTTCCCACTTGTCAATTCATGCAGTGCCGTCATCTTTTTTCACACGTACGTGCAATTACTAAAGGTGTGCCATATCTTTTCTTATTGCATATTTGATTTATTTCATTCTATTCATTTACTGCTATGCATGTACTGGTCATTATCTCCCGAATCTCTACCTGTTCTTTAATACATGTGAGGACACATGTCATCCTTTAAGTAGGGGGCGGGGTAATCTATCTTTTCAAACCTATCTTTTCGCCACTACCATAACTGCAAAATAATCTTTCTTTAATACTTTCCTGGTACTTTCCAAATGTGATTACATGTCCTTCTTTAATGCATCTTTTTCTTGCAAACTATGATTAAGACTACTTGTTTAAAAAGTTCATTTTTTGAAAAAAGAAAGAAATGTGATGGCACGACAGAGAAAAACCAGAGCAGAAAGGGAAATAAAGAATTTGAATCTTCAGCAAGGAATTGAGTTTAGCTAGAAAAACTGCAAATATGGGTGGTTAGTTGGTGCGACATGAGCCTATAGCTCATGAATTGTTACTGCAAAATCTGCAGACAGTCCACATATTTAGCCTCTGTGGATGGTTAAATTATTTCTTGAGCTTAAATGATTTTGATGAGGAGGTTGTGGGAGAATTTTTTAGAACACTTTTTGAAGGGGAAGCCACCGTATGGGGTCTAACATTTGTTGCAAACGAAGACAGAATTGCTGAAGTAACCGGGCTCCCAGCCGTTGGAGAAATTTTTTCTTCAGATGCTGCAGCTGCAAGGGCTGAGTTTTCAATACCTGTTGATGGATCTCTGGAAGTCTCCAAGCAAGGATGCAAGCGTGTGTCACTTCCTCTTCCATATTTAGAGTATGCCACTTATATAATGAGGTATTTAACCTGTGAAGGCCATTTTTCCTACCTGCAGTCTCATCATTTTAAATTATTAAGCCATATGAGGCATGGGTTAGTTGTGAATGTTCTGAATTTCTTGTTAAAATTTTTAGAGCAAAGTGCCCATGGAACTCAACAGGGGAAAGACAACTATGTCACTCATCATGGCCTTATTAAATTACTGATTGAGCACTCTTTGAGAGATGTCTCACCTCTCTCCTGGCAACAGTTTATTTCCCAAAAGAGTTTGCAACCTCCACAACCCCCTAGGGTACTTACCCCATGGCATCAAAGAAAGAAGAAAGAAATTGCATCTACTAGTGGAACAGGGCAAGGTTCATCTACTCCTGTAGCACCTGATCCTATAGCCGTCACACCTGAATCCTCTGCTAGGGTACAAACTAGGTCTGCTACTAGGAGGGAGAAAGGAAAAACAAAGCCAGAAGGGTCCCCAGAATCTAACCCTCATTCTCAGAAAAGGCAATGCTCCTCTCCTACAGCACCTTCCCCTGCAGCAGTTTCTCCTACAGCAACAGCTATTGATATTACTAGTTCACCGTCATCCTCTGGTAGGGCAGAGCCCCCTGAACAAACAAGAAAAAGAAAAGCTACCAGAACACCTCCTGCAGCTGCATCTATGCCAAGAAGGGTTTCCACAAGGAAACAATCTAAGACCTCCCCTGCTTCACTGCAACCAGAGGTGATTGTAATTTCAGAAGGGTCTATTGAATCTGAATTTAATGTTTCTCAGAATGAATCTGAGAATGCTGCTCAGAGTTCGCTCGTTCCTGAAGAGGAACAAGTTGAGACAATAGAAACAGGGCACAATGAGCAAGGATTACCAAATCTTGATGATTTGGCTACTGCTGCTATGCAATTCTCGGAAGAAGCACAGACTTCTCCACCGCAGCAACAAGAAGAATTTATCCTACAGCAAGAACAGACCGATCAACTGAGTGTGCCTTGTGAAACTGTATTTCACTCTACAATTTGTAAAGCCATTGTTGTATATAAGAGGACATTTTTAATTGAGTTTCTAGAATATGTTAAAGCTAATTGGGAGATAGTTACATTGCAAACCCTGACTTTTCGACACATAGCCCAGACTGATATGCAACAAAGTCTGTGGGAAGCAGAAAAGAAGAAATTGAAAAAGGAAATTGAAAGTCAGAAATGGGGAATTGCTGAGTTGAAAGCAAAAATGGATGCAATGTTAAAGGTAACTGGTCAAATTATGGAATGCAGACCGCCACCCAGAGTTTATGCTCTGTGTCTTAAAGAACAGTTTTTATGGTTTCAATTAATGAGAATTTCTAGAAACCAAGACCCTATAATTCACACTGCCAAAGAGTTTTATGAAGCATACCAAGCAGCCCCTAACTGGTTAAGGAATTCTCTGTGTGAATTCTATTTGCATGGCTTGTTAATACCATTTGAAACAGAATGGAATCCTCTTCTATATATTGGTGATATTCATTTGAGAGCATTTATGTCGTGGGCAACAAATGAGGTGAATTATGGTAGGCAGTGGGAAATGTATGAGGAAGGTGAGAAAATAGATCCTGTCCCATTACGCTCTCAAAGTTCAAACCCACATGCAATGTTGAAAGATTGGTTTGTTTTGACATATGGTATTAATAATGTTTCAGCCAGAGAGAAAATATTTGACATCAGAAAGCAAGTATATGATGAATTCCAGGCACAACAATATTCGTTTTGGAGATTAGCATATACCAGAAGTGAGAAAATATGGGAGAGATTAACTGTTGGGTTAAGAAAGTCAGAACCACATGGTCCCCTAAACTTCACAGCTGCACTCAAACAAACTAGCAGATATATTCAATTAGGCCTTCAAACAAGATTTGAACTGTGGCTGCCACTGACATTCAGACCCCCTGTGCTAATGTGGCCCCTGTATCCTCACCAGGCTACAAATCTTAACAATGAATTAGAAGACCGAAGATATGAAAGGTGTCGGGATTTCAGAGGATTCTATTATAAGTTTGGACATCCATTCCAGAGTCATGCAGCCACCACTGACTTCAGAGAAACCACTAGGAAAGTTAATGCTGGAGGACCAGCATTGGGCTAAGTAGGGGGCAGTGATGAGCCTAAAATATTCTCATAATTTGATGTTATGATAAACTTTTAAATGACTTTACTTTTGCTATTTCATGGCTGTTTAAACTTTGTTGAAACCTTTTATGGGGATATCCTGTAGCAAGACACTTTTATATTCCTGCAGCCTGTTGTGTTGACTTGATTGCATTTATTGCCCCGTTGATTTTCGAAAATGGTTGGTATATCGTATACAATTTTTGAATGATCAAGTAGATTTAAAATGTGTGATTAATGAATAGATATCGTGTATGTTCCATATGCGTTTTCTTGCGCATCTGTTACCTTTTGTTTCGCAGGTTGTTGAAGAATGATTGAGTCAAGTGCAGCCGATCTCGGCCTTGCAGTAAAGTCTATTTCCTGCACGACTTCAAGGAAGCTCCGACGAAGACTCTTTGACCAATACCGATTGGGGAAGATTTTTAATGATAAGTCAATCTGGAAAGAGTGGAGTGCTAGATTCTCTCTGAATCGGGTTGAACACATAAATTCATTTATGAAGTTTGTTCCTTGATTCTGGGATACACTTTACTTCCACGTCTTTCTTTGATGGAGTTAGTTAGTTAGTTGTTCTTCTGATTTAAAAATAAGATACTCCTCCTGTGCGAGAGAGTAGAAGATGAATAGAATGAGTAATAGATGATATTTAGAGTAAGATAGAAACAGTGTAGCAGATATCATGTAAGAATCAGTATGATAATGAAAGACAGAATCTGTTTGACAAGAAACAGAGTTTTTTGTTAGTTTTCACATCAACAAAACAATGTATATCATTCTATTTTCATGAATAAAGATCAATGAAGTTCTGAGTTCAACATCTGTGTAATCAGTAGATGCTTGCTAAGGGGGCCCACTTAGTAAGTATCTGTAGCTAATTAGTTAGATGTTCTTTTCTGCTGAAATCCAGTTAGTTTTCATCTTTGAAGTTTTTATACAAACTCAGTTTTGTACTGCTCCTACAGCATAGAGAGTCCATCCCTATGACTGTTCCTGTAGCATAAGGCTAGTTCATGGTTTGTGCTTCAGTCGTAGCTGTTATGGTTTCTGTTTTAATCAAGCATAGTTGAGTTAAATAATTCCGCATTACCATTATGTGGCTTAGATAGAATTTCTTTCCAGTATGTATTTCTGCTAAGATTTGACTGAAACAAGTTCCTAGTGCATATATTTTGCCGCGCCATTTAAATTCTACGTCCCCTAGTTTGACAAGTAAAATGAATGTCCACAGAGAGATATTAGTCACCTGTCGAAATGTCCAATTCCCAGGAAAGTTTTACTGTGATATTCATATCCTTTTGTGAGTGTGAGCCATCCATAAATATTTTTCATTGCTTTTGAAGTTAGTGGTTGTTGATGATTAAGTTCATCAAAGGTTTTTGTGTAACCTAATGTTTTTTGTTCTAAAGTGGTTGAGGTGGATGCTTGTGAAGGGTTGTTCAAGTTTTGTGTTGACAAAATGGTGGTTTCTTCTCCCTTGCTAGAGTATTTGAATATGATCTGGTATTTTCCAAAGGAGGTAGGTGTCAATTCTAAGGAACTCCAATCATCATCTAAGAGTTTCAAAATAGGTTCAAGATGTTGCATGGGGTCCACTTGTGTGGTTGGTGTTAATGTGTTCAAGGGACTCTCTATTTTTTTCTCAATGTTTAAACAACTGTTTGGATGAGGATCAACTTCAAGTGTGTACACTTTGTTGTTGTAGATGTATTTCATTTTGCGATGAAGAGTACAAGGCACACCATTCTTTGCATGAATCGACGGTCTTCCTAAGATAAGATTATATAAAAGATCATTGGGCATAGCATGGATTGGTGTTTCCAATGTGGCCATTCCAACTATAATATGTAAAGTGATCACACCAAGCGGTTGTTTTCTTATATTGTCAAATCCCCTAATGGATAAAGGATTGAGTTGAATGTTTGATTTATCGACACCAAGTCTATTGAGAAGGTTCACTCCATAGACATTAAGAGAAAAACTAGCATCTGCAAGAGTTCTCTTAATCCATTTTCATTTGTATTGAGTGATGATCATAAAAGATTCTTTTTTTTTTTGTACATCCAAAGGAGGGAGCTCACTTTGACGGATAATAATGTCAGCATTTATGGCTTGAATCAAGGTTTCTATATCAGTTGGTTGCATATTAGAAGGGACAAGAACTTGTTGCAAGGCTTCTTGAATCATGTTGTGATAGTGAGGGGAGGCTTGAATAAGGTCCCATAATGAGATTTTAGGAGGAGTATTCTTTAGTTGTTCAATAAGATTGTACTGCTTTCCAATTTGTAGAAATAAACAAGGAGGGCCTGGTAAAATGGGTCTAGGAAACTTGGTAAGGTTGTTGGGGTTCGTTGTAGTAGTTGTGGATTATTTTGAGTGTTATATGTATGAGCAACGGTATTATGAATCGATTTCTATGACACATTAGGTTGAGGTGGGTAAAGAGTAAACTCAGGTTTAGGTAGAGGTGAAGGTTTATGTGATGGTGGGTAAAGGATGAGTTGAGGTTGAATAATATTAATATCCCTTAGCAAATGAGAGCTTAATAGGGGCTTATGTAAGGGCATAATATTATTATTTTCAATGCTAGCCTTGTCTTGTATCAAGATATCCTCCCTAGAAGGAGAGTTTTTAGGAGAACCGCAAACCACATGTTCATGACATTCAAGGGTTGGTTCTTCTAAAAGGGCTTCATCATGAGTAAGGGAGTTATGAACGGTGGAATTGGTTTGACTATTGAGAGTGGGAAGAGTAGAAGAAGACTCTATTTGATTGGACTGATTGTTTGTAAGGTCTCATTCTCTTGTTCCATATTATCTACCCTACTAGGAGAGCTTGAAATATGTTCATCCAAGTTTGAGGTTTGTAAAGTAGCTTCATCACAAGTGGGGGAGGCATCAAGAGAAGGGCCAATATGGTTTCCAAATACATTATCCCTAATGGGAGGAGCATTAGAGAAGGGAGAATCAAGGGTTTCATGATTATTAATAGGTATGTCTTCTCACACCAAGCTATCCTCTTTACATTGAGGATGGATATTAGGAGATGAACAAGGTTGATTGTCATGGTTACGGAGACTAGGTAAGGTGATATTTAGAAATGTGTCTATGATCTCATGTTCTTGTTGTCTAACATCTTCTAAAGGGGAATAAGGAGATGGACAATCAAGACCCTCAAGACTTGTAACATCCTTCACCAAGATACCTTCATAATTAATAGGAGAGGTATTAAGAGAAGAACAAGCATGTTTGTTATGACTATCTACACTTCCATTCAGACCAATGGGTAATGCAATGGTTTCATCAAAGCTATGACTAACATGTTCCTCATTGTTGTAATAAAAATTAAACTCATAAGAGGGGATATTGTGCTTATTAAATCAATGTTTAACCAAATCAAAGACACATCTTTTGAAAAAGAACATGCTATGCAAAAGTAAATAAAGTGAAATGCAATGATTTATATGTAATTTTCAGATGTAAAACAAAGTAAGTTATTGATTACAGTATGCAATAATATGAAAAATGAAATGTTGGAGATGTAAATGTGAAATTAATCAATGCATGAAAGGAACTAATTTAAGCTAGATCTAATGAAATGCATGTTATAGAAACTTAGCTAACTGATATAGGTAGGTAATGGCACCAAACAAAAGTTGAAAAATAGGGTTTTCAATTCTGTAAAGGGAAGTTTCAAAGATGAAGAGGGACTGATTCGCCTAAGGTGGTGAATGAGTCCTAGTATGGACTTTTTTTAGAATTTTCAGAAATTTTTTAGTGATTTTGATGTTTGCTAAGTGCTATGATGTAGACCTAAGTTTAAAACGTAGAATTTCATAAAATTTAAATGAATTTAGATGCCAACAATGCAACCAAAACACACTTTTATGAAATGAAAAATTTGAAACCTAACATGCCAATTAAATAATGAAAACACTAATGCAAAGTCAATGCAAGGCTAGATCTATGATAAAGGTATCCAAATAAAAAAAATGAAGTATTTAAAAAGTAGGTTCACCAAATGAACCAAATATTTTAAGGGTGTGAAATGCTATGTCTCTTTTGCTCAATTAGGGTCTTTCACCTAATGGGAAGAGATAGATCCCAAACTAAAAAATATAGGTGGTTCACTCAAATTAAGGAATGTATGATGTACTTATGACTAAATGCAATGATATAAATGTAGCTAATTTATAAAATGGATTGATTATTAATGCAAAGCCAATGAAATAACACATTGTGTAATGCAAAAACACTTAGAAATGAATAGAAAATTGTAGCAGAAATGAGTGAAACTTAATGTGTGCACCTGAGATCTTGATAGAGACCGGAATTGACTTTTGAAATTTTGTTGATCCTAATTTTTACGCCTGGTGGGACTCATTCACCATTATAGGTGAATTGGTCCTAGTTCTAGGAAATTGTTCTAGAGCCCATTTTAGACAAATGGGTATCCAAAACCGTAGAAAACCAAAATCAATCTTGGAAGTGGGACTCATTTTCTACCCATGGTGAATGATTCCACTTTTCAATTTTTGAATATTCAAAGGTGGAAATAGGATCCTTTAGTTTGCACTTTTTGCTTCTCCAGGTGTCTAGTTTTGAAACTATCAAATTCGGGCCTAAAGGTGACTTTTTGTTGATGTTTGACCTTATCCAATGAATAGATAATTTGAATAACTTTAAAACTTGATCTTCAATGATTCCTAAGCATCCAAGATGTCCAAATCTGCAAACACATTAGACAAGAAAGTGAAATGTTGGATGTTAGGGCAAGGGGGTTTTCCTTGGTCAAACCCCTTTTAGGTAATTAAACCAAAATGAGAAAAGAATGTAATGAAGCATGCAATAATGGATTTATTAAATTTCCATGAAGATTGAGCTTGAATTTAATAAATCAAGCTGAAAGTTTTGAACAACATAATTTACTTGAACTCAATCCAAAGTAATCCATGAACTACTTAAGATTCACCAAACTACGCATCAACAATGACCTTTAATTTAGGACAACTAATAACCTATGTTTACATATTGATAAATGAAACTTACACTATACTGCACCAAATCAAGTAATAACTTGAACATAAAAAGATAAAATCATTATAAGAAACTTCCTAAATCTGCACAACCTGAACCCAAATAGTGGAGAAAAATGGAGCATATTTTTTCCAAACCACATAAACATAACTGAACAAAAAATTAAACACAGTTATTCTAGAAATCTTGTTCACATAACTGAACAACTAGTTCACACATTGGTGAAAATATCTCATAGTGTACAACAATCCAGAAACCCAAATTTTGAATATATCAACATCTGTCAACTTTGAATAAATTGTAAGATCTACACAGGCATATCATCAACACATAAAGAATGTGGAGCACAATACTAGAGCACACTATGAACATTTGCACAACATAATTTACTATATTTATTAAATTTTCTCAAAAGAACTTGGAAATAGGCACCTGAACCATCATATCAACTCATTCTAACTCATATTTAGACTCTACAACAAAAGAATAGCTTCATGTACTCACAACACTTCCTCAAGGTCTCAACTACACATGCACAACTTGTTTTCCTCATTTCACAATTTTCTCAATATCCTCAACATCCTCATCCCATAGTTGACATCAATGATAACACCAATTAATAGAATTCCTATTGACATCACTGACAACACCATCATTCTTACAAAAATCTCCCACTTTTTCATTGATGGAAACACAATATGTGAAAGGCCACCAAAGACTAGACAACAATTTTGAACACTCTCTCTCTTTTTCTCTCAAATGATCTTCTCCCCCTGAGTAGATAAGTTCTCTTTTTTTCACATGATTCTTTCTACCTCTTTGAAATCAATGGAAAAGGGTAAAAAATTTTGCATTGTTCTCCCTCTTTGAAACTTAACCAAAATTACCTACTGTGAATACTCCCCCATAGGATTACACCCAACTGAATCAACAACACAATAAAAACACATGATACTACATACTCCTCTTGAGAGGTAGCCACCAACATCAATATAGAAAAGATATAGATCCATATATCCACTAGACTGATGCACCTTTATATGCTTCTAGTTTAAGAAAGGAGGGACAATAACCCCCAAATTCTCCCATAGATACTCAAAAGTTGTTGGAAACACAAGGGTAGACAACTAAGAGGGGGGTAAATTAGTTGTCACAAAATTTAAAAATTATTCAACTTATTAACCTTATTCTCAGATTTGATCAATAACCATGAAAGAATAAATAAAAAATACATCAAAAATATACATAACACCAATATTTTTCCGTGGAAACCCTGTTAGGGGAAAAGCCATGGTGGAGGTTAGTCCACAAGATTATACCCTGTTAAAAGTATAAAGAAATATGAATGGGGAATGCACATGCATTTAGGTGCATTTCCTAGAACTCACTATTTAATTAAAAAATGAAGAAATATTGTCTTACAAGAGAATTAGATTACATCCATAAGATTTGAACTAAGAAAATAGAATCTACTAATGCCTGATTATAGTTTTGGTTAAGCACGTGAACACTTCTTCACTCTTCTTCACTTTGCTCTTCCTTCAAAATATTTAAAACATTATTCACACACACCATGTATTCAAATTGTATATGCAATTTCTTATATATATCTGCAACAAGAAATCACATCGCTACATGTCAGCCTCAATAAAATAATAAAATTAATACAAACTATTGGCCCAAAACATTAAAGATTATTAATGTGAATCAACCAAGGTTGGCCACAACATAGTGAAGACCCAAAATAAAATTCTTCAAACATGAACCACCTTCAAAAATTAATCCTCAAAGATCCACAACATGCTACAACACCTTGTTGACCAAGAACATTAAAAAACAAGAACATGCAAGAGCAAATTGCGAGCACAACAATCAATGTGGATTTGCAACATAGATAGAGAATGATCTAGAAACATCCAAAAACATAATGAAACACTTGAAAATCATCCATAGTAACTAAACTTACTAAAATCATATCATCTTCATTCAGGAATACCAACTGAAGAAATAAAAAGATTGTGAGAATACAAATCTTCATAACTTGATCAAATCTTCATATAGATCTCTAAAACTTAATGTGGATAAACTATATATACTTGACAAGAAACCCTTTAATCCACAACCTCTGATCATCAATGTACTAATCTCACCAATAGATTGAACTTCACTTCACCACTGACAACCTACAACTTATTTCATTACAATTTTCTCAATATCCTCAACATATACAACTTCTAGGACATTAAGTCCAATATTTTTGACATCAATGACAACCACATATCAATAACACAACCACAAAATCCAACAATATCCCCCTTTGGCATTAATGGAAAGACATGATGTGAAAAACACCATCAACACAACTATCTTCAACACTTACTCCCCCTTAGGTTTTGACTCTTTTCTCCTCAATTCTTTTTAAAAACTCTACTTCCCACATGACTCTTCTCCTTAGATAATTCATAGTTTTTCACATGACTCTTCTCCCCCTTTGACATCAATGACAAATATTTCTTTTCACCACACAAGCTCTGAACCACATATTTGAACATCTGACTACTCCCCCCTAAGTAGCAACCACCACAACATCAATTCGGATCAAGATATGACTATGAAATGCACAGATTGATGCAAGTCAATAGATCTTAGTTTTGATTAGGAGGGGTAATCACCCCTAGCTTCCCTCTTAGATACTCAAAATTATCCTTAGGAAACAACTTTGTAAAGAGATTTGCAATTTGTTCCTTAGTAGGAACATACTCCACTCTAACTTCATTTTCACTCACCTTCTCTCTCAAAAAGTGAAACTTGATAGATATATGCTTGGTCTTTGAATGGAGCACCAGATTCTTAGAAATGTTAATTGCACTTGAATTATCACAAAATAAAGCAATGGGCTCATCATACACAACTTTGATATCTTTCAACATCTACTTCATACACAATAGTTGAGTACAATTGTTAGCAACAACAATTAATTCTTCCTCTGTAGTAGATAAAGAAATGACATTCTGCTTCTTACTTAACCATGAAATCAACTTCTTACCCAAGAAAAATGTACCACCACTAGTACTCTTTATGTCATCCACATCACCTACCCAATTAACATCAATAAAAGCACTCAAAGTAAGATCATCATCTTTAGGATACCGCAGCCCAAAATCAACTATCCCCTTCAAGTATCTAAAAATCCTCTTCACAACTATCAGATGAGATTCCTTGGGATCAGCTTGAAATCTTGCAACAATGCATCATTCATGCTATCTAGTCTAGTTTAAGTCAAATAAAGCAATCCACCAATCATTTATCTGTATCTATTCTGATTTTCTTTCAGAGAATCATCATCTTGTGTCAACTTGCATACAGTCACCATAGGTGTACCAAATAGCTTTGAATCTTCCATACCAAACTTCTTTAGCAATTCTTTCACATACTTGGACTAAGATATGAAGATACCTTTATCTAACTGAGTAATTTGCAATCCCAAAAATAATTTTATCTCACCAATCATAGACGTCTCAAATTCATTTTGCATTTCATTTGCAAGCTTCATGCACAAACTATCATCTCCTCCAAAAATGATATCATGAACAAAGACTTCAATAATCAAATCTTTATCATGATCAATCTTGAAATACTGATTACTATTAGCAGTACCTTTATTGAATCCAAGCTTCAACAAATACTTTTCCAATCTGTCATACCATGCTCTTGGGGCTTGCTTAAGTCCATACAATGCTTTCTTCAACTAAAAAACCATATCTCCTTGATCAGTTAATTGAAATCCATTAGTTTTCTCAACATACACTTCTTCTTCTAGTTCACCATTTAGAAATGCTAACTTGACATCCATCTGATAAATCTTTTAATTTTTGTAAGCATCATAAGCAAGAAATAGTCTCACAGCTTCAATCCTAGCAACAAAGGAAAATTTTTCTTCAAATTTAGTTCCTTCCATCTGGGAATATCCTTTACACACCAATCTTGCTTTGTTTCTAAAAACTTCACCAAGTTCTCATTTAGTTTGTTTCTAAAGACCCATTTAGTTCCAATTACATTTTTTTCCTTAGGTCTAGGAACAAGAATCCATGTATTATTCTTCTCAATTTATTGTAGTTCTTTCATTTCTTCCACCCAATGTTCATATTTACGTGCTTCATTCACACTATGAGGCTTAGTCTTTGAAATAAAACAATATTCTTCTATAGTTTTTCTCCTAGTTTGAAAACCTTTGTTCTTATCACCTATAATGTGATCTTCTAAATGATTTAGTCTTACATACCTTGGAGTCTTAGGATTTTCTTGAACTTCTTTCTCTTGTGATCTCTCTTCTCTTCCTTTACTAGTTCCTTCCTCTTAATTTTTTTGATTCACCAGAATGATCTAGACTTTATTTTGAGTATGAACTTTCATTCCTATGACTAACTATTATTCTGATCATTTGAATCATATCCACAGGTTCTAGATGGTATAGCCATGTCTTCATCAACCTTGGCATTTTCACTTTCAACTACTTTCCTCAATCTCTTGTTGTAGCACTGGTAGGCCTTACTCTTAGTAGAATAACCAAGAAATATTCTTTCATTGCCCCAAGCATCAAAATTTCCTATATCTTCATCTCTTATGATATAGGATTTATTCCCAAATATTTTAAAATATCTAATAGTAGGCTTATGACCAGTCCATAGCTCAAAAGGGGTCTTACCAGTATCACCTTTGACTTGTACCCAATTGAAGATGTAAACAAAAAGAATCATAGCTTTTTTCCAATAGTTATGAGGAACATTTCCTTCTAGCATCATATTCCTAGTAGCATCTTGAACTATCTTCTTCTTCCTTTCGAAAACTCCATTTTGTTGTAGGGTCAGCGGGGTAGATAATTGTCTCTTTTTCCCATGCACTTCACGAAAATAATTAAACTCATGGGAAGTGAATTCATCACCTCTATCTGATATCAAACATTTAATCTTTAGACCAGTCTCTGTCTCAACCATATCCTTAAAAATCTTGAATTTCTCTAGAGCTTCAAATTTCTCCCTTGAGAAAGTAACCCACTTCAATCTAGAGTAGTCATCAATAAGTAACATGAAGTACCTATCTCGTAAAATTCTAACTCTAGAAGGACCACACAAATTAACATGAACAAGCTCCAACACTTCATTGGAACAATGTTGTTTGCTCTTAAATAAAATTATAGTTTGCTTCCCTAAGTGACATTACTTGCATATGGTATTAGTAGGCTTTACCAACTTAGGAAGATCTCTCAGTGCATGAGTGGAACGTATCTTGAAAATATTGTCAAAGTTTACATGACACATTCTCCTATGCTACAACCAAATTTCATCAACTTGAGAAATCAGACAACTTTTACTAGTAGCATTCAAGTGAAACAGGTTACCTTTTGTTTTTGTACCTAACACAATTACATTTTTGGAACTTCCCAATATTCTACACTTACCATTCTTGAATTAAAGATTATATCCCTTGTCAACCATATGTTCAACACTTAAGAGATTATGCTTCAAACTTTCCACATAAAGAACATCATCAGTATTATTCTTACCATCAAGAGAAACAAATCCTTTTCCATGGATTACACCTGCTTTATCATCACCAAATCTTACAACTCCACCATCATAATTTTCCAAGATCACAAATTTAATTTTATCACCTGTCATGTGATGAGATCATCCATTGTAAATCACCCATTTATCTTTATCTTCAACTCGAGCAACTAGGGCTTTCTCCACATTTGAGCAACTAACAAATTCAATAGGGGTTGTATCATTTTCCTTGATAGAAATAAATATCCATTCATCCTTGCTTGCATTCCCTTGATCAGATTCATCATCTATCACACCTTCATTAGCAACATAATATCACTTCCTTTGAAATCTAGGCTTATTAGGTCTTGGCTTAGGGACTCTTTGTGGACACCTTGATGCAAAATGACCTATCTTATTGCAAGAAAAACATTTAATAGGAAATTTTCCTTTACACTTTCCTTCTTCTCTGGCTTCTCTCTTGAAAATAAGTGCTTTAAGCTCCTCTAGTTTTCTCTCCTCTTCTTCAATCTCTATCATCTCTTCCTCATACTTGAATACCTTTCTAGAAGAACCTTCTCCCAAATCATATCTTTGTTTATCTCTTCCAGATGTAGTAGCCTTGAATATAGATTCTATCTTAGGAAGAGCATCACCAAATTCACTCAACTCAAAAGTAGTAAGCTTACCAATCAACATGTCTCTAGTTACATTTGTTATAGTTTGGAGCTCCTCAATACCAATAGCTTTGACTTTGTATGCAACAAGCAATGATCTAAGTACTTTAGCAATAATCTTGGATTGTTCCAACTATCCACCAACACATCTAATACCACACACAAGTTCATCCATTCTTTGCATGAAAGTAGAAATTTTCTCACCATCACCCATTCTTAACATTTCATATTTTCTTTTCAGACTTTGTAACTTAGCAATATTCACATTAGAATCACCTTCATACAAAATTTCCAACTTTTTCAAAATCTCATAAGTAGTCTTTCGATCCATAATGTTTGTCATCTTAGAATTCGTCAAAGCATTCAATAATGCTTCCTTAGCCCTGATATTGTACTCAACATCCCTAATCTTAGCAGTAGTAGTAGGACCATTCTAAGGAATAACATACCTATTGCTTGTAATGCTCCAGTAGGGTTCACAAATGCATCTCAAATGGCACTCCATTCAAGTCTTCCACAGAGAATAATTTGTTCCATCAAATCTTAGACTATCCCTCTTGTATGTCGCCATCCTGGATCACCTCAAGTTGTTAAAATTCTTCTAAGGAACTTGCTTTGATACCAATTGTTGGCAACACAATGGAAAACAATTGAGAGGGGGTGTGAATTAGTTGTCATAGAATTTCAAACTTATTCAACTTATTAACCTTATTCTCAAATATGATCAATAACCATGAAAGAATAAATCAACAATACATCAAAAAAACACATAACACCAAGATTTTTACGTGGAAACCTGTTAGGGGAAAAACCACGGTGGAGGTTAGTCCACAAGATTATACCCTATTAAAAGTATAAAGAAATATGAATGGGGAATGCACATGCATTTAGGCGCACTACCTAGAGCTCACTGCTCAATTATAAAAGGAAGACACATTGTCTTACAATATAATTGGATTACATCCACAAGATTATAAATTGTCGGCCTAAAACATTAAAGATTATTAATGCAAATCAACCAAGGTTTTACATATGATAGTGAAGAGCCAAAATAAAATTCTTCAAACATGAACCACCTTCAAAAAATAATCCTTGAAGAACCACAACATGCTACAACACCCTATTGGCCAAGAACATGAAAAAACATGAACACATAAGAGAAAATCTTGAATCACAAGCACACCGATCAATGCAGATGTGCAACACAAATAGAGAACAATCTAGAAATATCCACAAACATCATGAAATACCATAGAATCATCTATAGTAATTGAACTTACTAAAATCACAACATCTTCATTCAAGAACACCATCTGAAGTAACAAAAAGATTGTCAGAATACAAATCTTGATAACTTGATCAAATCTTACGTGGATCTCTGAAACTTAATGTGGATAAACTAGATATACTCAACAAGAAACCCTTTAATCCAAAACCTTTGGTCATCAACGTACTAAGCTCGCCATCAAACTAAACTTCACTTCACCACTGACAACCTACAACTTATTTCATTACAATTTTCTCAATATCCTCGGCATACACAACTTCTAGTACATTAATTCCAATAGTGTTGACATCAATGAAAACCACATATCAGCAACACAATCACAACATCCAACAAAAGTATCCTTAGGAAGAGCCTTAGTAAATATGTTAGCAATCTTATCCTTTGTAGGAACATACTCAAGCTTCACTTCATTATCAATAACCTTCTCTCTCAAAAAGTGCTATCTAATAGATATATGATTTGTCCTTGAATATATCATTGGAGTCTTTGAATTTTTTATTGCACTTGTATTATCACAAAAGATAGATATAGGTTTGTCAAATACAATTATGATATCCTTCAATGTTTGTCTCATCCATGATACTTGTGTATGACATGATGTTGCTACAATATACTCAACCTCTATGGTGGATAAAGAAAATGAATCATGTTTCTTACTTAGCCATGATATAATCTACATCCAAGAAAGAATGCACCACCACTTGTACTTTTCATGTCATCAACACAGCCAACCCACCCAATATGCATATGTATAAGCATTTAATGTGACATCAATATCCTTGGGATACGAAAAACCATAATCCGATGTGCCTCATAAATATCTAAATATTCTAGATTCAATGTTGCAACATGTGTTTCTTTAGGATCTTCTAGAAATATAGCAACAAGATAGATTGTATGCATGATATTCGGTCTAGTAGCAGTTAAATATAGTAGTCCACCAATCATAGATCTATACTTTCTTTGATCAACCTGTAATGAGCCTAGCCCAGCTGACTCAAAAACTCTTCTTTTGCTGCCTTGGGAATTTTGTCAAACAATTGGTGTGCAAGCTGATATAGGCTGATAAGAACTTCTAACTGATTTGTTTTGACTTTCTCGTCACCAATGATGTTTCTTTAAATGTTTCCAATGGTATCAATGATTGCCAATGACAACTATGAATGTCTCTAAGATGAAATGCAATTGTTTTAATGCACTTTGATGTATATAGATGACTAAAACTACTTGCAATATGTAGTTACAACAATTAGAAATTATGACAAACACTTTGGATGCAACCTAAGATGGCATTTATGCACTTACAACCAAGTAGCATTAATACAAACACCTAGTATGCAATATTATAACATTATTTATGCCAAAGGAAAACCTACAACCAATTGACATTTTGAAAAACAATTGGCATGCAAACTAATAAGCTGATCATGAATGACAATAACATATTCAATTACAATAGTATTTGACTAAAAACTTATATCTCCTTCTTTGCAATAAAATGTCTACTACAATGATGCTATGAATTGGCCAAGACTCTTGGCTTACAATTGTTTGACAATAGTGCCAAATCTAATTTTCTAAGTATTCACTTATAGCAACAACTAAAATGCCTATGATGACACTGCAAACTACTTAGTAAATGCAAGAAGAACCTAGTAATGATGGCACCCAATGTTGATGAAGAAACAATAAAAAACCAATGTGATAGGTACCTTCCAAGCTCAAATCGAAATGCTCAAGTTGCTGCCCCTATTCCTGCCTAGAAATAGTTTAGATAATTAATTGCAGCAACAAGCACCCACCAATTTGCCCTTAAAACAATTTTCTTGATGATAGGAATTGAATACAACAATACCTAGAATGATTGGCCTCCTCAATCAAAAGATATGAGCAAAAACATGAGACTCACATAGGCTGATCAACCTCCATGACAACAAATTATGAAGGTCTAAAAATGCAACTGAAACTTTACAAAATATCACTCCTTAAGATGATGAAATGATAAATCACAGTTAGCAATTATTCTCCAAATTGAATCTCCACAAATTTGCTCAATAAAATAATCAATCTCAACAATACATGAACTGCTAAAGTAACTTCTCCATCAAATGCAACAATACATCAGCTGTTGCAAGTCAAATACTTTACTCAAAATAAGTACAATAATACCTCAGCTATTGTACTCAAATAATTTCCACAATGAAGCACAAGATTGCACTTTTGAAGTAAAGCCCACAATCAACAATAATTCAGCTGGTATCTCACAGCCTCAAAATTGTGTAACCAATGAGGGTTTTTGTCCCCAAAGGTCCTCCAATGGCTGAAACCCTAGCTGGCTTCTCCACCACCAAAAGTCATCAATTCAAACAACAATTCATGGATGATGAAACAATGGCTGGCCTCACCTATTTATTCTTTTTCACCAAGAGGTCGGCCCAAAATCTAGAAGCTTCTAGAATATTATTTTATTTTTATTAAGTGACTTTATGATATATTATTTTATTTAAGTCAATTTATTAAACTAATTAAATATAAATTTACCTTTTAATATTTATTTATTTGATAACTTTATAAATAATTAACTTAATACCACTTTTTTAATTTAATTAAAATAATCAATTAGTCATCCTCATAAAATAATCATTATTTTGGACAACTTAATTAATTAGATTAATTAAATAAAACTACCTCCAAAATGGGGACATTACAGTCCGCCCCTCTTGAAATTGCTTGTCCTCAAGCAATTCACCACCTGGATCCCACAAGAAGAACTGCATAATATCCCTGTCATCACCAAACAATGCTTGTAACACCAGCACTTGCAAAATCTGCTGAATCAACTCATTCCCAAAACTGTGATAGCGAATCTGATGCAACCACACTATTTGAAAGCCACTACCTATTGTTTCCCGTTTTACCACTCTAATACCCCATGTCTCTAAAACAATGCAAGTCTCCAAGTCCTAAAACAAATGATAATCATCATGAGAGAGCAAAGTAGAAGACCTACCAAACTCAAAATCATCATCTGAGGTCAGAATCAAATCATATCTAAGCTGACTGGAACACTCCTTATTCCACCCACCTCTTCGTGTCATCAAAGTCATCATCAAATCCTAAACATGTGGGCTGAAATCAAACTGATGACCACACCTCAAGATGCAATTGAGGTGAAACTCTCCTGACTGAGCTAATGGAATGCCCAAATGATCCAGTGTATTCCATCCAATATTGCCATCCTTGGAAGAAGGCTCACAACTCATAATAGGATGAATTGGTTGTGCAACAACATTATCATGGATGCTATCTATTGCCTGGAAAGGTGTTGAATCAATACCAAAACCCTACATGCAAGTCCTAGAAGGAATCATCTCCTTCTGATTCAACTGACCAATGTTAACCTCCACAGTACCAAAGAAGATACTAGTACTCAAAACTCCACTAGCACCCAAATCTGTTGCTGACACTGATGTGTCTACACCACCACCTAACATTGCATTTGTATCCTAAGTGTGAACACTAGGTGAACTCATACTGCTATCATCTACAAGTGTCTTGGCTAAAAGGAATGCTCTGAATCCTGAAGTGCTAACTGAGTGCTCACCAAAGAATCCCTAGTGACCATAAGCTCCTGAGAAAGCATATCAACTTCCTCCTCTTTCCTCATCAAGGCATCTGAATAGATCCCAACAAGGTTAAGAGGGTGGTCACAATCTGAAAGAAGGTGTAAATAACTTGATTTCATCCCTCCCATGCCTTCTTTGATCTCCTGTAAGCTATCATGAGAAGACTCTGCCACAACTCCCTTTTGTCTTCTCTCAAGCTAAACTACCCAAAGGTGATTTTCAATCATCTTATGCATCTTGTCATGATGAGATAGAGCTTCCACAATCCCATCCTCATTCACCTTTAGCTGGTTCCTCAAACTGTGTAGACCATGCCAAGTATCTCTAGCTTTAACCTCACATGAAGAAGCCTCTAATTGTGCCTGATATTCTTTTTCTGTAAAGTCCTGAATGCTCTCATGTCAATTTGCAAGTAGTTCAGCACCAATTCCATCTATCAAATCAACAGTGCCTTGAATAGGTGTCTGAAAATGAGAAGACTCATGCTGCTTCCTATCCTCATCATCATCTTTCTCAATTGAAACATCGAATGATTGTGTTCTATCCTCTTGAAAAGAAGATGAAACCATAGGTGAAGTATCATTATCCTTACATTGTTCAACCAAACTTCTTAACAACTCATGTGCCATGGGTGACACATCTTGCTCACCTTTCCAAACAGCCCATAGGTCATTTGTCACGAGCTTAGAAATAGCATCATCCTCATACAAAACTGAAGACATGATGGATTGCATTGAAGTGAGCATGCTACTAGGATGAACCTCATTGATAACATTCCAAAATATATGAAACATCTTGCGAATGTCATCAACACAATCCATGGATAACATAATGTTTTCAAAGCTGAACTTTGCAAATACTTCAAGTAGTTTTACCCTCTTAGAAAAATAAGGGTTTTTGATGTCATCCAAACCTTTGAAACTTGCCACCATAATCTGAAGTACCTCTTTCATAATATGGCTATCATAAGGATCAATAGGAGCTGTTATCCTCATAATTTCACTAATGCAAGAGATGGTTGCAATTCTTATCACCTCATCATGATGTCTCATAAGTTGTGGCTTAACCAAGAAATGCACTGCTGGAGACGAAGCTAGTTCCATAACATTAGAATGTGCCTGATCAACTATGCATAGACAAGTCTCTAGCTCCTCCAAAGTGCTAAGAAGAACCTCCTTTTGCTAAGATAGATATTCTAATTTCTTCCCTGTGTTGTAAATTTTTTCTTCCAAATCCTTTTCACTTGTTAAAGCCATGCTGGTAGCTGAAACTTGATCTTGAAATAACCCAATTAGGCTGGCAGGAAACCACTCTGATACCACTGTAATGAGCCTAGCCCAGCTGACTCAAAAACTCTTCTTTTTCTACCTTGGGAATTTTGTCAAACAATTGGTGTGCAAGCTGATATAGGCTGATAAGAACTTCTAATTGATTTGTTTTAACTTTCTCATCACCAATGATGTTCCTTTAAATGTTTCCAATGGTATCAATGATTGCCAATGACAACTATGAATGTCTGTAAGATGAAATGCAATTGTTTTAATGCACTTTGATGTATATAGATGACTGAAACTACTTGCAATATGTAGCTACAACAATTAAAAATTATGACAAACACTTTGGATGCAACCTAAGATGGCATTTATGCACTTACAACCAAGTAGCATTAATACAAACACCTAGTATGCAATATTATAACATTATTTATGCCAAAGGAAAACCTATAGCCAATTGACATTTTGACAAACAATTGGCATGCAAACTAATAAGTTGATCATGAATGACAATAACATATTCAATTACAATAGTATTTGACCAACAACTTATATCTCCTTCTTTGCAATAAAATGTCTACTACAATGATGCTATGAATTGGCCAAGACTCTTGGCTTACAATTGTTTGACAATAGTGCCAAATCTGATTTTCTGAGTATTCACTTTAGCAGCAACTAAAATGCCTATGATGACAATGCAAACTACTTAGTAAATGCAAGAAGAACCTGGTAATGATGGCGCCCAATGTTGTTGATGAAGAAACAATAAAAAACCAATGTGATAGGCACCTTCCAAGCTCAAATTGAAATGCTCAAGCTACTACCCCTGTTCTTGCCTGGCAAAAGTTTAGATAATTAATTGTAGCACCAAGCGCCCTCCAATTTTCCCTTAAAATGATTGTCTTGATGATAGGAATTGAATACAACAATACCTAGAATGATTGGCCTCCTCAATCGAAAGATATGAGCAAAAACATGAGACTCACATAGGGTGATCAACCTCCATGACAGCAGATTATGAAGGTCTGAAAATGCAACTGAAACTTTACAAAATATCACTCCTTAAGATGATGAAATGATAAGTCACAGTCAACAATTATTCTCCAAATTGAATCTCCACAAATTTGCTCAATAAAATAATCAATCTCAGCAATACATCAGCTGCTGAAGTAACTTCTCCATCAATTGCAACAATACATTAGTTGTTGCAAGTCAAATACTTTACTCAAAATAAGTACAATAATACCTCAGCTATTGTACTCAAATAATTTCCACAATGAAGTACAAGATTGGACTTCTGAAGTAAAGCCCACAATCAGCAATAATTCAACTGGTATCTCACAACCTCAAAATTGCGTAACCAATGAGGGTTTTTGTCCCCAAAGGTCCTCTAATGGCTGAAACCCTAGCTGGCTTCTCCACCACCAAAAGTCATCAATTCAAACAACAAGTCATGGATGATGAAACAATGGCTAGCCTCACCTATTTATTCTTTTTCACCAAGAGGTCGGCCCAAAATCTAGAAGCTTCCAGAATATTATTTTATTTTTATTAAGTGACTTTATGATATATTATTTTATTTAAGTCACTTTATTAAATTAATTAAATATAAAGTTACCTTTTAATATTTATTTATTTGATAACTTTATAAATAAGTAACTTAATACCACTTTTTAAATTTAATTAAAATAATCAATTAGTCATCCTCATAAAATAATCATTATTTTGGACAACTTAATTAATTAGATTAATCAAATCAAACTACCTCCAAAACGGGGACATTACACAACCTTAGGTGAAACATCATCTTTGTTTAATTTACAACTAGTCACAATAGGAGTACATACCGGTTTGGAGTCACCCATTCCAAACTTCTTCAATATTTCTTTGGCATACTTCCATTGTGAAATAAAAATCTCTTTATCAATTTGATTGATCTGTAGCCCAAGAAAGAAATTTTCAGCTCCCCAAATATTGACATCTCAAATTATTTATGCATTAAGCCCCACTTCCACCAAGGGTAATATCATCCACATATACAACTACTATCAAGATTTTGTCTTCCTCAATTTTAAAGTAAATAGATTACTATTTGTGGAGCCCTTGCTTAAACATTGTTGTATCAAGTGCATGTCCAATATTGCATACCAAGATCTAGAGCTTGCTTCAAACCATATAGTTCTTCAACTTACATACCATGTCTAGTTGATTTGACAATTGAAAACCTTCTAGTTGTTCCATATAAACCTCTTCTTCCAATTCTCCATTCAAAAAGGCAGACTTCATATCAATTTGATAAACCTTAAAATTTTTATGTGCTACATATGGAAAAAACATTCTGATAACTTCCATCTAGCAACATAAGAAAAATTCTCCTAAAAATCTATACCTTCTACTTGTGATTAACCCTTACACAATAGTCTTGCTTTGTTCTTAGCTACTTCTCCATTCTCATCTAGCTTGTTCCTGAATACCCATTTAGTTTCAATTATGTTCTTTCTTTCCAGTCTAGGGACCAATGCCCAAGTTTGATTCCTCTCTATTCGCATAATTTCTTCCATTTCCATCATACAATGTTCATCCTTACATGCTTCACTCATTGATTTAGGATCAACTTTAGAAAGTAAATACAAATCTACCTCAACTTCAACAACTTTGCTTCTTGGAAATACACCTTTCCTCTTATCTCCAATAATCTGATCTTCAGAATGATTCTTTTGTGCATACTCAGGGGTTTTAGGGGTCTTCTCCAACGCTTCTTCCTCTTCATTTTGTACTTCTTTTTCATCAATTATTCCTTCTAGTTCTCTGTAATCAAGTTCATCTGACACATATCCATCTACTGCAATAGAATTTTGCAAGTTTTTATCAACTTAAAAATTTTCACTTTCAACTATCTTTCACAAGATTTTTTTGTAACATTTGTAAGATTTTATTTTAATGGAATATCCAAGGAAGATACCTTCATTAGAACTTTCATCAAACTTTCCTAAGTTTTCTTCTTTTGTTTTGATGTAACATTTGCTTCCAAACACTCTAAAGTACTTCATAATAGAAATCTTTCCATACCATATCTCATAAGGAGTCTTTGTGCTATTAGCTTAAATAGCTTGAACTCCATTAAGTATGCAAACAAAAAAATGAATAGCTTCCCTCTAGTAGACTTGAGGTAGATTTTCCTCTTTCATGACAATCCTTGCAACTTCTTGAATAGTTATGTTTTTCCTTTCAACAATTCCATCCTACTGAGGAGTTCTAGGGGAAAACAAATGCTTCTTTATTCAATGCAATTCACAAAACATGTTAAACTCATTAGACGTGAATTCACCACCTCTTTCAAACCTTAAGCATTTTATTTTCAAATCCATTTCATTTTCAACCATAGCTTTAAATACCTTGAATTTAACTAAGGCACCATATTTCTCTCTAAGAAAAGTAACCCATGTCATTATAGTGTAATTATCAATCAAAAGCATAAAGTACCTATCACCTTGTAGACTTCTCACCCTTGTAGGACCAAAAAGATCTATATGCAACAATTCTAATAGTTTGGTAGCAAGATAAGGTTAGAAAACCTCTGAAAATAAAGATACAATAGGTGTGTTCAATTCACTACGGGTTCACCAAATGTAGATCGTTGTTAGAATTAGGGGAAAATCTTGAATCAATTGTAGCACCTAATAGAAAATTTGGGAAGAATAATAGAAGTTGTAAATGATTCAATTCAAAATAATACATCCTTCCTTCTCTTTTCATTCAATAGATATTATATATATATATATGACTTGTATTTCCTATGTTATAGGAAACGTCCTATAGCAGCTCATGACTAAAAAATAAACAAACTCCTAAATATATGAGTTGCTAAAACAACTCATAATACAAACAATATTGATTACGTGAGCTATCACAACAACTTTCTTTTATTGTAGCACACATTATTATTCTAACCCATGTGAACAATAATTCCCAACACCCCCCCTTAGTGTGAACATGGTAAGAACTCACACTCTTCATTTGCAGTAAACCCAACTCTTCAAGCTCATGATCTTGACTCAAAATGAAAGGTAGCTCCCATCAAAATTTCATGGGTTTCACACAGGCTTACCACAAACTTGGACATGAACAAGAAACCACCAATTGTCCACCTCGTGTGGTTTTCTAGATCCTCCCACAAACCCTTTCAAGATCCATGAACTGCATTACACTAGTGCTTTTTTTCATTACAATATTTTACACTAGGGAAGTTTTATAGGAATCAACATTCATATTGTAAAAGGGAATGGAACATTGTTTATATTCCCCCCCACAATGTAAAATTCTAGTTATTCATACAACCAGGAACACTGAAAAACAAACCACATCATCTTGCATACTAGAAAAGAAAATGCCACTAAAGCTGATAAGTATCCCTGTCGTTGGTTAGTGACAAGAGGATGTTGATTGTCCTCCAGCCTCTGATGCCTCCCTCCAATATGTTGGCTACTAAATAAATTTAATTTTGAGAATCATTTTTATAATGCCCCCTAAAGATGGATGTCGTGTACAAACGATAATGTGTCCAATTAAAATTGAAATAATGACACCTCTCTTTTATTTTCTTTTTTAATTCTAAGATTGTAGCATAGATTTTTGGCACCCACTTGCTTTCTAGCTCTTCTAGGGTTTTTCACCTAGAATGAGAAAGATGGGCCAAAAATGCTTGTTACATTCAAAGATTAATGTGAAATGGATGGAAAAGGATGCAAAATGCTTAGATGCAATGTTTGAATGCAAGAAATGAATGACATTTCTTGACTAATCAATATAAACTAAAGGAAAACAACTTGTTTGAAAACATGTTGTGTAATGTAACAATGAACTAGAAATGAATGTAAAACTTAACCGAAATGAACCAAACTGAAAGTGTGCACTTGGAATTTGGATGGAGATTGGAAATTGCTTCTGAAATTTTGGTGATGCTGAAATTTATGCCTGGTGGGATTCATTCGCCATTCTAGGCGAATCAGTCCCAATTCTAGCAAACTATATTGGAACTTGTTTCTAATAAAAGGGCATCCAAAAATGTAAAAATACAAAAACTAACCTTGGGGTGGCACTCATTCACCACCCATGGTGAATGAGTCCACTTTCAAATTTATGGATTTTCAAAGGTGGATTTTGAAGCTTCCAATCTACACTTTGATGCCCTTTAGGTGTTTGCTTTTGAAACTTTGATTTACAGGTCTGAAAATGAGATTTTCTTAATATTTTGACTTGTTGAATGAGAAGAAGAATTGAGCAACCTTGCAACTTGATCTACAAGCTTCCAAGAGTCCTAAATCTACAAACACACAACACAAGAGAGAGAAATGTTGAATGTTAGGGCATGGGGGTTTTCCTTAGTCAAACGGTCCATTTTAGGTAATTAAACCAAAATAATAAAATAATGGAATGAAACATGAAATAATGGAGTAGATTACCTTTCCATGATGATAGATCTTAAAATTATGTAGCACAACATGAAGATTCAACTAGGCTTGAATGTCTTTAGGAGATTTCTTGATATCTTGTAATGATAAAACCCTAAGTTGTTTGACTTGAAATAGAAGATAGATGAATGAACAATGTGAATGTGTTAATGGATGAATAGATGTAAAAATGAGTTTAGAGAGGTGATTTTATAGGAAATTCACCTTATTTTCCCACTAATTAGATCCCTATGGCTGACATGGAGAAAAATTAAACTTAAAACGTAATTTTTTCCACTCAAAACCCCAAAAATGTCTCAAATGGGACTCATTCTCCACTAATGGTGAATGGGTTGCCTAGGGGCCATTTTTGCTAGTTGGAATGCCAAGAAGTAAGAAAATTAGGCTTATATGATGACTATGTCAGTTATTTGATCAAATTATGCCTCAGGATGCACAATATTGGTTAATACAAGCATATTTCTGATGATGTAAATGTTAAATAGGGCTTGGGACACATAAATCAATGTGAAAGTGTAATAAATACACTTTAGAACATTAAAATGAGGTCCACATAGCCTAAGAAAGCACAATAATCAATGTGAATGTACAAGACACATTACAACACTAATTTAACATTAAGTTTATTTTACAAGCCTTCTAAATTGATGTAATGATGTTATTAAACACATTTTATTATGTTGAATTAGGGAGAAATAGGTTCATTAATTCTATAAAAGTGTGGAAGTATCTTACAACATTTTATAAAACCTTTACAAGACATTAACAACATGTTATTTGATTTTCAAGGGTCCAGGACCTAGTGTGGATGCATAAAATGCCTCACAACACCTAAATCAAGGATTTATTAAGTCAATTTATCATGAATTATTCCCATGTCATGAAAAAGTCCCTTTTTTCTACAATACATTTAGCCCCACTTTAGTGAGAGGATGAACTTGCTTCAAACTCACACTAAAGTAGACATTCTAGAGAGATTCACATGTAGGTCAAGCCTCCAATGTACAAAATATGCAAAGGCAAGAAAGAGAAAGATGAAAATGAAAAGGTGGATGAATCTTTGATCATCTGTCGAGCTAGTTGTGGATCATATCTAGGCTATTTTTCCAAAAAGAAGATGCATACTCACTCTGGGGCCATGAAACTTTTGGTTGTCGGCTGGGTGGGAAAGCCCAAAAGAAGTGGTTTAGTGAGAAAGTCATGCCAGTGTTTTGACTTCCCACCGTATAATGAGAAAGTCATGTCAGTGTGTCAACTTCCCATTATACAAACCATGCCAAAGTTATGCCCCTGATAACATTGATAAGGAACCACAATGTAATGCTTTTTGTCAATGTTTTGAATGTCATGTAAGAATTTTGTTAAAGGGCATTTTGCTTTGTTCATGTAAGGTCTTCTTCTTAGGGAGCATTGTGCCTAATGTCTCTAAGAGAGGACAAATCAGGGTTGTCAGATCATTATCCATGGGATACCTTGTTCACATCAAGCCACTTTAGTTGATCATACACTCTTGGAAGGCATCAAACCCAATGATACCACAAAGCAGAAGACACGTCACAAGAAAAAAAAATCACACTAGGAATTTTGCAAAAGGATGTTTCCTATGTATGCACCCCACTTTATAGTGGTTGCTAAAACCATTACTATGAGAAATTTCTTTAAAGTAGAAGAAGGTATGAGAGCTTATTTGAAAATCCCTATTCCAAGTCATATGTTTCTAATAAGCTACATCATGAAAAAGGGTAATATATCACATGTGAATCAATCTTAAGACATGTCTTCCACATCCAAAGCTTGCTATTACATGTTCATGAAAGGTTAACAACGAGTCAAAAGAGACAACAACAAGTGGCATACAAGGTCAAGGCTATCAAACCTCTTGCCCCCACTTAGTGTAGGACAAAGGTGAGCATGAAATGGATGATGGTATGTTTCCCCTTTCAATGGATGTAAAACATACAATGGTGAGTATGTTATGATCCTACAACTATTGCATGGAAAGGAGCAACACATAATGTTATTTATGTGGATAAATAAACAAAGTTTTGGCTTGATTGTCTTTGATTGTATATACTTTGTTACATTTGTGAGCAAGGTCATTGTAACTTGGTTGGTATGAAACATTATGCTTGGGTGGGTAAAGGATGAGTTGGGTTTGGTGTTGATTTTGTTGCTTGTGTGATGGTGGGTAAAGGATGAGTTGGATTTGGTGTTTAGTTTGTTGCTTGTGTGATGGTGGGTAAAGGATGAGTTTGGGTTGGTGTTTAGTTTGTTGCTTTGTGTGATGGTGGGTAAAGAATTATAGGATTGTTTAGATGTCCCACAAGGTATGTAGGAAGTTCATTGATTGAAGGGGATCCAATGGAACTTGTGCATGCATAACCTTCGTGGTTTTGGTTTGATGTATCTATAAGGAAGATATATCATTTTCTTGCACCAGAATAGTCTCCCTATGAGGAGAATTGTTAGGAGAATGACAATCCAAATGTTCTTGACATTTGAGGATTTGTTCTTCCAACATGTCGTCATTGTAAGTAAGGGAGATATCCATGGTTGAATTGTATTTTTATATGATGTCCCACATAAGATGCTCATGATTTTCATTGATTAGATCATGTAACACCATATTATCACCTTCACCAATAGGAGAGATATTAGGAGAGGGGAAATTGTCTTGTTCCATAACATCTACCCTAGTAGGAGAGCTTTGAGAAAAGTGACAATCAAGAGGTGTATCACATGTCGAAGGTGCATCACAAGTCGAAGCTTCATCACAAATAGGGGAGTCATGAAGGGGATGATGACTAGGATTTTCATTTGTGTCAATGATTGGATCTTCTTGTTCTAGAGCCTGCCAATTGTTAGGAACAATAGGAAGGAGAGAAATAATGTTATAACTCTCAATCATTGGGTTTATTGATACCAACATATTATCCTCACAAATGTGTTGGTCATGATCATTCATGAAAGTATTGTCACAAATAGGGGAAATGTTGGGAGATGAATAGAGACTAGGTAAGGTGGTGGTAATGCATTTATCTTGTGTTGTTATTCTATCTTCCCAAGGGGAATGAGGAGAAGGAAAAATAAGACCTTCATGATGCTCAATGATTGTACCTTCATTCACCAAGATACCTTCATTTCAAGAGAAGGACAATTATGATCATCATGTATAGCTATGTTTGTGTTCCCTTCTAACACATCATCTGCAACAATAGAAGAGATAGGAGGGAGTGTAAGTTTAAGACAAGCGTTAATATTTTTATTATCTTGTGCTAGGAGACTATCATAACTAGGGAATGCATTGAATGAAGAACTTGAATGTTTGTTAACTAGCTTTTTCTTTGCAAATTTAGAAAAAATTAAAACTAACATTTTGAAATAACAATCCATGCTAACTCAAAATGCAATGTAAAAGTCTAAAATGAAATGCAATTTTTAGATGATAATTGACTGATTGTGCTATGCAACAATAAGAGAATGCAAATGTAAAATGTAAACCATGCATGAAATGGGCTAATTTAGGCTAGATTTGATGAAATGGATGATACAAAAATGCAACCAATTGATATAGGTATGAAATGGTGCCAAATAGAAGCCTACAAATAGGGTTTTCAGCTCTGTAAAAGACAGTTTCAGGGATTTGAAGGGACTGATTCGCCCAGGGTGGCGAATGAGTCCCAATATGGAATTTTTATAGAATTTTTATAAATTTTTGAGGGATTTTGATGTGTTCGAAGTGCTATGATGCAATCCTAAATGAAAGCCAAAAATGCAACCTAAATGCATTTTTTTATGAATCCAAAATTTAACACTAAGCATGCAAATGAATCATGCAAATCCTAATGCAAGCTAGATATATGATAATGAAGGACTCCAAATCAGAAAAGAGAAGTATTCAAAAAGTAGGTTCTCCAAAATGTAGCATAAATTTTTGGCACCCACTTGTTTTCTAGCTCTTCTAGGGTTTTTCACCTAGAAGGAGAAAGATAGGCCAAAAATTCTTATGTTACATTCAAAGATTAATGTGAAATGGATGGAACAGGATGCAAAATTCTTAGATGCAATTTTTGAATGCAAGAAATGAATGAGATTGATTGACTAATGAATAGAAACTAAAGGAAAATAACTTGCTTGAAAACACATTGTGTAATGCAGCAATGAACTAGAAATGAACCAAACTGAAAGTGTGCACCCAAAATGTGGACGGAGACTGGAAATTGCTTCTGAAATATTGTTGATACTGAAATTTAGGCATGGTGAGACTCATTCGCCATTCTAGGCGAATGAGTCCCAATTCTACCAAACTATACAAGAACCTGTTTCTGATAAAAGGGTATCCAAAAATGTAAAAGATCCAAAAAATGACCTTAGGGTGGGACTCATTCACCACCCATGGAGAATGAGTCCACTTTTGAATTTCTAGATTTTTAAAGGTGGATTCTAAAGCTTCCAATTTCCACTTTGATACCCTACAGGTGTCCGCTTCTAAAACTTTGATTTATGGGTCTCAAAATGAGATTTTGTTGATATTTTGACTTGTTGAATGAGAAGAATACTTGAGAAACCTTGCAACTTGATCTTCAAGCTTCCAAGAGTCCTAAATCTACAAACACACAAGACAAGAGAGAGAAATGTTGAATATTAGGGTATGGGGGTTTGCCTTGGTCAAACCTCGTTTAGGTAATTAAACCAAAATGATGAAATAATGGAGTTGATTAACTTGCCATGATGATAGATCTTGAAAGTTTCTAGCACAACGTGAAGATTCAACCCTTGAATGTCTTTAGGATCTTTCTTGATATTTTGCAATGATAAAACCCTAAGTTGTTTGACTTGAAATAAAAGATAGATGAATGAATGATGTGAATGTGTTAATTGATGAATAGATGTAAAAATGATTTTAGAGAGGTGACTTTATAGGAAATTCACCTTATTTTTCCATTAAATAAATCCCTGAGGCCGACATGGAGAAAAATTAAACTTAAAACCTAATTTTTCTCGCTCAAAACCCCAAAAATGGCTCAAATGGGACTCATTCGCCACTAATGGCGAATGGGTCCCACCTAGATGGGACTAATTATACACTAATGGAGAATGGGTCCCATAGGGGCCAATTTTGCTAGCTAGCATGTCGAGAAGTAAAAAAATAGGCTTATATGATGACTATGTTTGTTATTTGATCAGATTAAGCCTCGAGATGCATAATATGGGTTAATAGGGGCCTATTAGTGATGATGTAAATGTTAAATAGGGCTTGAGACACCAAAATCAATGTCAAAGTGTGATTAAATACACTTTACAACACTAAAATGAGGTCCACATAGCCTAAGAAAGCACAAAAATCAATATGAATGTGCAAGACCCATTACAACACTAATTTAGCATTAAGTTTATTTTACAATCCTTATAAATTGATATAATAATGTTATTAAAGACATTTTATAATGTTGAATTAGGGAGAAACAAGTTCATTAATTCTAGAAAAATGTTAAAGTATCTTACAACACTTTACAACACTTTTACAAGACATCGTTAAAAATATGTTATTTGATTTGCAAGGGTACAAGAACTAGTGTGGATGCATAAAATTCCTCACGACACTTAAATCAAGGCCTCATTAAGTCAATTTATCATGAATTATTCCCATGTCAAGCATAGGGTCATTTTTTCTATGGCACAAAGACACACATATCTCTATATGAACTAATAAAATACAACCAAAAATAAATTATGACAAATATTTAACTTCTATCAAAAGTATATCATTAAATACTTAATCTATAGATGAACACTTTTATAAACATAAACTAAACAATATAATACTACTATTTGCTTGAAGAATGCCTCACAATTTTATATGGACATATTGCATCCCAATTATTGTATTAGCGTTGCACAACACATCCTTCATGGCTTTAGCAAACAACCCACAGATCCACCAAAATTATTTCCACCAGTACTCAATCTCTAAAATCTTCACAATGATTACTTCTATCTTCAAAAGGATCTCTCAGATTCCATGATTCAGTAGCCTTCACCTTCCAGCTCAAATGCTTGTGAACTACTCACAAAAGATCTAAATGCAAGCCATGGGCAAAAATCAATGCAAGTTGAGTAGATTTGGAGCAAAAAATCCTCCAACGAAGAAATCACAACATCCACCGCCAGCCAGGTGCGAACACCTTCCTTCGTAGGTTCAGAAAACGCTCTAAACACACAGACCGATTTCAAATAAAAAAACCACCGATGGATAAGCTAAACAATGTAATTGTATGCAACCTATCACTTGCGCCTCAAACAACCCATTGTGAAGAAAAATGATGCTACTCAATGATCGAGCAATATCATTGCTGATAAAATATATCACACCTACTGATGGTATGTTTGGTCTCCATAGGAACTGGTGATATCCCTCTATGAGCAAAGTTTAGAGATCAAGTCTCTAGCTTGGAGATGAAGTCTCTACTATGTGGAAAACGTTTCCTTATGCCATCGAAAAATGGCACCAAACATTGATACGACGGTATCTCTTGCCAGCCAAAAAAATTGACAATAATACGGATGAAATACTACCGAGATATTGTCTCCTCCTTCAACACTATCAAATTAGGATGCACCTAAAGACAATCAGATCGCAGGCACAAAGATTTCATGCATGACTACCCTTGTCATTCCCATTGACTTACATTGGAAGAAGTGATGTCAAATATACATCCGCAACCAAATACCGGTACAAAGAAAAATCAGAGACACCAATATAATCTCGAGAACACAATGATATCAATAGAAGAATCAAATTCCAAGATACCTCAGTGAAAATCAAGCAGTTTCTCCACACAATACACTTATACGGCCACAAAAACACTATGCAATGCATTCAACATAAACTGCCAAAAGCTTGGTGGGGATGGAGGTCTACCATATGGATTATTTTGATCTCCGCTTCCATTAGCGTAGGGACCTCCAAAAAATCAGAAGCTATGATCAATCTACGGTTACAATCTGCAACACAATAAAAAATAGGCACAAAATATATATAGCTCTAATACCATAATAGAAAATTTGGGCAGAGTAATAGAATCTATAAATGATTCAATTCAAAATAATACGTGTTTCCTTTTCTTTTCATTTAATAGATATTACATATATATAGGACTTGTATTTCCTATGTTATAGGAAACATCCTATATCAACTCGTGACTAACAAATAAACAAACTTCTAAATATATGAGTTGTTAAAACAACTCACAATACAAACAATATTAATTACATGAGCTATAACAACTCTCTTTTATTGTAGCACACATTATTATTCTAACCCATGTGAACAATAATTCGCTCTTCTCCATTTTTCTTTGTTTATTCTCATATTTGTAGTATGCAGTGTACTCACTAGGATTGATAAAGACGAATGATATGATAATCAAAATATTGAATATTGTGGTTATAAGGTTGAAATGAAGGTGATGGATTGCTTATATAGAAATTCAATTCAAATGAAGGGCTAAGATTGAGAGATCATGTATGATTATCAATGGATGAAATTAATTGAGAGGAAAGAGATAAGGATAGGAAGAAAGGACCGTGATCCAAGAAATTAGAATAAAAGATAGGGCTTAGCTAGAAAAGGGTAAGTTAAATAATTAAAATAATTATTTAATTTATTGAATGGTGAGATGAATAATTAAATTTATTATTTATTTATAGAAGAAGAGGTGGGTGCTAAATATTGAATAATTAAAATAATTATTTAATAGATAGTAGATAAAATGAGGAACAATTAAATAATAAATATAATTTATATAATTATGGAGGGAAAAAGTTGATGAATAATTAAATAATTAAAATAATTATTTAATTATAGAAGAAAGAGAGGGAAAAAATAAAAATGTAATTAAATAAATAAGAATTTATTTAATTATAAAGGGAAATTAGTGACACAACTTAAACAAATTAACATTTACTTAAATTAATCAAAAGAAGAATAAAGATAAAGTGAATTAATTAAATAATTTAAAATTAATTAATAGAAGAATATGATATTAGGAAATAATTAAATAATTAAAATTATTTAATTATACATATAAGAATGCAAATTAATGATAAAATGTTGCTTGCAGGCTTGGGACAATTTTTAGTTTCTATAGAATCATTCTAAAACTCATCGAAATCTAACATGGTTCTTAAAACCTTCTTATTTTCACTTCACAACCTTCCTTTAACACACAATTTGAAACACTTGGATGATTTCTGAAAGGGAGTTCAAAACTAATAAAACACTAAATATTTAAAAGAAAACCTTTACCATATATGATAAAATAGGTTTTCAAAAATCTATCGAGAATCAGCAAAGGTTTTAGAACCTCACAAAAGTTATGAAATAAAATTAGTCTTGCTTATCTTAAATTCTTCCTTTGGTTAGTGTTCATCAAGGTTATGAAAACCATTTCATACTTTGATGTTATTTATAGAATTTTACAAAGAGACGATTCAATGACAAATTTTAGGTTTAACTTTAGAAAATCAAGCAAAAAGAAGAGGTTGTGACAACCACAATGGCATTTGATATAGTTTCCAAAACCACGAGAAAGGGCGATAACTTTAGTTTAGGAAAACCTTTCATGGGTGGATGAAGCTTTGAGGAAACAACAAAAACCACGGTAACACTATCAAAGGACCAAAGGTGAAATTCCCATATCCCTGGGATAATTTTAACTACTTCATATTCCTAATTATGCTTTAATTGATACTTTATGGATTTCATTATGGACGTTTCATTCTCATGTAGTAAAAATTTTATATTAATGATATGGTGGATTTTGTGATATATATATATGGGTAAAAGTACAAAGTAGTACCACACTTTTTAAAGGAAATGGCCAACACTAATCCAAATTTTAAATTTGAATCACTAAAAAGTGGCATATATGTTTTAAATTTTGAAATGATGTAAACTAATAAAATATTTAATTTTTTAGTATATTTTATGCTTATATTTATTAAAAATATATATTTGAATATAGTGTTTTATAAATTGACACTATAATTTTGTTGCTAACAAAATGTTGAAAAATGAAGTTACATGAGACATCAATCTTTATATAGTAATTTTTTTTTCCTTTAATTTTTTTGTGTGTATTTATAACTTGAAACTTAAGTGCATGGATATAATATTTTTCCAATTTTGATATATATATATATGGTACCCCCTCTTAAGCCAAGTAGTCCAAGCAACAACCTTGCAAGTCAGTTGGTATGGAAATGAATCATACAACTCAAAAGCCGTCAATCAAAATTCATTTATAGAGATATAACATTTAGTCAATCCCTACTTGAGAACCTAAGCAAAACTTGGAACACTAACTTGCAGCAAAGAATGGAAAGAAATATTTTCCCCAAACTAGCCCCTTGTGCTTGATCCTAATAAAGCATGTCTGAGATCGCTAATTCTTTTGCAAAGAGTCCTAATTAGGAGGAAACATAATGATATAATTGAATTATGTAGTATTTGCATGGTACGTGAGACAATGGGCCACATTTTTTCTTACTATTGGTATGCAAATGAAGTGTAGAAACTTGTTTGTAATAATTTGCTTATTTGGAAGGAAAACAAAAAAGTGAACTAGAAATTGATTTTATTATACAATGATAAAAAATATAGGAAAGAATGCAATATGTTTTGGTATTGTTTAGCTAATGAAATCTTTTAGCATTTGTGGAAAAGAAGAAATGGGGAAAATTTTAATGGAAAAAGGAGGCTCCTTATTGAGTCTTCAAAAAGACTCATATTGTTTGGCATTGCTTCACAAGTCGTCATGACTTTAAAGGTATTCAAAGAAAAATCCCTCAAGCTCCTAAAAAATGAGATGGTGTTGATTAAATAGAAGGAGGTCAAAGGTAGTCACAATGGGCAAGCGGGGCAGCATAGCATAACCACATTCATGGCTCCTCTTGAGAACTTCCAAAAAGAATACAATGAAAAGGAAAAAAAAAAAGCAAGATAAACTCAATTCCAGAGCTCCAAGGTGTCACATGGTCAACAAGAATAGGGAGGTAGAGGATGTCCTCTATTTAGATGAATTCCTATCAATTGAAGCTCTAGTTGACTTGAATGGTATGGATGTAGGAAATGGCATGTAATTAGCTTGTTTTTGAAGGGCTCGCTATTTTGTATCCACGGTATAGATATTTCATATTATTTATGCAAGGCTTGTTATTTTCTATTATAAACATCTCCCTTTGTAATTCTTCCATAGTTTATGGTTCATCTCCTTTTTTATTTGTTGCACAGTAACTATAATCTACAAACACCTATGGCATACTATAATATATATTATACAAGATCTATAGTATACAGTTGTGTATGGGGGGTTAAACTCTCTAAGGTGTGGCTTAATAGTTGCACCATAGAAATTAGGGACCTCTTGCTAGACTTCAGAATAAATAATGATAATTGGACTTAATGAAGCCTTGATTCAGGTGTTGTGAGGCATTTTATGCATCTAGACTAGGTCTTGGACCCTTACAAATTGAATAGCATTCTTTTATTGATGTCTTGTAAAGGTGTTGTAAAGTCTTGTAATGGACTTTCATTCTTTTCTAGACTTAATGGACCCATTTCTCCCTAATTCAACATTATAAAATGTGTTTAAATACATCATCACATCAATCTATAAAGCTTGTAAAATAAACTTAATGATAAACTACTGTTGTAATTTGGCTGACACATTCACATTGGTTCTTGTGCCTTCCTAGGATATGTGGACCTCATTTTAGTGTTGTAAAGTGTACTTAATCACACTTTCACATTGAATTATATGTCACAAGCCCTAATTGACATTCACATCATCACTAATAGGCCCCTATTAACCCATATTTTGCATCTTGATGCTTAAATTGATCAAATACCTAAGAAAGTTGCAATTAAAACCTTATTTCCTTATCTCCTAGCATCTTAGCTGTCAAAAAGGCCCCTATGGGACCCATTCACCATCCATGGAAAATCAAATCCATCCAGGTGGGACCCATTCACCATGGGTGGTGAATGAGTCCCATTTGGCCCAATTTTTACCTTTGAGCAAGAAAAATAGTGAAATTTAAGTTTAGTTTTACTTCATGTCGGCCTGTGATGAGGTATTAATGGGTAAAATAGGTAAATTTCCTATAAATATAAGTATTTTAACCCTAATTCACATCTCTCATCATTATTCATCCACTAATCTTCCATCTCAAGTCAAACAACTTAGGGTTTCTTCATTTGAAAGCATTAAGACATCATTTTTTCGACATTCAAGAGTAGATTCTTTATGTTGTAGAAATTCAAGATCAAACATCATGACAAGGTAATCTACTCCATTATTTCATGTTTCATTTCATTCTTTCATCATTTTGTTTTAATTACCTAAAAGGGGTTTGACCAAGGCAAACTCGCATGCCCTAACATTCAACATTTCTTCTTTTCTTCTTGTGTGTTTGTAGATTTATGACTTTTGGAAGCTTGGAAATCATTGTAGATCAAGTTGCAATGTTTCTAAAGCCTTTTCCTCATTCAACAAGTCAAAATATCAACAGAAACTCTTTTTTAGGTTTGGAAATTAGAGTTTCAGAAGCAGACACCTACAGAAAATCAAAGTAAAGATGGGAAGCTTTGAATTCCATTTTTGAATATTTAGAAATTCAAAAGTGGACTCGTTCACCATGAGTGGTGAATGTGTCCCACTCCAGGGTCAATTTTGAGTTTTCTGCATTTTTAGATACCCTTTTGTCAGAAATAGGTTCTAACATAGTTTTGCAGAACTTGGAATGATTTGCTCAGAATGGCAAATGAGTCCCACTAGGCTTAAAAATCAGCATCAATAACATTTAAAATGTCACTTCTAGTCTTCATCAACATTCCAGGTGCATACTTTCAATTTTTTCAAGTTTTGTTATGGTTTGCATTCATTTTTAGGTGTTTATGCAATACACAATGTGTTTTCAAACATCACTTAATTCTTAGGTTTTGCATTGATAATCAATCAATTACTTAGTTTAGTTGCATAAAGATCATTTAATTTAGTCTAAATAGCATCTAACATATCTTAATTTGAGTGAAGCACCTAGATTTTGGGTGTGGGATCTATCTCTTTTCATTAGGTGAAAGACCCTAATTGAACAAAAGAGACCTAGCATTCCTAGTCTCAAAAATATATAGTTCATTTTGATGAACCTTATTTTTTAACACTTTCTTTTCTAATTCAGAGTCCTTCATCATACATCAAGCATCCATTGATCTTGCATACTAGGTTTCAAATTTTGCATTCATAAAAAAGTGCATTTAGGTTGCATTCTTAGCATCTAAATTCATTTAAATTTTCTGAAATTTAGCATTTTTTACTTATTTTTGCATCATAGAATTTAGAAAACATCAAAACCCCTCAATTTTTTTTGAAAATTCTAAAAAAAGTCCATACTGGGACTGATTCTCCACCCTAGGCGAATCATTCCCTTTTGACCCCTAAAACTCTATTTTTAAGCTTTTGTTTCGTGCCTTAACCTACCTATATCAGTTATTTTCATTTCTGTAACACGCATTTCACTAGATCTCACATAAAATAGCTCATTTCATGCATTGTTTAGTTTCAGATTTACATCTCCCCCATTTCATTTTTTAGAATATTGCATACTGTAATCAGTAATTTACTTTGTTTTACATCTAAAAATTACATTGCACTTTATTTACTTTTGCATAACATGTTCTTTAGATGTGCCTTTGATTTGATTAAATATGGATTTTATAAACATAACATCCCCTCTTATGAGTTTTATTTTGATTACGACAATAAGGAACATGTTAGTCTTGACAACACCATTACAATACCCATTGGTGCAAATGGAAATGTAGACAACTATAACACGCATACTTGTCCTTCTCCTGATACATCTCCTATCAGTGACAAAGGTATCTTGGTGCAAGAAGTTACAAGCCTTCAAGGTCTTGATTTTCCATTTCCTTATTCCCCTTGGGACAATGTTAGACAACAAGAACATGAGATCATAGACACTTCCTAAACATCACCTTACCTAGTCTCCATGTTCATGGTAATCAATCTAGTCCATCTCCTAATATCCCTCCTTGATGTAAAGAGGATAGGTTGGTGTTAGAAGATATCCAGGTTATTAAAATTCATGAAACCCTTGATCCTCCCTTCCCTAATGCTCCTCTCATTTGGGAAAATCTATTTGAACACCATTTTGGTCCTTGTCTTGATGTCTCTGCCACTTGTGATGAAGCTACCTCAAACTTGGATGAACATATTACACACTCTCCTAGTAGGGTAGATAATATGTTACAAGAGAATGAGACCTTAGAAACAACTCACAATCAAATAAATTCTTCTTCTCCTCTCCCCACTATCAATCATCAAACACATTCAACCATTAATAACTCCCTTAGTTGACATGAAGTTATTTTGTATGAACCAAACCTTGATTGTCACGAACATATGGTTTGTTATTCTCCTAAGAACTCCCCTTCTAGGAAGAATATTATGACACAAGAAAAAGATAACATGCCCTTCAAAGACAATGAAGACTCACTTGTTATAGGATGTTAACATTATTCAATCAACTCATCCTTTATCCCCCTTCACGTAAACCTCCACCTCAAACCAAACCTAAATTCACCCTCTACCCACCTCAAACTAATGTTTCACAACAACTGAGTTATAATACCTTTGCTAATAAATATAACACTCGAAATAATCCACAACCACTACAACAAACCCCACCCTCCTTACCTTTAGCCAATCTATTTAGTGCTCCTTGTTACCTCCCACACAAAAAGGAGTATGATCTTGTTGAAAAATTAAAAAATACTCCTCCAAATATTTCCCTATGGGATTTACTTTAGAACTCACCAAATTACCACACTATTCTTCAAATAGCCTTAAAAAAAATTATAGGTCCTCCTAGTAAAACTTTGATTGGTGTGGAAACTTTAATCCATAGCACAAATTTTGACATTATTTTCCATCAACACGGGCTCCCTCCTTTAGAGTTGCAAAAAAAAAATGAAGCTTTCATGATCATTTATCAATACAATCGGATGGGGATAAAGTGAACTCTTGTTGATAATGGTTCCACCATTAATGTGTGTAGTGTGAATCTCCTTGATAGATTTCATGTTGACAAGTCACAAATAATACCTAATTTCGTATCTATTCGAGGATTTGATAATACAACAAAGAAACTGCTCGATATAATCACTTTTCCTATTATAGTTGGGGTGGCTACTTTGAAAAATCCTATTCATGTCATGCCTTATGATCTTTCGTATAATCTTCTTTTAGGCAGGTATGTGCAGGATCATCATGGAAAAAATAGGCCCTTAAGTGGCAAAAAATTTAGAAAAATCAAAGTTAGGCAACTTGATGTAAAAATTTGATTAAGTTATCTATATTATTTCAAAAATATGTATGAATAGAATTTGTAGCAAATTGAATGAATTTCTAAAATACTAGGTTTTTTTTTTTTTTAAATCTATGTGGTGAAAATTTGAAATTTCAATGCAGTAGTACTTAAATTTTAGGGAAAAAATAAGTAGGTGTGTGTCTAACCACCCTAACCACAATAAAATGATAATATTTTTTTATAAGATTTTAGATATAAGTAGAGGACTCATGTCCTAATGTGATGCATATTTTTTGTAATTTTTTTCCAAGTAAATAATTAATTATGATTTTTTTATTACAAATTTTAAAAAATATAAAAATTCGTACATCTAACCACCTTAACTTGGTCAAAACTTCATGAAATTCATTTTTTTTTTAATCCTATAGTATACAAAGCATAGAATGTGATGCATGTTTTGGATTCAAAAAATGTGATACCGTTTGAAAGCTATAGATGTTTTTCAATCATCCTATCAAACAGGAATTTAGTCATAATTCGAATAGAAAATGAATAATAATCATTTATTAAATTCAAAGTAAAGAATAATTTATATTGGTGGAAAGCTAATAATATCCTTTAAAAACCCTTTTTGTTTCATTAATTTTGGGTAAAATAAAAGTCATCAGCCACATACCCTACAAATACCCATCATATCACCAATTTTTGGCCCATCATGATCCTGCACATACCCAGACAAACCATGGATTCATGAGATAATGCAGTACCTTCAATCAATCATCATAGAATCAAATATGTCTATAACAATAAAATTCATCAAGTTGAAATAGACACTGAGCCAGAAAGTTGCTTGCACCTTGAAAAAGGAGTTGCAAGTCCTCTGAAAACATTGATTACAACATCCAATATAGACCCTCTTGGAATTGAACCAATGAGGAATCAGTTTCCAAATTATTTGGTGACAATTGGGGATCCTTAGAATTCACACCATCATTTATGGGGGAATAAATAATCACACAAAAGAAAGATGAGTAACAAGCACAACCAACCATCATTTCAACACAAAATACAAAAGACCTTTTGAAAGCATCTGCCTCCACTCCTTTGAACAAAGAAGAAAAGTACAAAGTCACATTTGACAATGCTTATGATCCAAAATAAATGAAGAATCTTTATGGAAAAGGTTATGAACTCATGAAACAATAGGGATATTGTGGAAAAGGATGTGGTGCTTGAGAACAAGGTATCCACAAACCTATCAATCTTAACACACAACAAACAACTCATGCTCTTGGCTATTTTCATGTGATCGAGATCGCTAAACCCTCACTCAACATCAAAAACCTCACACAAGATACTCCTAAATCAACCTTCACCATCATCCATCCTGAACTCCTCAACACTAGTTGTCTTGAACCTCATTCTTTACCAAACATAAAACAAACAAATACACCTTCACTTAATGTCAATGTCATCTCACAAAATGTTCTTGATTTAAATTGTTAGATTTTATACCCTCCTATAATGGAGAAAATAAAATCTCACAATCTAAAGAGTCTTGTGAAGATATGACAACCATTACTAAGCAAGATGTATCTTTGTCACATACCACAAGACCACTATCAAACATAGATCAAGAGGATATCTTTTCGAGACTCCTCCAAGATCACTTGATCACCCTCCCTCCCAGAACTCAAGAGAAATGTTACTACAAGACTTCACTATGTGCATATCATAGAGTTCATGGACATGCCATTACTGAATGTAAATCTTTGAGCCATAAAATCCAACATTTTCAGGAGTTTCGTATGCTTCCCTTTGTGGGGGCACCTAATTCCACTACTTTATATTGATTTTCACTCTCACCTACATTTCATCAATCATTTTGGCTCACCTTTGTCCTACACTAAGTGGGGGCAAGGGGTTTAGTAGCCTTGTCCTTGTATGTCACTTGTCATTTCCTCCTTTGGCTAGTTGTTAACCTTTCATGAATACATAAGAGCAAGCTTGGGATGTGGATGATATGCCTTAAGTTGGCTCACATATGACATACTTCCCCTATTTCCTGACGTAGCTTATCAGAAACATATGACTTAGCATAGGGCTTTCTGAGTAATCTCTTATGTCCTCTTCTTTCTATTCTACTTTAAAACAATTTCTCATAGTACTAGTGTTTGCAACTGCTTTAAAGTGGGGGCATACATCACCACTCACATTTCATTGTGTGATTTTCTTTTTCTTGCGATTCCCTCTTTTGGAAACAAGATGAGATGATTTGCACTTATCCTCTCTTGGAGACGTTGAACATGGCGTTCCCTAATATGAGACATTGTACAAACAAAGAAAAATCCCTTTGAACAATCCTTAAAACTATTCTACATTAACAATGTTTGTGAGTGTAAAGCATAAAAAAAATTCTTACCTCATAAAGCTTGAAAATCATCTTCTTTATGGCACCTTATTAAAGTTACCAGGAGGTATAACTATTCTATGGTTTGAGTAGGAAGCCCATTCCAAGGCACGACTTTCCCCATAGCCACCTGTATGTATTTGTGAGTGCATACCAACTAGCATATGTTTCTCACCTTTTGGGATTTATCACCCCATAGACAACTAGAAGTTCCATGGCCCCAAAGTGAGTATGTTGTGGACTTCTCATCTGTGGCACCAGAGTGAGCACATCCTTTCCACCCCATCTTTATTTCCATTTGTTCTTGTCATTGCATGATTTTGTATCTTGATGGTTTGACATAGGATCTTAGATCCTAGGGGATTCAATCCCTTATTGATCTTTTTCATTCATTTTCATCTACATTTATACACTTATATCTCTCTTGAATGTCTACTTTAGTGTGAGTTTGAAGCAAGTACATCCTCTCACTAAAGTGGGGGCTAAATGCACCGTAGAAAAAAGGGACCTCTTTCTTGACTTGGGAATAATTCATGATAATTGGACTTAATGAGGCCTTGATTTAGGCATTTTGAGGCATTTTATGCATCCATACTAGGTCTTGGACCCTTGCAAATTAAATAACATACTTTTAATGATGTCTTGTAAAGGTGTTGTAAATTCTTGTAATGGAATTTCATGATTTTCTAGACTTAATGAACCCATTTCTCCCTAATTCAACATTATAAAATGTCTTTACATACATCATCACATCAATCTATAAGACTTTTAAAATAAACTTAATGATAAACTAGTGTTGTAATGTGTCTCACACATTTGCATTGGTTCTTGTGCCTTCCTAGGCTATGTGGACCTCATTTTAGTGTTGTAAAGTGTACTTAATCACACTTTCAAATTGAATTTTGTCTTGCAAGCCCTAATTTACATTCACATCATCACTAATAGACCCCTATTAACCCATATTACACATCCTAAGGCTTAAATTGATCAAATACTTGACAAAGTTGCAATTTAAGCCTTATTTCCTTATCTCTTGGCATCTTAGCTATCAAAAAGGCCCCTGTGGAACCCATTCACCATTGATGGTGAATTAGTCCTATCTAGGTGGGACCCATTCACCATGGGTGGTGAATGAGTCCCATATGGCCCAATTTTGACCTTTGAGAGGGAAAAACATGAAATTTAAGTTTAATTTTACTTCATGTCAGCCTATGATGAGGTATTAATAGGTAAAATAGGTGCAATTCCTATAAATATAAGTATTTTAACCCTAATTCACATCTCTCATCATTATTCATCCACCAATCTTCCATCTCAAGTCAAGCAACTTAGGGTTTCTTCATTTGAAGGCATTAAGACATCAATTTTTAGACATTCAAGAGAAGATTCTTCATGTTTTTTGTAGAAATTCAAGATCAAACATCATGGAAAGGTAATCTACTCTGTTATTGCATGTTACATTCCATTCTTTCATCATTTTGGTTTAATTACCTAAAAGGGGTTTGACCAAGGCAAACCCCCATGCCATAACATTCAACATTTATTCTTCTCTTCTTGTGTGTTTGTAGATTTAGGACTTTTGGAAGCTTGTAAATCATTAGAGATCAAGTTGCAAGGTTTCTCAAGTCTTCTCCTCATTCAACAAGCTAAAATATCAACAAAAAATTATTTTTAGGCTTGAAAATCAGAGTTTCAGAAGCAAACACCTGTGGAGAATCAAAGTACAAATCAAAAGCTTGGATTCCACTTTTGAATATTCAAAAATCCAAAAGTGGACTCATTCTCAATGAGTGGCGAATGATTCCACTCCAAGGTCAATTTTTGAGTTTTCTGCATTTTTAGATACCCTTTTGTTAGAAGCAGGTTCCGACACAAATTTGTAAAACTGGGACTGATTCACCCAGAATGGAAAATGAGTCCCACCAGTCCTAAAAATCAGCATCAACAACATTTCAAATGTCATTTCTAGACTTCATCCACATTCCAGGTGCATATTTTTAGTTTTTTCAAATTTTGTTATAGTTTGCATTCTTTTTTAGGTGTTTATGCAATACGCAATGTGTTTTCAAACATCACTTATTTCTTAGGTTTTTCATTCATAATCAATCAATTACTTAGTTTAGTTGCATATAGATCATTTCATTCAGTCTAAATAACATCTTAAAAATATTAATTTGAGTGAACCACCTAGATTTTGGGTGTGGGATCTATCTCTTTTCATTAGGTGAAAGACCCTAATTGAACAAAAGAGACCTAGCATTCCTAGTCCAAAAAATATATGATTCAATAGTATGTTTTGATAATAGTTTTCCTTGATGGATTTGTTGTAATGCCTTGATGATGTATATTGTTGTCTCTACTACCTTTAATTAAAAAAAAAAGTGTGCATATTAAAACATAGTTGTTTGCATTCAACATCAACTTTCATATTATCTATTTATCTAGAATGGAAAAAAAATTATACCATCTTGATATAGAATCTTTAATCTAGTGCATCATATTTTTTTTATTTTTTTAATAAGTTTTACTAGTTTCCTTAGCATGTTAATCAACCTAATATTTTGTGTCGATAACCCACTTTTAGTAAAAATAAGAAGGAAAATATAAATAACAATTAAAATATATAGATATTATATATATATATAAACTAAACTTATGGATCTACAAAAGGGTATTTTATATTTTAAAAAAGTATTATTTACATGATTACAAGTTGTTGAAACATCAATTTTTTCAAATAAATCATTTTTTTTTGGTAAATTGGCCTCAAAGTGGTGCTACATATGCATTTAGCTAACAATTTTAGTTGAAAAATTTGTGGACATATCTAACTTAGCTAGAATGAATCCTACAAGATCATATTTTTGACCAAAATTGATTTTTAGTTATAAATACTTAAATTCACTTGTGCTGATAAGTTGGTTGAAAGTGTGACACAACTTTGTATTTTTACCCATATATATACATACACATATATATATTTATATATGTGTGTGTGTGTATGTGTGTGTGTATATATGTATATATACATACATATATACTTGCATATAGTTTATGCCTAAGTTTTCTACTAATTTTCAAAGTGGACACATCTTGAAAAACATAAAATTGAGTGTGCTTCCCCCTAATGTTTTTGAAAACTAATAGATATATAAATATATATATGTATATATATAATACATATATATATATATGTATTATATATATACATATATATTTATATATCTATTAGTTTTCAAAAACATTAGGGGGAAGCACACTCAATTTTATGTTTTTCAAGATGTGTCCACTTTGAAAATTAGTAGAAAACTTAGGCATAAACTACATGGTGTTAGCTAATTTATCAATGAAGAAATTTTTGAAATACTAAAAAAGTTAACATTTTAGGGGGCCACACCTGACACTATGTTATGTTTTTTGAAAATAATAAGACCATTTTGTGTGGCTCTCCTTTTTAAATCCCTTAATCTCTACCATTTTCAAAAAAAAAAATAGTAGTTTAGAAAGTAGATTTAGAGTACTACCTCCTACAAATCTGACTAAAGTAGGAGCCTTTGAATGGACAATGAAATCACAAGAAGCCTTTAAAAAGCTAAAATAAGTAATGATCTTTTGTTTGATTCTTGCAATTCCTTATTTATCACTTTCATTTGTTGTAGAATGTGATTCTCTTAGTGAAGGAATTGGAGCGGTACTTTCTCATAAAGGACACCCCATAGCCTTTTAAAGTAGGAAGTTGAGGGCACATGAAAGAGGATATTCCATATATGACAAAAAGATGCTAGCAATAATTCATGCCTTGGGAGATTTTAGGAAATACCTGGTGTGCCAAATATTTGTGGTAAAATCATATCACAATAGCCTGAAGTTCTTCCTCAGTCAACAAAATTTGAATTGAAAGCAAGAAAAATGGGTAAGTAAACTTCAAGCATACAATTTTGACATTGAATATGTAAAAGGGAAAAAAAATATTGTGGTGGATGCACACTCTAGGAGACATGTACTCTATGATCAATGACCATCACATCAACAAACTAGCAGTCACTCATGGAAGAATATAACAAGGATCCTTCTAATACCAAAATTTTGGAAGAAGCGAGAAAGGATGACCGGTATTGATGTCAAAAGGTTTAATTCTATTCAATAATAGAGTGTTCCTATTTTTTTAATCCAAGGTGAAAGAGAAGATATGGAAAGATTATCATAATGCACCTACAAACAAGCATCCTAGATTCTAGATACTAAACTTGTACCAATACATTAGAGAAAGGTTCGCTTGGAAGGGCCTCAAGGAAGATGTAGAGAGTCAATTAATGTAAGGGCCATCAAATAATTATGTCATTATTTTTGTATTTTGGGACACTTGTGTTCTGAACCCTTCTGTGGATGAAAACCAATAGGAGTTTGTTCTCATTGGATGAAAACCTAGTGTTCACTAGGATGAGAGGACAAAACCCCTTTGGTTCTTGAGGGAATTCTCATTCAAGGATTACATTTGAGCTTCAAGGATTCTATAAGGAAGTTAATAATACAACATTGTTGATCTGTGGTTTTTTGTATATCTTTTCAGATCATTATTGTGAGTTGTAATTAATATATCATGGATGTAAATGAGATTCGTAAGTTTGTAAATATATTGTAGTATCATCGTTGTATTCATGTATGTTGATGTACCTACAAATCAGCCTATTGTTAAAATAATATGGTAGGGACATTACATATTTAATTTTCCCTAATATATATATTTGTGTCTCATGAGGATGGTAGAGAATGGATGGAGGAGTTTGAAGAGGGTTATCTTTTGTCTTCTTTTCAATAGGATTTCCCTCATTGCACATGGTCTATTGGATTATAGTTTGCAGGAGTTGAAATTTTTTTATATTTGTTAAAAATTTTAAAAATTAAATCAAAACAAAATTGAAAAATAAATTTCATTTTAATTTGAAATTCTAAACAAATATAAATCTTACCTCCTTGACCTCACAAATATTGTGGAAACATATTTTAATGGTTGAAAGTACTCTAATGGCTTGTAAACATGCTCATGGTATTCCTTTGTCATATTTGGGCATCAAAGAGAAATGGGAAATGGCCTTCAATGTTTTATTTTATGGGAAGAAAAATGTGAGTGCATTATAATGCATTTTTGTTATATGTAAAAGAGACCAAAAATTGGTTTTGGATGCTTTTAGATCCCCATCTTTGTGCACACACCCCAAACTTATATATTTTATCTGTTAATAGTAGTTTCATTGTGAATTATTATCTCCCTTCTCAAGTTAAACCATCACCTCTCCCCTATTCTTCATTTGCCCCTATGGTGGTTCTAGGAAAAGACATGGTGAATAATGAGGTCTTTACTAATAACCTTGTTGTTTTATAGATTTATCCATATGTAGCCTTTTTTCCTACACCTATACATTATTGCATTTTAGAACATTGGATACCTATATTGGAATATAAAGTGAAGGTCCACCCTTATACTAGGATTTTTTTTGTAGTAGCATTTAAATCATCGAAGGATGGGGTTGTAGTATTAGTTGATAAAAATTGGATGTGATGCCAACATTCTCTATCACTTCATCTTTATTCTCCTTCTTTCAAGCCTCTAAATGAACCTATAGATATTAATCTAGTTTGGGTTAGATTACCCTATTTTCCCCTCTAGTAATAGTGTGACCGTATATTTGAGTCTATTGGAAATGCACTCAGGGAATTTTTGAAAGTCAACCCAACTTCCTTGAACTAATCTTGCACCTCATTTATATGTATCTTAGTAGGCATTGACTTATTGTAGTGAGAATTTTATTTATTATTTACTCATACTTCAAAGATTAATATAGACACATGTTATCATTGGTGGTAGATTTTTTTCTCTAAAGGATTTATCCACATATGGGTATGTGCAAGATCATAATGTGTCAAAAAGTGGTGATATGATGGGTATGTGTAGGGTATGTGGCTGATGACCTTTTTTTTACCCAAAATTGATGAAACAAAAAGGGTATTTAAAGGAGATGGTCAACTTTTCACCAATATAAATTATGCTTTACTTTGAATTTAATAAATAATTATTCATTTTCTATTTGAATTACGAGTAGAGTCCTAATTGATAGGTTGATTGAAAAAAATCTATAGCTTCCAAATGGTATCACATGTTTTGAATCTAAAACATGTGTCACATTGTATGCTTCACATACTATAGGATTAAAAAAAAAACAAATTTCATGAATTTTGGACCAATTTAAGGTGGTACGAGTTTTTATATTTTTTAAAAGTTGTAATAAAAAATTCATAATTAATTATTTACTTGGAAAAAAATTACAAAAAATATGCATCACATCAGGACATGAGTCTTCTACTTATATCTAAAATATTATAAATTTTTTTTATCATATTATTGGCATTAGGGTAGTCAGACAGACACCTACTTCTTATTTTTTCCCTAAAATTTTACTACTGCATTGAAATTTCAAATTTTCACCAAATAATTTTTTTTTTAGTTAAACCTAGTAGTTTAGAAACTACATTCAATTTTCTACATATTCTATTCTATTCTCTATGGTAGTAATACCAGGGATAGGTGTGCCATCATGCACCTCGGAGGCTTCACATCCACTTGGTGGCGGCTTGAACAGTACAAAATTACATATGTGCATTACCATGGTGACTTGGGAATTGTTTATGGAGAGATTCAGGAATTACTTCCTTTTTGATCATTGGAGGTAGTGTAGAGCAGATGAATTCCATGAGTTGAGACAAATGGAAATGTCCATTGAGCAATATTAGCATCATTTTTATGAGCTCAAGCAGTATGCAAGAATTGGTAATGATGATACAATACTTGTGCAACACTTTTTTAGGGGCTTAAACGCTCAAATCAGTGGTGGAGTTCAAGTCTTTGAGATAAAGACAATGGAGGTAGCTGTTGAGAAGGCTTGTTTGGTAGAAGAAAACATAGCAATGGCATTGGGAGGCTACATAGGAGTCCAGATCGAAAGTGCACTAACATCGAGTTTTGGTTCTAAAGGTGGATAGCCTCAAGCTGTAGGGTCCTCTAAAGGCCGTCAAGCACCCACTAAGGGTGAGCAACAACAACACTCCCAGTTGAGACTTGAGAACTCTCAAGCTCAATATGGTAGTAGGTCACAAAATAGGAAAGATCAGAGTTGGAAGAGTAACAAACGTGATCATTCAGATCAACCAAATTAGAGTTTTAGGTCTACGGTTGGTGGAGGTACTATTCCACAATCTAGTACACCTTTAGGTTGTTGCGGTTATGGTCGAGGAATAAGTTGTTTCTCCTACGGTCAATAGGTACATATTTCCAGATAATGTCCACAGAGGAACACTATGGGTTTTAGTCGGAGACCAGTCACTTCTAAGCTAATGGTGGGTGATGTGGGCAAGTCACATCAAGCATTTTCTATAGTTGACAACTGCTATGTTGGGCACCAGGGTGCAGTTGTAGAGTCTACCAATAGAGGAAGAATAACTGAATGAAGAGTTCACGGGTGAGCTCGACAGGGTCTGGCAGTGACCTAACGTTGTGGTATGGACATCATGGGAGGATGTATCCCACATAGAGAATAATTTCCCTTAATTGTTTAGTGGCTTCCAGGAGTAAGCCATGATCTAGGGGGGAGGATGTGATACCCCTTATGTTTTTGTTACTTTCTTGATACTCTTTTATGTCGGGTTGTGTAACGCCTGCCATGCAAACCCCAAAGGACAAAACAATGCACACTATTTTTTTTTTAATAATACAAAGTACACATAATTATGAACCATTGAAACATAATTACATTACACATTAACATCATAACCTCAACTCCTTTGGGGCACGCGAGGTCACATCGCATAAAAAAACTCATAACGAAAGATTTCAGATAAAGCTAAATAACTTAATAAATCTGACATATTAATTTTCGTACATTGCTTTTGCAATTCCAAAATAAACAACTGGTTTAATTGCATTAACAATCTCCATTTTCCCCAACACAATTTGAAATAAAGTTCAATAATAATTTTTTCATAAACATTTAATTTTTTTCATTTTAATCAACCAGTATAACTAAATTGCATAATTTCATAGTTAAACCAAAATCAATAAATCCTAACTTTTATATTTTATACATATATATATATTTACTTTTCTATTTTATTCAAAATTAAAAAAAATAATCATAACTGGATAATCTTCTGCTCAAACTGTACATGTACATAAAATATATATCATACATATATATATATATATAGATATACACATATATATATATATATATATATATATATATTAAATCAAATGAAAATAAATCAAAATAAAATAAAATACAAGTTCACAGTCTTCACTGCCATGCGCAGTACACAGAGGACTACACACAGCAGTCCACAGACTGTTGTGGGCAGTCCCCACTACAGAGAGGGGATAGGGGGAGGGTACGGTCAATGCCATCCCTTCCCCACACAAAACAAATTAATTTATTTTTTATATATATAATTTTTTTTTGTTTATAATAAAACATAACCTCCCTCTTCCAGCCGATGCCAGGTAAATACATTTCAAAAAATAAATTTAATGTTTATATATATATATTTATATATATACTTCATTGTGTATATATATATATATATATATTTAATCAGGAAAAGAACATCATGAAAATTGAAACCACAATTATTCAAATGAAGAAAAATATTTAAATTCATTTATCTCAAAGGAAAAGATTTTCCAAAAAGAAAAATTTATAAACACACTGGTCATTTTAAGAGACCCAATTAAATTTCATTCATAGATTTGCTATCCAATATTTTTTAAACCTCAAACAAGATTTTTCTTTTCTTTTACAGTGTAAAAATATTTGTTTCTATTAATTCAGAGAAATTAAAGAATTAGAATGGAACCTAAAGTCCTACGCTTGCTAAAGAATTGACAAAGCCTTTCTTGAATTCCAACAGCCTTTTTGAAGAGCTCCACTTTCTTTCTTCAAAACTTCTCCTCCAATTTCCTTGATAAATTCTCTAATCTAAAATTTAATTCAGAAGAACCTCCCCAGAACAATGAAAATGTGACTCAATTAAACAAAAAACCCCAGAGGATCCAATTTTTCCAGAACTCTTGTTTTTGTGTAATTTCTGTCAAAATTTTCCTATGAATGATCATCTCACAAATTTTCTATTAAATAAAAATATATCTTCTTCTTTTTCAAAAACTCCATAAATCAAAATTCAAATAAATTTTCTAATTTCATTCCCAACTTTACAGCCAGAACTCAACATTCATTGGTCCTTTTCATCCTTTCTTTCTTTTCTTGATTTTTTTCTATTTAATAACACTTTTTGTTTTTAATTATGATTTTGCAAGCTTTACTTGCAATTCACACATTTTAATTTATTTAATTAATTTATTTCATAACTATCCTCAACATGCTCTTTTAATTAAATTATCAAAATACTAATTTTAAATAATTTTATTTACACATTTCTATTTATCTATCTTTAATAAATTATATGGCTTTTAATATAACTTTTATATTTTAAATACAAACTATTCCAACACTATTATCAACATTTATTAACATCATTTAATTATTTAAATTACATCATACTAAACACCAATGTAGAATAAATATCAAAAGTACACTCACACAAAACCACAATAATTAAATGAAAAATGGCAAAGGTCAAAGATGCACAATACCACTAAACATAAGATGGTTGACAAACATGGGATGGGGTGACTTCCTTGTCATCTCTATTTCAACTTCATGCCCATTGTGTTTAATTGATGCTCGCCCTGTCCTGCCGAAGTAGGTGGAATCGAAACTCTGTACCTACAATTCTTGCATACAGACAAGGTTGTGACAACATGTATATACATATAATCAAAAACATCATATCGCGAGAAGGAATTGCAACGTAGCAAGGCACTCACAAACGAGTGGTGCTACACTATCCTCTCACCAAAACTATACTAACAATTACAACATCAAATATAAAATAACTTTTCTAAACTAACTGATCACATCATAAAATAATTACTAAACCATTGCATCACAATGTATTACTGAAATCAAATTCAACATCACCAAACTAAATGTAACCATAATGTCATATCATAATATCCATGCCATCAAATAAAGTAGCATAATCATCAATCAATCTAAACTATTCAATCCACCAATCGAACCAATAAATAGTAACTATCAAAGTCTCAAAGTATCAAGCAAAACCATAGAAAAATAATAAGTCCAAGCAACAACATGAGGAGTATTACATGCTCCCCCCCATGAATTCGGCTTACTCCTAGAAGCCATTAAACAAATAAGGGTAAACACACAAAGTATAACTAGTTTGTTTCCAAATCAGCTAGGCTGGCTACTTTAATGACTTCCTTATTGGAAGGCGTCCATTTCATTCTTTCACAACAAAGTCTCCTTAGAGCTTCCGCCAAAGTCTCCAGGTCCGAAAGCATGGAGAATTTGGAATAATCATACCGAAGTCTGATTTTCCATTGCCGCCTGACTATCAGATCACAAACCTTCTTCCGAGGTGTTTTCCATATCTTCATCCTGGAAGAACACCAAGGGTTAGATTTCAGTTTAAAACTCACACACACTAAATGCACACACAAATTAACTTCACTGAGAACACACCAAAAAACTACACAAAAGTAACATAAGGGTAATGCAAGGGTCCAGAATGTATTTTCGATAGGAAGGATATTAGTACATTGTGCACTATACTGAGGGTCCTATCCATTCCACCAAATTTCTGCACCTTTGGACCAACATCACCCAAAGACAAAATTTAGATAACCTAGTGCAGACTACACAAATGAACTAACACACCCTTATGAGTACGAGCAGCTAGGGCAACACAATGGGCTCATAGTGCCCCAATGTGTGAACCTCGCTCTGATACCATGTTGTAACGCTCGACGTGGAAATCCCAAAGGACAAAACAATGCACACATTTTTTTTTTAATAATACAAAGTACACATAATTATGAACCACCAAAACATAATTACATTACACATTAACATCCTAACATCAAGTCGTTTAGGGCACGTGAGGTCACATCGCATAAACAAACTCATTACGAAAGATTTTAGATAAAGCTAAATAACTTAATAAATCTTACATCCATCATAAAAATTACAATATCCATTTACAAAGGTAACATCCAGGTAGCCCTAAGTATAATTATAAATACATCACATGATACAACCATAATAAATCTCATAAATTATGAATGGTTACAAAGGTGCATAAATAATACATCTTTTTTTTTGTACGTTATATGTTCACAATACATGAGATACAATGAAACCTCCCATACATGTGGGATAAATACATAGTACAAAAAATTTCTAAAATACAAGATGAATATCTCATACAAGCTCCATCTAAAAGATATAGTGAAGGAAGATCATTCATGGGGAACCTAACTGGTACAGAGCACGTTCCACTTGACCACATGGGTTTTAGAAAAACTCACCCCCTATGCTCAAGGTGACAAGGAAGTAACCACGACCATGAATTCCATGAGACTAACTCCAATAAAGGAAGACATCGCACAATGACTCCAAGAAAAACATCAAAGAATACATAGATCATAAATGACAACAAGAAGGATCCACTCATAATAACCAAATAGCCATAAAACACATCATAAATAAACCAAGGCAATAACCATTAACCATATGCCAAGTAAACCAAAGAGACAATCATAATACACTTCTAGAGGCAACCAAGAAAGCAAAGCACAAGGGAAACTAGTGGAGAGTGTCATCGCATAGCCTACATTGGTTATCTTGGCCCTTCCTCCTACTTGAGGCATCAGCCCCATAGGGAGACTCATGTGGAGCCGTTAATCTATCCTAAGGATGAGGTTATGACTTTGTCGACCACAGCCTTCTCAGTCTACCGTTAGTCTGCGATAGCCCTAATGACTAGATGAGGTATCCAAGTTTATCTTATTTTTTTATTACTACCCATCCCCCTAAGTTCTATTATTAGGTTTTCACTTTTTAATCTACTCTTACATGGGTTATCCTAAGCCCTTCCTCCTATTTGAGGCACTAGCCTCCACGAAGAGCCACTCTCCCTGAAGACCCCAAAACATAATCAAAATCAAGGGTTGTACCATAAAGAAAAAAAGCATTAAATCTCAACCAATGACATGCAAGGCATTACCCGTCTCACTAAAACACATAATCTAAGATTCAACAAAACTCGTACAACCCTTTCAAAATAAGAATACCAATAACTAGCTATATCAAGAGTACATAAAACAAGGATTATCGACCAACAATAAAACAACCCTCTACAAGCCTAGGGTTCACAACCTCAATAAAAATCAAATGGGTTCCCACATTGAAAATCCAAAACAATAGCATAATGATTAAAGAATACCCAACAAAATTATAGGATTTCATAACTCAAAAAAAAAAAACATATTAATTTTTGTACATTGCTTACACAATTCTAAAATAAACAACTAGTTTAATTGCATTGACAATCTCCATTTTCTCCAACACAATTTGAAATAAAGTTCAATAATAATTTTGTCATAAACATTTAATTTTTTTCATTTTAATCAACCAGTATAACTAAATTGCATAATTTCATAGTTAAACCAAAATCAATAAATCCTAACATTTATATTTTATACATATATATATACATATTAAATATATATATATATATATATATATTTACTTTTTTGTTTTATTCGAAATAAAAAATAATAATCATAACTAGATAATCTTCTGCTCAAACTGTACATATACACAAAATATATATCATACACACACACACACACACATATATATATATATATATATTTACATTTATATATATATAATATACATATAAATATATTTTAAATCGAATGAAAAATAAAATACAAGTTCGCAGTCTTCACTACCATGCACAGTACACAAAGGACTATGCACAACAATCCTCATGACTATTGTGTGCGGCAGTCCGTAGGACTGTTGTGGGTAGTCCCCACTATAGAGAGGCGATAGGGGGAGGGTACGTCCAGCGCCGTCCCTTCCCCACACAAAACAAATTAATTTTTTTTATATATATACATATTTTTTGTTTATAATAAAACATAACCTCCCTCTTCCGGCTGATGCACAGGTAAATACATTTCAAAAAATAAATTTAATGTTAAATATATATATATATATATATATATTTATATATTTATATATATACTTCATTGTATATATATATATATCGTATATATATATATAGATATATATATATATATATAGATATATATATATATATATATATATATATATATATATATATATATATATATGATATATATATATGTATGTGTGTATATATATATCTGTATATATATATCTATGTATATATATAAATATTTAATCAGGAATAGAACATCATGAAAATTGAAACCACAATTATTCAAATGAAGAAAAATAGTTAAATTCATTTATCTCAAGGGAAAATAATTTCCAAAAAAACAAAATTTATAAACACACTGGTCATTTTAAGAGACCCAATTAAATTTCATTCATAGATTTGCTATCCAATATCTGTTAAACCTCAAGCAATATTTTTCTTTTCTCTTACAGTGTAAACATATTTATTTCTATTGATTCAGAGAAATTAAAGAATTAGAATGGAACCTGAACCTAAAGTCCTATGCTTGCTGAAGAATTGACGAAGCCTTTCTTGAATTCCAGTAGCCTTTTTGAAGAGCTCCACTTTCTTTCTTCAGAAATTCTCCTCCAGTTTCCTTTATAAATTCTCTAATCTAAAATTTAATTTAGAAGAACCTCCCCAGAACAATGAAAATGTGACACAATTAAACAGAAAACCCCAGAGGATGCAATTTTTTTAGAACTCTTATTTTTGTGTAACTTCTATCAAAATTTTCTCATGAATGATCATCTCACAAATTTTCTATTAAATAAAAATATATCTTCTTCTCTTTTGAAAACTCCATAAATCAAAATTAAAAGAAATTTTCTAATTTCATTCCCAGGTTTACTGCCAGAACTCAACATTCATTGGTCCTTTTCATCGTTTCTTTCTTTTCTTGATTTTTTTCTATTTAACAATACTTTTGTTTTTAATTATGATTTTGCAAGCTTTACTTGCAATTCACACAATTTAATTTATTTAATTAATGTATTTCATAATTATCCTCAACATGCTCTTTTAATTAAATTATCAAAATACTAATTTTAAATAATTTAATTTACACATTTCCATTTATTTATCTTTAATAAATTATATGGATTTTAATATAACTTTTATATTTTAAATAAAAACTATTCAAACACTATTATCAACATTTATTAACATCATTTAATTATTTAAATGCATCATACTAAACACCAACATAGAATAAATATCAAAAGTACACTCACACAAAACCACAATAATAAAATGCAAAATGGTAGAGGTCAAAGATGCACAATACCACTAAACATAAGATGGTTGACAAACATGGGATGGGGTGACTTCCTTGTCATCTTTGTTTCAACTTCATGCCCGTTGGGTTAAATTGATGCTCTTCCTATCCTGCCAAAGTAGGGGGAATCGAGACTCTGTACCTGCAATTCCTACATACATACAAGGTTGTGTACAACATGTATATATATATAATCAAAAACATCATATCGTGAGAAGGAATTACAGCGTAGTAGGGCACTCGCAAATGAGTTGTGCTACATTGTCCTCTCACCAAAACTATACTAACAATTACAACATCAAATACAAAAGAACTTTTCTAAACTAATTGATCGCATCATAAAATAATTACTAAACCACTGCATCACAATTTATTACTTAAATCAAATCAAACATCACCAAACCAAATGTAACCATAATGGCATATCATAATATCCATGCCATAAAATAAAGTAGCATAATAATTAATCAGTCTAAACTATCCAATCCACCAATCCAACCAATAAATAGTAACTATCAAAGTCTCAAAGTATCAAGCAAAACCATAGAAAAATAGTAAGTCCAAGCAGCAACATGAGGGGTATTACATGTTGCATACTTGAGACTATGATGGTGATTATTTCACTGGTTTGACTTCTGTCGATTTACTATTTAGTTTGGTTGGATGCACATGATACTACTTATGATGATTTATGACATATTATTTGTGGTGTTCATACTATCTAGATATGTTATTTCTTTTATGTGGTGCTATATTGTGATGTGTATTCTAGTGGGTCTTGGAGAAAGGACGAGGTAGCATCACTCATTCGCGACTACCCTGCTAGGCTACCACTACCTTTCATGAAGTATATATATTGGAGATTTATATGTTACTTGACATTGGTTTCATGCAGGTACTGGATACTGACTCAACTTTCATGTCAAGTCTAAGTGTGTCCCACAAACCCAATGATTATGAAGTTGAAAATGGGAGTTGATAAGGAAGTGTCCCCATCCAACTTTGCCACCCCGTTCTTGTGTCTAATGGTGTCATTCATCCACAACCCCATCTTCATTTTGGTATTGTTGTGTTGGTCATTTATTTTAATCTTTGTTTATGTGATATTCTAATTAATGTTGTCTTTGATTTTTCTTTGGTACCTTATTAATGTTATTTAATTAAAATAATTAAATAGTTAGATGAATGTGTTAAATTAATTATTAAATTTAAATTCATTAAGTTTTAAGGTTTGATAAATTAAATGTTGTTTATCTAATTAAAGGATAAATTAATTAAGTGAATAATATTGTTAATAATTATAAATTATTATTTTTGCAAAATGGGATAATATAATTTAATGATTGCTTGATAATTATTAAGTTGAGGATAAATATTCAAATAAAGAGACTTTTTTATTAATTTTGTGTGATAATTATGAGCTTTAAAATCAAATAAAAATAAAAGCGAACGATTTTATTCGAAATGGAAAGAAAATAGGAAACGAAGAAAAATAGACGAATGCATGTTCTCTTTCTTTTCAAAAATGAAAAAGGCAATGGAAACTTGCTACTTTGATTGATTTTTGTTTTCGAAAAATTAAAAGAGTTTCTTTTAATTAATTGGAAAAAAAGGAGAATTTTTCTTAACTAGAATTTCTTGGTGGTTTTGAGAAGAAAAACTAGTCTGCAAAAATATGGGGACTTTCTCTTGTCTTTCTTTGTATAAATTTATATAGAATTGAGTTTCAAAGAAGAATTGGGAAAAGTTGTTGGGGAAGGAGAAAGAAATTTGGGAAGGGTTGTTTTGAAAGAGGAAGGAGGATTTTTCCATGCACGTTACTCTGTTTGCAGAGCATAGGACTCTAGTTTCTTTGATTACTATACATTTTAATGACTGTTTGAAAATTTAATTGAAATAGAACAGTTTTCTTGTTTGGTTGAATGCAAATCCTCACCATCAAATAAATGAGTATGAGTTTATATCTCTTTTTTAGTTTTACTTTTAAATGGATCTTGATGTGAAATAAAATTTGTTGGTTTGGTATTGGTTTTTCTTTGCTGTTCTTTACCCATAAGTTTCTCTTCTTTTCTTGTGTTTTTATTCGATCTTGGCACATATTTATTTCTCCTAATAAAATTCTTTTTGTTATACTTTTGCGTTAGAGAAATTTCAAATCCATCTGATAAAAAATTGTGTTCCTATTGAAGAAAGTTGTTATCAATTTTGGGAAAGCAATATTCTACAAAAAGTCCTTGTTTGAGAAACTTAGCCTCTTTTAAATATATATATATATATATATATATATATATATATTCATAATTTATATTCTGTTAAAGAAATATATGTTTGTCTATATTTTAATTCCGGGAAAAAAAATAGATTTTTAGTTTTATATATATATATATTTGTCTGTATGTTATTATGTGGAAATTAGATAGTGAATTTTAAAACTATATATATTATATTTTTTTTCGGTCTATGTTTATTTTCTTTCTCGAAGTGATTGAAATGGGGGATGGTTGGCTTATGCAGCACCCCTCCCCCCCCCCTCTTTTTCCTTGTGGCTTTACTAGGGACTGCTATGAAGTCATCCCATGGCTACGCACAACAGACCAAGGGACTATTGTACAATAGTCCTTTGGCTGCTATGCGTAGCCTAAGGAGAAGTCACAGCTTCCTTGTGTGGGAGGTTCACAACCTCCCAACATTTATCTTTTTTTTTTAATTTAATTTTTTTCTAAATTATATTGTTTTTTTATTGTTAATTGATATTTATTAATATATATATGTAAGCTCTGTTTTATCATTTAATTTTATTGATTTAAAAAATATATATATTTAATATATATATATATAAGTATATGTATACTTGCATGCAAATATGTAAAACATATGATGTTTAATTGTCAATGTTTGATTATATGTTGTGATACGCTGAATTAAACACAAGTGTATTTAATAAACTATATTGAGAGATTTTTATTAATATATATATATAGGTAAAATTAGATGCTTATATTTCATAGATGGAATTGTGTGTTTGTATTTGCAATAAATTTATTTTAGAAAATGAAGTTAGAATGTGGTTATGGATACTTTGTAAAATGTGAATGTTGTTTTCAAAAAAATTCCATGTTTGTATCCATCTCTTGAGGTTTATAATTGGAATTATTTCTTATTTTTCCCATGGGGAAATTTCTATGAGTTGGTGTATAGACATGTGGGGACCCCTTAGGTCATATTATTCTCCATTAGGAGTTTGTGGTTATTCAGTCTTAGGCTTCCAAAGGTGAGAGAAATTTTTTGTTTATTGACATGTCATTTCATTTGGTATTTGACAATACTTTGATTGGAATTGTGATTCTGAGTTTATGCTTGGGTTGTACTTTTGTTCATGAGTATCTATGCATGTGGCTATTGGTGAGATGATTGTGCCTTGTCTATGTTTCAGTTTTAAGATTTAGTGTTTCCTTGTGTTGGTACAACCCCTTGGAGCAATGGTTTTGTGGTTTGGGTTTCTAGGGAGAGTGGCTCTTTGTGGGCATCGACGCACAAAGGGGTAGCTTGGATAACCCATGCAAGAGTTAGTTTAATAAGTGATAACTTAATTAAATGAATTAGGGGCAATGGGTAGAAATAATCAATGTGATGTACTAAAAGCAGATGTAATGCATATTGTACTTTATATTTCCTTCTTGGTCAGTGATAGTGGTTATCGCCACATGATCATGTTGTATCTATGGAAATATGTTTATGGAATTCCCATGTTATATTATATGTGTGTATGGTTATCACATTGTTTTAATCTGGTCATATTGGTTTATCTCTTGTGAATGTTGAAATGTTAGAATTATGATGGTTGAATGGTTTACATTAATAGAATTCAGAATTTTGTTTATTGTGAGCATGCTTTTCAAAATCTGCAAACACTAATCTCAACCAAAGGTTAGTACATACAAATCTTTCAAGAACACTCCTATGAAATACCTTGCAAATGCTCTAAAATGCAACAAAGGATAAAAGAAAACCACAAGCATAATGAAAACACTCAACAAGTTACTTATTCCATTGTGGATTGGTGTCACATGTGCTAGTGACCCTTTCCCAATCCTTGATGAATAGCTAAAATGATGCAATGCAAATGGAGATGATGAGCAAGATGAGTTCTCAAATTAAGAGAGTAACCTTGCATAAAAATTTTGGATCCATGAATAAGAACAAAGGCCTTATTTTATAGATTTTGTTGATGAGAGATTGGCCAAGATGGTGAATATGGGACTAAAGATCCTCTAATGAGAAGATGACACTTGTCAAATGATGATAGGTCAATGGTTGTGCAAGATTTGGGAAGAGTGCCCATGAGAGGGAGAATTTGAATTTGAATTTGCAATAAATTCTGATTTTGACTTTGGAAGGGGACATGTAAGAGGCCTCATAAATGCTCTGTTAGGTGTACAGGTCCACTTGGGGGGAGATTCAAACTTGGAGAATATTCTCCCTTTATGCCAAGTTGAAAATAAATATTTTGATAAATCAATTAAATGCAATTTCATGTGCAAGTGGGAAAATCTAGAGAATGCAAGTGGGATGAGATTAGCCTTTAATCAGGGTTAGATTAAATAGATGATGATTATGCTAATTTAATGTTGATTAGGTGAGTTGACTTTTAAGACTTTGATAATTGATTTATTTGAATTAGAAAATGATGGAATATGATTTAGGATTTGATTTAAATGGATTTTTGATTTATTAAAAGGTTGATGATAATGTTTATTTGATTTTAAATAAATGATCCTAGGAGATGAAATTACCTAATGAATGGATGAAAGTGCACCTGATTAATTGATGATTGGTCCTAATGCGACATCTAATTTGACTGAATTTGATCGAATGCATAATGTTAATTTTGCATGTCTACATTTATTATCATTTCATTATGGGATAGAATATGTAATGTTACCTCATGTACCCCAAAGGAATTAGGCGATTAACTTGTATTCATTTAGTTGATTTTTATGCATTGGAATTTTAATATACATACTTACATGTTTTTTTTTTTAATTATTCATTAGTAGTTATACTTTGGGGTTTGCATGACAGGGCATTACAACTTGGTATTAGAGCCAGGTTTGCAAACATTGGGTTCTCTGGGTTGTTTGATTCCATTAGGCAACCTTTGCATTTAACTCTTGATCTCACATGTACCCCTTAATTGATGTGCAAGAATATGCCTCAAGGTAGAGGTCATAGCTAAGGAAGAGGCTAAGGTGGTTGTAGGGCCAACCGCCAAACTCCATTACCTCTTAGTTCCCATAGTTCAAAGCATGAGGAATTTTAGATTTCGCTAAACAATCCAACAGGTGGTGGTTAGAATTCGAAGTAGCTAAGTCTTGAAGGTGGACAATTGCAGCACCTGCTTGAAGATATTTTGGGTCATTTATGCCCTAGGCCAATGGAGGATCAGCATGTGGAAAGGGAAAGGGAGAGATCACCGAGTCATGGGGAAATAATAGCAGAGCAGGATGCAGTGGTGACATGTCACATGAGAGAGCTATTGAGAGCACGAACTCCCACATTTGATGGTTTTGGTGGGGGTCTAAAGGCAGAAACATGGTTGATTGATCTAGATAGATGCTTTGCTATGCATCCCTATAGCAGTAATACTAGGGCTAGGTGCACCATCATGCACCTCAAAGGCTTCACATCCACTTGGTGGTGGCTTGAACAGCAAAAATTATATTTGGGCATCAATATGGTGACTTGGGAATTTTTTATCGAGAGATTCAGGGCTTGTTTCCTTTCTGATCACTAGAGGGAGTGCAAAGAAGATGAATTCCATGAGTTGAGACAAATGGAAATGTCCGTTGAGCAATATGAGCGCTGTTTTTACGAGCTCAAGTAGTATGCAAGAATTGGTAACGATGAGGCAATGCTTGTGTAGCACTTTTTCAGGAGCTTAAATGCTTGAATTAGTGGTGGAGTTTGAGTCTTCAAGCCGAAAACAATGGAGGTAGTTGTTGAGAAGGCTCGTTTGGTAGAAGAAAATTTGGCAATGGCATTAGAAGGCCACATAGGAGTCGAGATTGGCAGTGCACCAGCATCGGGTTTTGGTTCTAGAGGTGGATAGCCTCAAGCTGCAAGGTCCTCTAAAGGCCATCAAGCACCCACTAAAGGTGAGCAGCAACAAAACTCCTAGTCGATACTTGAGAACTCTTAGGCTCATAATGGTAGTAGGTCAGAAAAGAGGAAAGATCAAAGTTGGAAGAGTAACAAACATGATCATTCAGATCAACCAACTCAAATTTTTTAGTCTATGGTTGGTGGAGGTAGTATTTTGCAGTCTAGTGCCCCTTTCGGTGGTTGGGTTTATGGTCAAGGAACATGTTGTTTCTCCCGTGGTCAACAGGGACATATTGCCAGACAATGTCCATAGAGGAACACTACGGGTTTTAGTCAAAGACCAGCCACTTCTAAGCTGATGGTGGGTGATGCAGGTAGGTCACATCAAGTGTTTTCCATAGTTGACAACCACCAAGCTAGGCACCAGGGTGCAGTTGTAGATTCTACCAATAGAGGATGAGCAACTGAATTAGGAGCCCGCGTGTGAGCTCGAGAGGGTCCGGAAATGACCTAACATTGTGATATTGACATCATGGGAGGATGTATCCTACACAGAGAATAATTCCCCTTAATTTTTTAGTGGCTTCTAGGAGTAAGCCATGATCTATCGGGGGAGGATTTGATACCCATCATGTTATTGTTACTTTCTTGATACTCTTTTATGTTGGGTTATGTACTTGACACTGTGCTGGTGATTATTTCATTGGTTTGACTTGTGTGGATTTACTGTTTAGTTTGCTTGGATGCACATGATACTGCTTATGATGATTTATGACATATGATTTTTGGTGTTCGTACTATCTAGATATGTTATCGCTTTTATGTGGTGCTAAATTGTGATGTGTATTCTAGTTGGTCTTGCTAAAAGGACGGGGTAACATCACTCATTTTTGAGTTCCCTGCTACGTTGCGACTACCTTTCATGGTGTGTTTGTACTGGAGATTTATATGTTACTTGACGTTGGTTTCATGCAAGATGTAGGTACTAGACACCAACTCCACCTACGTGTCAGGTCTAAGCATGTCCAACAAACCCAATGGGTATGAAGTTGAAAAGAGGAGTTGATAAGGAAGTGTCCCCATCCAAGTTTGTCACCCTGTTGTTATGTCTAATGGTGTCGTTCATCCATGACCCCGTCTTCATTTTGGTATTGTTTCATGTTGTTCGTTTATTTTAATCTTTGTTTATGTGATGTTCTAATTAATGTTATGTTTGATTTTTCTTTGGTAGCTTATTAATGTTATTTAATTAAAATAATTAAATAGTTAGATGAATGTATTAAATTAATTATTAAATTTTAATTCATTAAGTTTTAAGGTTTGATAGTTAAATTTTATTTATTTAATTAAAGGATAAATTAATTAATTAAATAATATTGTTAATAATTATAAATTATTATTTTTTCAAAATGGAATAACATAATTTAATGACTGCTTGATAATTATTAAGTTGAGGATAAATATTGAAATAAAGAGACTTTTTATTAATTTTGTGTGATAATTATGAGCTTTAAAATCAAATAAAAAATAAAAGAAAAGTATTTCATTCGAAATGGAAAAAAGAAAAGGAAAAGAAGAAAAAAGGACGAATGCATGTTCTCTTTCTTTTCAAAAATGAAAAAGGCAATGGAAACATGCTACTTCGATTGATTTTTGTTTTCAAAAAATTAAAGGAGTTTCTTTTAATTAATTGGAAAAAAGGAGAAGTTTTCTTAACTGGAATTTCTTGGTGGTTTTGAGAAGAAAAACTTGTCTGCAAAAATATGGGGACTTTCTCTTGTCTTTCTCTGTAAAAATTTATATAAAATTGAGTTTCAAAGAAGAACTGGGAAAAGTTGTTGGGGAAGGAGAAATAAATTTGTGAAGGGTTGTTTCAAAAGAGGAAGGAGGATTTTTCCATGCACGTTACTCCATTTGCAGAGCATAGGACTCCAAGTTCTTGGATTACTATCTATTTTAATGATTGTTTGAAAATTTAATTGAAATATAACAGTTCTATTGTTTCGCTGAATGCAAATCCTCACCGTCAAATAAACAAGCATGAGTTTATGTCTCTTTTTCAACTTTACTTTTAAATGGATCTGGATGTGAAATAAAATTTGTTGGTTTGGTACATTCATTTGTCTCTATTTTTCTTTACCCATAAGTTTCTCTTCTTTTCTTGTGTTTTTATTTGATCTTGGCATCTATTTATTTCTCCTAATCAAATTCTGTTTGTTATACTTTTGTGTTGGAAAAATTTCAAATCCATCTAAGAAAAAATTGTGTTCCTATTGAAGATAGTTGTTGTCAATTTTGGGAAAGAAATATTCTACAAAAGGTGCTTGTCTAAGAAAATTAGATTCTTTTAAATATATATATATATTCATAATTTATATTCTATTAAAGAAATATATGTTGGTCTGTATTTTATTTCTGGGAAGAAAATTAGATTTTTAGTTAAGATTATATATATATATATGTCTATATGTTATTATGTGGAAATTAGTTTGTGAATTTTAAAAAAATATACATTATTTTCTTTTGGGTCTATATTTTTTTTTCTAGAAGTGATTGAAATGGGGGAGGGTTGGCTTTTTCCGCACCCCATCCCCCCCCATCTTTTTCCCTATGGTTGTGTTGGGGGCTACAACATAGCCATCCCATGGCTACACATAGCAGACCAAGGGATTGTTGCACAATAGTCCTTTGGTTGTTACGTAGAGCCGAGGGAGAGGTTACGGCCTCCCTATGTGGGAGGTTTGCAACCTCCCAACTTTTATCTTTTAAAAAAACAAAAATTAATTTTTTATTTTTTTTTATTGTTAATTTATATTTATTAATATATATAATATATATTTATATGTAAGCTATCTTTTATTATTTAATTATACTAATTCAGAAAACTAATAGATTTTAAATATATATATATATATATGTATATATAAATATACATAGTGGTAGGTATGTATATATGTATACTTGGATGCAAATATGTAAAACATATGATGTTTAATTGTCAATATTTGATTATATGTTGTGATAGGCTAAATTAAATGCAGGTGTATTTAATAAACAATATTGAGAGATTTTTATTAATATATATATATATATAGGGTAAATTAGATGCTTATATTTCATGGATGGAATTGTGCATTTTTATTTGAAATAAGTTTATTTTAGAAAATGAAGTTAGAATGTGGTTATGGATACTCTGTAAAATGTGAATGTTGTTTTAAAAAAAAAAATCCATGTTTGTATCCATTTCTTGAGGTTTGTAATTGGAATTATTTCTTATTTTTCCCATGGGGAAATTTCTATGAGTTGGTGTATAGACATGTGGGGATCCCTTAGGTTGTATTATTCTTCTCCATTATGATTTTTTGGTTATTCAATCTTAGGCTTCCAGAGGCGAGAGAAATTTGTTGTTTATTGAGATGTTGTTTGATTTGGTATTTGACAATGCTTTGATTGAAATTGTGATTATGAGTTTATGCTTAGGTTATACTTGTGTTCATGAGTATCTATGCATGTGGTTGTTGGCGAGATGATTGTTCCTGGCATATGTTTCAATTTTGAGATTTAGTGTTTCCTTGTGTTGGTACAACCCCTTGGAGTTGTGGTTTTATGGTTTGGGTTTCTAGGGAGAGTGGCTCTTAGTGGGTGTCAGTGCACAAAGGGGTGGCCTAGATAATCCACACAAGAGTTAGTTTAATAAGTGATAACTTAATTAAATGAATTAGGAGGAATGGGTAGAAATAATCAATGTGATGAACTAAAACTAGATGTAATGTATATTGTACTTTGTATTTCCTTCTTGGTCAGTGATAGTGGTTATCCCCACATGATCATGTTATATCTGTGGAAATATGTTTATTGCATTCCCATGTTATATTATATGTGTGTATGGTTATCACATTTTTTTAATCTAGTCATGTTGGTTTATCTCTTGTGAATGTTCAAATGTTAGAATTATGATGGTTAAATGGTTTACATTAATACAATTCAAATTTTCATTTATTATCATTTTGTCATGGGATAGAATAGGTAATGTTACCTCGTGTACCCCAAAGGACTTAGGTGATTAGCTTGTATTCATTTATTTGATTTTTATGCATTGGAATTTTAATATACATAGGTCTTACATATTTAAAAAAATATATATGCATTAATAGTTGTCCTTTGGGGTTTGCTCGAAGAGGCATTAATATATGCAGAAAGATTAAATGAATACAATAAAGAACAAGATAAAGATGCTAAAATGAAATTGTGCACCTGGAAACTGATGAAGGTTGAAATGAAGATTGCGGATGCCTCAAAAATTCTAGAAAATTTGATTTTTTGATCAACTGGGACACTTAGGCCAAGTTGGGTGACTTAGTCCCAGATTAGGGAAACTGCTAGGAAAAAACTTGTTTCTGCCAAATGGGTATCTAGAACTACAAAAACTTTTGAAAAATAAGTGTAGTGGGACAAGTTTCCACTTTTGGTGACTTATTCCACTTTGGATTTTCTATAAATCCGAAAGTGGAAATGGAAGCCCACAGTCTGCACTCTTTTTTCTGATGGAGACCCAGATCTAAATCTGCAAAAATACCTACAAAACATAATATAATTTGATTTCTAATGGGTTTTTTCCTCATTCCAACCCCTAATTGGTATTTAAACCTTGAAAGAGATAAAATCTACATAAAACCCTAGCCCTAAGTGTATCTAAGAATAGGAAGTCTGAAAATGAGATGCAACCCTATCCTAATATGCAAGAATAAGATGCATAACTGGATTTAGAACAATGCAATACTCATCCTAAGAGACACTAAATCACATTAGAAATGAATCTTAATGACATGCAAACCTTCCTTAGGATGAAGATAGAGAGAAAATGGAAGATGGAATCACTTTGAAAACAAGTCTTTAGGATTGATTTGATGGCTAGTTGCATCTCCTCAACCTAGATTTCCCCATGATTCTCCATAGGCATCCTTGATCAACCCTTTGCAATGTAATATTTTGGACAAAAAGTGAGCTTGAATACCTAAAAAAACCCTAGCTTACTACCCTAAAGCTTCAATTTTGTTGTAGAAAGATTAATGAATCTTCTTGTGAAAGATATTTGACTCTCGACTCTTGATTTTTCTTGATGAAAATGACTTAATGTTGTGAAAAATGCCCTAAAAACATGTATTTATAGTCATTAACACCTAATTATTCATTATTTTAACTTCATAGGCCAACATCTATTGGCAATTTGAATTATGTTCGTGATTTTCCCGCTCAAAAGTGAAAAATACCTCAAAAGGGACTAAGTCACCACCTTGTGCGACTTAGTCCCACCAGAGGTTTTTGAGGTGGATTTTGTGGAATTTTAATGATTTGAATATTTCTTATCAAGATTTGTATGTTTTTTGAGTGGAATAAGCTTTAAAGTCCAAAATAATGAGCATTAGGGACCTCTAAATAGAACTTTTAGCAGATGATTGATGCAATTTAAAATAGGAGTAAATTAGACAACAGATTGTACTATCTCCAAATGAGTAGAACTTTTGTGTCCATATTTATCCCCCACTTTAGTACCCATATGACTTCGCATACATTTCTAAGCTAAAGCACTCTAAACAGTGCACTTTACTATAAAAGGATACTTATTCAAAAGATGGGAGAATGAAACCCCGGGTGTAGTTATCTGTGAAACCACAACATTAGGAACTGCATCCTGCAACATAAATTCATTATTTGTCAAAAAATACTTTTATCTAACTTATAGAAATCAAATTTCAGGGTAGATATATGCCCCCCTTTGATTCTTCTTATTTTACGAAGGTGGAATCAAGGTACCAAACTAGCCACATCGAATAAGGAACATCATATTGTAGGACATTTCCAAGTACTATGCCACATAAAAATAGACAATTGATCATGTTGGGTGTAAAATCATGATTCCAATGCATCAAACAACATTGAAAATGGAGTTCCCTAGCACTTGTTATGGTGTTTTGAATAGAAAGTACTTACTCTGAAGATAGGAAAAAAACTAATTTTATTCATAAGAGTAAAAAAGAATGATAAGAGTTAAAAGAGGTAAAAGTGAAGTATTTTGTCACTTTCTATTTCATTTACCTTCTTGTAGTGTGAGAGTGACGAGTGAACATGGAAAGATGTCAAGCAAACGAGACTATAAGCCTATGTAATTGGACATTTTATAGGACCAAGTGGCACACAACGAGCGTCATCATGAGGTGAGTCAATTTTATTACCTGTGCTATGTGTTTATGCAATTATTTAATGATTTTTATGTATATCTAGGATAATTTAGGATCTTGGAAATTTCTTTTGCAAATTGTCCCTTTTTTTTTGCAAAGTTTCCCATTTGTTTGCAAAGTGTCCCTTTTGTTCATAAAGTGTCCCACTTTTTCGCAAAGTGTCCTATTTCTTCATGAAGTGTCCCAAAAGTGTTCTAAAGTGGCTAGGGCCTTTAGGAAAGTACACTATATGAGCTTTAGTACACTTGCATGGTGAATAAAGTAAAAATTAAAGATAGTAGATGATTTGTAGAGCATATTTTTGTGATTTTGATAGGTACCCACCCGATCACAGCAGTGGCTAGGGGTTAGATAGTTGAGATTTTTGAGAGATTCATCCCCATCACTTTGAGTAGAGGAGATAGAGTAGCTTCAGGGCGTAGGCATCTATTGGGCATAACTCATGCCCTCCATGAGGTACCACGATGCTATGTTGATGGCTCTCTATGGGTTTTGGGATGCAAATTCATGTACATTCCACTTGCCAATAATTGAGATGACAATCACTCTGGGGGACATACACCATATTCTCTATGTTCCTATTTTAGGAGAGTGGTTATGTTTCTAGAGAGACCACACCTTCCATGAGCAGAAGGCTGATTTGCAGTATTGCCTAGATGGTCCAACCCATGATGAGCGAGTGAGAGGATGGATTGATCTGCCGATGTTACTATATTCACAAGTGTCAATGGTTAGACGGATCATGATGCATATGGTAGCACTAGTTCTCATCCCTAATGGGTGAGAAGGACACCTAGAGGGAGGACTAGTTCATTTGATTTGAGAGATGGTGGAGCATCGTACAGTATATGCCTGGGGTCAATGTATCCTAACACATTTGTATTATGATCTTGGTCAATTTGTATTCTAGCAAGTAGACAACATGGTGCACTACACTCTTCTATAGGTGTGGTGCCTATAGCATATTACTTGTATGAGACCAGTTAGCTTTGTGTGTGCTATAGCAGTGGGGTATCCTCTAGCTTTCGACTATCCTCTATGGTGATTATGGTAGGATGAGGATTTGGACTTTTGGAGAGTGTGATTTGACTGACTAGAGGAGGATAAGATCTTATGGAGACCTTATCAACTAATGCTACCATGGGTAGATCACATGAGACAATTGAGGAGACTTCATTTAGATAGATTTCTGGTTGACCGGTATGACCACATAGTATGTCCTCTCCACTATGATTGAGTCATGCGGTAATTTGGACAGATTCAGATACCACCTCGAACATGATCCTTTTTTAGGAGGTTAGTACGAAGTGCCCATAGACTAGGTGATACAATGTGGCTCACTCTAGACCATGTTGTCAAGAGTGACTCTGACTTCTTAGATCATGACCAACCTCTAGTCTGCAATGCAAATGATGTCAGTGCCACATGGGGGTGTGAGGAGTGGTGGACAATGTCACAACTAGCTCTAATGTATCTGATGGATGAGACTGTAGGAGATGCAAGACCATTTCCAATTGAGGGAGATGATAGAGAGGATAAGGCCAAGGAGACATGATACAGAGCTACAAACATATTCATAGATGTCATTGATGATGAGTATGATGAGGATACAGATCCGGATTATGATGGCAAAGAGGGAGAGGAGGAGGATGAGGATGAGGATGAGGAGTAGGAGGAGGATGAGGAGGAGGAGCCACCCCGGAGTGAGAGTGATGAGGTAGTTGTTGAGGATCAACATGAGCGGGAAGAGCTCTCTCCCACTCATATGACAAGATCATGAGCAGCAGCTATAGCAGGCATCAATACTCATAGTCATGGAGAGGCCAACACATCTTCCATGCCCCCTCCATGGGATGATGTTGATATTGCTCAGCTTACCAAAGATAGAGGTGATGATATTTAATTTTATCCATGTACTTTAGTGCTTATGCTCATTATATATATATATATATATATATATATATATATATATATATATATATATATATATATATATATATATCATGATGATGTGTACTAATTGTGTATTATTTCTCCTTTGTAGGAGTGGTGAGAGATTGGTGGGAGTTCTACCATAAATCTACTATAGAGATAGTTCCAGCATCCATCAATGAAAGGAGATGGACTCAGGTTATGTGTCCCTACCTATTGTGGAGTAGGATCCAAAGTCACTTAGACAAGTTGTGAGGCTACAGGAAACATATGAGAGTTTGAGGAGATGACTCCACCGAGCTAAGACTATAGGATAGTCATCCCATACTCCAACAGAGGTTGAGACATTAGAGGCATAGGTAGCATAGCTATAGGCCGAGAGGGAGGAAATAGTAGGGGAGCATCAGGTTGCCCTTGGATGGATATAGGGCTTAGAGTTTGCACTCATATTCAGTGGATTTCCATCACAATCACATACAATTGTCTCTCAACATCTTGCTACTAGATCATGAGCACTTGATCCCGAGGGGTCGAGTACCCATAGACCCTAGTGATGTATATTTTGATAATATGTACATAAAACTTTATATATATATATATATATATATATATATATATGAGCATTTGATGTTTTATTACTTTTGAATGTTAAATAGCAATGTGATTAATTAAATAACTTTTGTGAGATTAGTTAATTAATTAATTCCTTCATGAGTTAACAAAGTGTATGTGATCTAATTAAAATTTATTGTAGTTTCTTTTAGATATGACATGATGATTATGTTATGCTAAATTAAATGTATTAATGTTCTAACTTATCATAACACAAGATGAATGTGAATAGTATGAAATCTAAAATAATTATAAAAATAAATTAAATAATCACTTTAGTGCTCAAGACGTATGCATAATTTGTTTGTCAAGACCGAAGCAATGTGAAATCATATGGGATATGACCCAATAGCTTTAACAACACTTCTTTATCATTCCTACTATTCAAAGGGATTAGACATAATACCGATGCAGATGTGCGGAATTGATAGGTTCCTTAAGGGGTGTGTCATCTAGTTATGTTAACATGTATGCTCTAGACCCAAAAATATTGTCAACGATGTATGGTTCTAACCAATTAGAACTAAATTTGTCTCTTTCATTTAGGTTGGCATTGACATTGCAATGATTAGCAAATAGAACTAAGTCACCTTTGTGGAATGAGTAAGGGATAACATTAAGATTGTAATGATGTTTCCTTTTGTAATAATCTTGAATATGTTCAAGAGCATTAAGGCGATGTTGATCAAGCATCTCAAGCTGGTGTAATTTTTTTTTGCGATAATGTGTATTGTCAACAAGTCCTTATAAAGAAATTCTTAGTGTGGGAATCTCTAACTACAAGGGAATTATTGCTTCACTACAATAGACAAAATTATAATGTGTGGTCCTTGTGGAAGATCAAACACTTGTGTGATAAGCCCAAATCGCATAGTGTAATTGTGTGTGCCAATCTCTATGATTTTTATTAATAGTTTTCTTCAAAATTTGTTCAAGGACTTTATTAGTTGATTCAACTTGACCATTATATTTCATGTAATAAGGTATTGAAAAATGGTGTTGGATGTTAAAGGTCTCCAAAAATTTCTTCACATCATTATTCTTAAATGGTGTAGATACCATTATCAGAGACTAATGTGGAAGGGAATCCAAAGTGAGCAATAATGTGTTCTGGGATGAAATGACATATTACCTTAGTTGTTCTAGATTTAAGAGGAATAGCCTATACCCATTTTTTGATATAATCAGTTGTAGTGATGATAAAGGTATGTCCAGTGGAAGAAGGGGGTCATTTTTTTCCTATAATGTCCAATCCCCAAACCACAAAGAACCATATTGGAAGTTGAGTTTGAATTTCATTAGCAGGAGCATGATGCAAATTGCTATGTTCTTGACATTTATGACATTTTTGAACATAATCAAAGAAACCATGTTCCGTGTTGCACCAATAATAGCCAATATGAGTAAGTTTTTGAACCAATCTTTTCCCTCCAAAATTTCCACCACAAGCACCTTCATGGGCTTGGTGAAGTGCTAGAGGTATCTTAGATTTGTTTAAGAATCTAAGTAAGAGACTATTGAAAGACCTCTGATACAAAGCACCGGTGAGAATTATATATTTAGATGCAAGATTTTGTAAATGAGTATGGACGATTTTTGTTTTTGGCTAGGTACCAATTTTCAAATAGTTTCAAATATGGTATCAGGCCATTCACTCGATTTCTCCTCATTTGTCATTAAAACCTCTTCTATTTTTTTGTCAATTGAAGGTTTCATGATAGGGTGAATAGTGACTATGAAATTTTTTCAAGGATCTTGAGGGGATATAAGAGAGGAAGCATTTTCCATTTCATCCACAAGCTGATTATCTTTTTGTGGGATGTTATCAATGGTAAATGTTTGAAACTTCTCTAAAAAGTGCATGATAAGATCTTTGTATTTGGATAATTTGTCATGATTGGCTTGATATGTTCCATTTATTTGTTTAATGACTAATTGCAAATCACTAAAGATCTTAATATCTTTGACACCCACGATTAAAGTAGCAGGCAACCCAACAAGTAGTGCCTCATACTCAGTTGTGCTATTCATACATAGGAAGTTCAAATGACACTATAGGGGAATAGGATTTCCTATAGGTAGGATGAATATAACCCCAACACTAGAGCCCATTCTACATTAGATCTGTCAAAATATAATTCCCATTTTTTAGCTTCTATTGTCAACACATGATTGTCAAGAAAATAGTCATGGCTAGGTAGTGCTAAAGCAGAAGGAGCATCGACTAAGTGATCGGTCAAGGCTTGACCCTTGATTTATTTTTGTGAAACAAAGTTAAGGTCAAACTCAATCAACATCATAACCCATTTAGCTAAACATCCTGATAATTTATTTTTGTTAAAAGGATGTTTGAGAGGATCAAACTTTGTCATGACTTGTATTTCGGCATTTAGTAAATAATGTCACCATTTACTAGTAGCAAATACAAAATCTAAACATTTTTTTTTAATTGGTGTGTACTACATTTCATAATTCATTAAAGTTGGACTATTGTAATAAATAGAATTTTCCTTTCCATCGTCGTCTTGTTGAGCAAACAATGTTGCAAGAGCATGGGTAGATGTGGTGATGTAAAGGATGAATAGTTTTTTTGGCATAATAGGTTGTAAAATTGGTCGAGTTGCAAGGTATTCCTTCAAACTATCAAAGGCTTGTTTACAATCATCATTCCAATCAAAATTCATGTCCTTCTTGAGAAGATGTGTGAAAGGTAATGTTCGATCAGCTAAGGAACCGAAAAAATGATGAATGGCTTGAATTCTTCCTTGTAACATGCGCAATTGGGAAATGTTCCTAAGAGGTGGCATGTTTATTATAGCATCAATTTTCCTTGTTTCAACCTTAATGCGGGTATGTGCAAGATCATGATGGGCAAAAAATTGGTGATATAATGGGTATGTGTAGGGTATGTGGCTAACGAATTTTTTTTTACCCAAAATTGATGAAACAAAAAGGGTTTTTAAAGGATATTCTCAGCTTTCCACCAATATAATATATGCTTTACTTTGAATTTAATAAATTATTTTTATTCATTTTCTATTTGAATTATGACTAAAGTTCTGATTGATAAGCTGGTTGAAAAACATCTATATCTTTCAAATGATATCACACTTTTTGAATCTAAAATATGTGTCACATTCTATGCTTTCCATACTATAGGATTAAAAAAAAAGGAATTTCATGAAGTTTTGACCAAGTTAAGGTGGTCAGACATACGAGTTTTTATATTTTTTAAAATTTGTAATAAAAATTCATAATTAATTATTTACTTGGAATTTTTTTAAAATACACACATCCATATATGAGTCCTCTACTTATATCTAAAATATTATCATTTTATTATGGTTAGGGTGGTCAAGCACCTACTTCTTATTTTTCCCCTAAAATTTAAGTACTATTGCATTGAAATTTTAAATTTTCACCAAATAGATGTTTTTTTTTTTTAATAAACCTAGTAGCATAGAAACTACATTCAATTTTCTATAGATTCTATTTTTACATATTTTTGAAATAATATAGATAACTTATTCAAATTTTTACGTCAAGTTGCCTAACTCTAATTTTTCTAAATTTTTTGCCACTTAAAAGCTTATTTTTTCCATGATGATCCTACAAATACCCATGCCTCTATGAGATATAATAAACCCTAAAAAATTTCCACTATCTATGCCAAAAACACACATTTTGGGATTTAGTAACATGATGTATTTACGAATCCGTTCAAAGATTTGTCAAAGAACATTCACATTATCTTATCTTGTTAAGGACTTGGTGAGGATGTCATCAACATAATCTTCCAAGATTTGGTGTATGTAATCATGAAATATCAATGTCATTTCTCTTTGATAAGTTGCTCTTGCATTCTTTAATCCAAAAGGCATCATAACCCAACAAAATGTACCCCAAATAGATGTAAATGTGGTCTTATATTGATCTTGTGGGTTGATGAAGATTTGATTATAACCAAAAAATACATCCATGAATGACAAAAAAACATGTCCCACAGTTGAATCCAATATCAAGATTATACTAGGAAGGGGAAAATCATCTTTTAAAGAGGCTTTGTTCAAGTCACAAAAATCTATACATATCCTAATACGATTATCAAGTTTAGCAACTGCAACAATGTTTGAGATCCACGGAGAATAATCAATAGGTTGAATGAAACCTATGTTGAGTTTTTCAAGTTCTCCTTTAACATGCAAGGCTATCTTAGGATTCATTTTCTGTATATTTTTGTCGAATAGGCTTGGCATTTTCACAAGAACAATGTTATGTGTGACTATCTTCAGATCTTTTCCTAGCATATCTGAATATTTCCAAGAAAATATTTTAGGAAAATCATGAAGCAAGGTCATAGTATCCTCTTGTTCTTCATCATCAAGGCACTTACAAATCTTAATGACCTTTTCTTTATCATCTATTTCCACTAGTATATCAATTGTATCCCCTAAGGGGAGTGCATTTGAATTAGGAAATTTAGGATCATAAGGTTCCATGCTTATATGCGGCTTCTCACTTATGTTGTTTTCTTGGTGTTAATCATAGCATAGGTAACCCATTTCATGGGAGGGAGTAGAGGATTTTGTATCATTAAATCCTAATAAGTGTTTTAAATCTTCATTACTTTCAACATATTCCCATGACAGTGGGAAGTCCATATCAAGGAATTTAGGATGTTTTATTGTAAGATTGATTCTTGGTTTACATGTGATGGTGTTGATGTTTAGCAATGGTCATTGAGTTGCTTTTGTTGCTTTAGAAAAAGAATATCCCAAACCAATTTTTTTCTCATGTGTATTAGGTTATATAGGAACTTGAATGCCTTGTTCTTTTTTTCCACATTCTTTACCGTTGTATCCTAATTGTTTCATAAGATCATAACCTCATCCATAAATTCTTTCCATTTCCTTCGGGTTAGGTGGTTGTTGATAATCCATCTCATCAAAATTTGTTGTGTATGTTGTATTTTCTTCCAAAGTAGATGAGGTAGATGTTTGGGGAGATTCTTCTGAATTCTGAGTTGGCATAACCATGGGTTGTTCTTGATTTTCATCCTCTTTTTGTGTCATTATGTATTCATCCACAAAGGAAGGTTTGAATTATAATGTGCCCCAATCATCACCTAATAATTTAAACACAGGCTCTTCTTCTTGTTTTCTAGTCTCAAGGTGCTCTATATGAGATGTTGGAATTAATGTGTATAAGGACTTGTTGTTCCTTTTTCAAGTTGTAAGCAACTTTCAAGTTTGGGGTCTATTTCAAATTGATAAAATTTGTTGTTATAGACATATTTCATTATTTGATGAAGGGTCAAAGGTACCGCATACATCTCATGAACCCATAGTCTTCCCAAAAGAAGATTGTAGGCAAGATCATAGGGCATGACATGAATAGGAGTTTGCAAGGTAGCCATTCGGAGTGTGATGGGTAAAGTTATTACACCAAGAAGATGCTTTGTACTATTGTCAAATCCTCTAATAGATAAGGAATTAGGTTTGATTTGTGATTTATCCACACGTAATTGATCTAGGAGCTTAACACTAGACACATTAAGGGAAAATTCATTGTCAACAAGGGTTTGTTTGATGCCTATTCTATTGTATTGAGAAATTATCATAAAGGCCTCATTTTGCCTCCTTAATTCTAACAAAGGGAGCTCATGTTGATGAAAGGTAATGTCTACATTAACTACATTCATTCCTTGTATAAGAGTTGCCATATCATTTGCATTTGTACCAAATGGAACCACTATTTGTTGCAATTCTATTTGGATCATAGAATGATAGTTTGGTGAATTCTGAAGAAGGTCCTATTGATGGTGTTTTTATGCACTTCTCAACACAGGCAGTGCGTAGGTGCACTACCTCTCTTGAAAGACAATATCCCACAATCAAGTTGCAGAACACTATCCCAAGGTCTCTTGGATGTCAGGTCATGACAGTGCTTAGATACCTCAGTAGTTTGATGTGATTTGCTGGAATCACAAGGCGGCCTTACAGAAAATACAAAGTGCGGACACAAAGCATGAAGTTGGATCGTAAAATGGAGTTCTTAGGATAAAGGCTATTATGTGTTGGTTGTAGGTTCAAATAGCAATCTTGGACTCCATCTAGTTGTTGGATTTGGCTTTACAATGTGCAATGAACCTTAGCATAGATTAGTTACTAAAAGAAAGAGAAAAGGGCGAAGGAGGGGAAAAGTTCCTAAGTCTAAAGCTTGCTATGAATAGTGACAATGGGGTTCCTACAATGGACAATTCCTCAAAACAATATCCCACTTAACCAGGGATTTCACAGTATCATGGAAATTGTGCTATCTTCTGAGGGCTGCAGATATTTCATCCTTCATCCACCACATACATGCATGAATCAAAGATGAATGTTTGGAACAACTTCAAATCAAGTCCATGCTAACTTTGTACAACTATCTACCATCAACAAACAGCAAAAAGTATGGACTGAGGAATCATCAACAAGGCAGGAATTTTCACAATCACCAATAGCATTCTTAAGATTTATCCAAAGAAATAAGGCAGCTAACTAACAGCAATAAAATCTAAGCTAAACATCTGATATTGGAGAATGAATCAAATAACATGAGAGAAACCAAGAAAATACACCAAGTCAATGTCTTTTCTTATAAATTTCAGCAGCATGTCTTTATAACAACTCAACTCTCTCTTTGCAAATAAGAGGAGTGCCCTATTTATAGTTTTCAAAAAGTTAAATGAATGGCCAATATTCATTCTCATTGTGTGGCCACAATTCATTACAAAATAGGGTTTCACCTACCCCCAAATAGATTACAATTTAAAATATAATTTTGTTTCTTCCCTATTTCGTCCTCTTGTGGAAGACACTATAGCTCTTTCGTCTTGTAGCCGATTGTTGTTTTCTTTGCTGTAGCTACTCTTCAGGAAGATTTTTATCTTTGGCTTGGCTGTCCTACTGCTCCTCAAAAGCTGTGTGTTCTATATATTTGAGGATGACCACTTGGAGCTTGTCGATTTCAAGGATTTCACATTGTAATGCCTGGTAGCTCCATTCCTTAGCGTTCTCTTCCAGCCTTTTCCAATCTTCGTCATACTTTGAGCCTTGGTCCCTAAATAGTTCTGATTGGTTGAAGTCACAGGCAACAAAACTTAGGAACTCTGTGGTGATTTCTCCAGCTGTCCTGTCCTTCATCTTCTCCTGGAAGTATGGCTTGATCTTTTATGGGTCCATCTGCACAGTGGGCATATCATAGCCCATCATTAGCTTGAGATATCGGGCACATTCTGCCTGGATTTCCTTGATCCATTCAATATCAAGATCAACCCTGCTTAGGATTTGCTCTGACCTCTCCTTCCAGTTGTCGAGGTCTCTGCGCCACACATCCACTAGCTAGTGATCTTCTTTTTTCAGCTCTAGCTTCTCCTCCCATGTGGCCTCAGGCATTCGAAGGATGGCTTCAATTATTGGGAAGGTAGAGTCATAGGTGGCAGGGAAATTTGTGTAGAGCCTCTTTGTGCTCTCTAGGGATTGGATCAGGTCCAAGAACTTGTTAGTTGTTCACACAGCCCTGCTGATTCCCATGTTTCCAACATATGTGACCTGTCAGAACCAATCCTCGGTGGTTTTCTCCAAGTTCTTCCTCCTTTCCATTTTATCTATCTGTTCTTTAGAGAGCAACTGTGGTGCAGCTGTGGAGTTGGTGGGCAGGTTGTCCACTGAAGACCATTGTTGTATGTAGTTCGTTAATGCCGCAACCTGCGCCTTGAGCTTTTCCTTGGAGACCTTGTCCTTCTTTATCAGGTGCACCACTGTGGCCACCGACTCCTCAAGGTGCTCGACCTTTTGCTCTCTAGTGGCTATCCCCAAGTCAATGGTGGAGATACTGTAACTCACCCCTGCTTGGCTAATTGTAGGCATTGTAATTTGTGCTGCTCGGGAGCCAAAAGCATCCATTGTTATCTTGGATCGGACCTTAGGCTTCTTCTCCTTCTTTGTCGTGATCTGGGACTGAGCCAAGATGGCCTCCAACCTTTCCCTTGGGTCCTTCAGCATAGGGGTCATCTTTTCAAGCTGCTTCTCCAGCCACTCGGGCATAGCAGACTTATCCTTGGGTGAATCATGGCCACCCTCACCCTTTTCAGTCAAAGGCAAGACTTCTACCTCTTTTCCCTTTTGGGGTTCTCCTTTCTTTTGGGTAGCATCCTCTTCTTCATCGGAGTCATGAACAAATACGAGGTGTTTGACAGGCAGTTTGGTGGATAACTGTTGGATGGGAGTTTCTTCTTTCACTGCCTCTTCTTCTTTCTTTTCTTCAGTGGCCTCGGCCTCAGGGCTCTTGGTAACATGGGTCTCAGCCTCTATCAAATATTTTATCTGCTGCTTTTCTAGCAGTTGCCTTTCTTCACCATGTGGTGACTCTTCTGTTTCCTCCCCAACATTCTTCAGCTGCTGCTCCATCTCCTCCTCAAGGTCCTCATCGAACATCTAGATGATTTCCTTAGCACCTGAGCCACCCTCTTCATCCCCGCTCTCGGAAGAGCCTATCTCCTCCTCCTCGTAGACCACCATGTCGATGGTTCAGTGCTCGTACTCGGGGTGCTCATAATACTCATCAGCTTCTTCCTCGACAGATCTCGAGGCCTCCAGCTCTCACTCCTCCAACTCTTTTGAGATTCGCATTGTAGCTTCCATAGCTGGCAGCCCTGTTGGTGGTTGTGAAGGTTGAGTTGTTGCAAGGACTTGGGCGAGGGCTGCCTGGAGAGTTGGATCCATTAGGATCTGGGAGAGCTCAAGGGGGAGATTTTGCATGTGCCTTGTAAGAACCTTGGGCATAGTGGTAAGGGGGACAGGTGATGTTATTGTTGCTAGAGGGAGCGATGTGATTGGCGACATGGCAGCAGAAGAGGAAGGGGGAGTGGTCATGCTAGAAGAGGAGTCAACGTTAATTATTGACTCAGCCGGGGGTGAAGGGGCATGATGGACAGAAATGTCCACTGCTGGCGGAGATGCAGCGACCATAGCTAGGGAGGTGGGAGGTGCAACAGGAGGGGTAGGGAGAGCCAATGGAGATCGAGGTTCTTCTGCACTCACCGTTTGTTTCAGCCTTTTGGGAGATGAACCTCCCGTTTCTTTCTTCGTTTGTTCCTTGGGATCTAGAGACTGCACAGTCTCCATTCCTTTCCTCTTCTAGGACCTGGTGACTGGAGGAGACTTGGAGGTCCCGCCAGTTGACGTGGTGGTGGCAACATCCTCTATGGCACTTGGCTCACTTTTGAGCCCCTCATAAGTCAGGACCACCCCTTGCTGCTTTAGATATGCCACCTGTCTATCGATCCACTCCTTGGTGTGAGTTATGATCGGCTGGGTGATGGTGTCTAGGTCATCGACCTCCTGTTCATCCCAGTCGATTGATGGTATTGGCAGGTTGGCGACTGCAGGGTACCCTGGGTGCATAATGGTGGACTCATCCTCCTCGACCTAGTCCAGTACCGGGAATGGTTGCACTCTTCTTAGGAACTGAACCGTCATGCGCATATAGTGCCTTGCACGGACCTCCTTGTCATCCTTGCAGTCAGCCCAGAAATCTTCAATGTGGTATTGGTGGGCATATGCTGGCCCCAATGCTTTCCTAACATGGCCATGTGGGTCCATCTGCGGGCAAGCAGTGTACCAGTCAAAATGGTAGTCCTTCAGCTCCTCAGAATTACTGGCACATTGAGAAGTCTGCAGCCGATACATGCCCTAGCTGAGGGTCATGGGGTAGGAGATTCCCGCTATGTGTTTGTTGCTGAAGATTGCCTGGAGGTGTTGGAGCTGTCAAGAAAGCTCCAAGAGGATGATTTTCTCATTGGGGTAGCGAGGCAATATATTTGGCCTTTCGGTGAAACCCTGGGCCTAAATGTATGTAAACTTGGGAAACTGGATGAATAGGAAAGCATATTCCTTTAGGAGCACCCTAGCGCTGTGGGAGACCCTCCTCTCGAAGTCTCTGGTGATTAGCCTGATGATGTGGCCTATGAAGGTGTCATTGAACTGGCAGTACTCCTTGAAGTTGCGGTATTGGAGCTATGGGTACTTGTCATAGGCTTTAAGCCCTCGCTTCTGCCCCTGATTGGGTGCTACAAACAACTCACCATATTGTCTTTGATCTACCAAAGAGTAGACGAGGTAGGAGGTCATGTAAAATTTTGAAGTATTCTTCACATTGATGAACTGCTCATGGAAGCAATCGCTAATGATGCCTCCCTAGTAGAATGAGACCTTGGTCGTGACGTCCTCACTTCCCCGCAGGATCTACTCAATAAAATAGGTCATCCACTCCTGGAAGAAGGTGGCTATTGGAAGACCCATGACCCTGCTCAACATGGTCACCAAGTCATGGTAATCCTTGTGGAATTCGCTACGAAAGAGTTCCTGGGGAACCTTCGCAGCGCTGCCCCTTTTTTCCTTAAGCCAAAGGAGGTTGATTAACCTTTTGCAGTTTGTTGGATTTGCATTCCACACTGCTTGGCATTCTTCTAACGTGGGGACCTCCATCTCTTGGAACGTGGGAATGTGGAATGTCTTGGTAATCCCCTCTAGCGACATGTCCACAAGGATGTTTCCCCCCTTATCCATGATTGTTCTGGTGTCTGACTGATAGGCTTCTCAGCAAGCCATCACTAATTCAGGTGCCATGAGCGAGGGAGGGAAACCAGCGGCCTTGGCTAATCCACTCTGCCGTATTAATCTGGCGTTCTTTGTTGTCAGGTTGACCTTGACCCTCTGAGTGAATTCATCTATATCAACCTGGTCGATGTTGGTATCCAAAATTTCCTTCCAATCGGTTGTGACCTTTGAGTGGAGCGGTTCACCTTGGAACTGATACTTCATTTGATCTTTGTCTTCTTTTCCCTGAGGGGTCCTTCCTGACTTCTTGCCCTTATCTTTCTCAGTGGATGCCCCTGAAGTTCCTGCGCATGATTCCATATATTCTACAGGCAAGGGCAGAGTCAGTGCAATATAATATCAAAAGTGTTCATGTTAGTCCATATTTCAAAAATAACATCTAAATAATCAATCAAGCATATCATAAATCTTATCTCTAGACATTATTGATCTTCGTTTCAGGGCATTTGGACAATCCAGGCCTGAAGGGCCAAACTTCCCTGGCAGGAATGTTGTCTGGAAGGGAAAACATAGCGAAAATCTCCCAGAGACCTTCTTTGGTCAAATTTTCATATTCCAAGAGACTCATGATGAAGAGGGCCAAAATTTAGGATGTGGGTCGAGGTCAGATTCCAAATCCAGGCTTGCTAGCATAGATCTAGGGAGGATCGGAGGTTTCAAGCTGGGAAGCTATCGAGAGATGGCCGTTGGTGACAGCGGAGAGAAGATGGAAATCCGGCGTCGGAAGTCCGAGGGTCGGGGTCCGGGGAGCCAAAGGACGGCTGGCATAAAATCAACTTCTTTCGACGGCTCGGGCCGGTGACACCGAGAAGGCGGGTGGACTTCACCGTTTCAAATGGCAATCCTCGCACGGAAGTCTAGCAAGGGAAGCCTGGAGGCGACAAGCCGGTGTTATGAATTTATCATTTAAACTTAGCGGCATTTGGCGCGGCAGGGCCCGGGGGTCGGGGAGCCAGTCGGTATTTTCCGCCAGCCGCGGCGCATGAGAGGCGGACTTCCGAGGACGGAAGTCCAGCCACCAACGCCCGGGGTTGGGGCACCAGAGGGCAAAAGGCGGGGTAGGAGTTTTGACAGCAAGAGAGTGCTAGACTTCTGAAGATGAAAGTCCAGGACCCGGCGCCCAAGGATCGAGCGGACGGGGCGGAGATTCCGCCAGTAGGAGATCCGCAAACTTCCGCGGACGGAAGTCTAGGAGCCGGGGTCTAGGGACGCAAAAGCCGCTGTCATGAAAGAACAAGCCAATAGCGGTGACAAGGTCAGGGTCTGGGGTCGAGCGGTATCGACAAGTTTGCAGAAAATACCTTCGCCATTTGGAGCGACAAAAATTTGAGCACGGAAACCTGTCGTCCAAGGCTCAAAGTTTAAAAAGATGGATCGATTTCATTCGCCAAGGGTTCAACTAAGCAGAGAAGTCCGTGGAGTCCAAAGGACGGGGCGTCAGGGACGCCCGCCGTTGTGAAGGCAAATGTCTTGCGGAACTCAGGAGACAAAATTCTGGGGATACAGGCCCAGGGAAGCCGAAGGACGCCGGTTCAGTTTAAAGTTTCAAGATTTACGGTGGAGCCGAGACAAGGACCCGACAACTAGGGAGGCATGGCTGCTTGGCCGTTAAAGTGCGGCGAAAGGCAAACAGAATTCCGAGGGAGGAAACCCGACATACCAGGCCTGGAGAGGCGGATTTCCGTTAGTGGGTGTTCAAAGTTTGAGTTTGACGATGAAGGCGGGTCTCGGACCTGGGGCGAGGAATCGCCCTGCGCAAAGAACAACCGCGCCACGGAAAAGATCTGAATCGGTGGTGAGGGCATTTCATGAGGTTTTGCCGATTTTCCAAGATGTGGGTTTGGTGTGCCACTTGATGTTCTATCAACCTATGCTCTCCTAGGATTTGTTCATTTATTTTAAATGATTCAAAATTATGAAAATGATGGTCGGGAGGGTGAGTGGATTGCCTACCTCAAAACACGCTAGGTGGGGGACACGGGATCCACACACGGTCGACAGACTGATGCCGAGGGTGACGATCGCGACGTAGTCGAAGGTGGTGGGCTCCAGATGATGACTTATGCAATTCGCTCTAATCCTATTTGTGAAAATTACTTCAGTAGATTGGGCATTTTATACCCCAACCACCATGAATGACTGCAATTAATGCACGTATGGCTACAAAAAAAGTTGGTGAATTTGAAATTAGGTTGACGGTGGCAGTGGGAAAGCCGGGGCCCGGCAGCTGGGAGGGCGCAAGGGATCCGTCGTTTGGTGATGGCGGAACCGTCACAAAATTTTAGGGGCAGAATTTTGGATGACCAGGCCCAGAAAAGCCCACGACAGGCAGGCCACCGCAAAGAAAGATGACAGAGACAATGCAAGTGGGGCCCAAGGAATGGGAGGCCACGGGAGGTTCGCCGTCGCGGACGGCGAGACCGAGACGGAAGTTTGGAAGCGGACTTCCAGGGTCCGGGCCTGGAAGGGCAGGCGACGCTCCAAAAACAAACTGTGACAAGTTTCAAGCAGAGGGCGGCAGGGCGGACCCCGAGGTCCAGAAAAGATGCCCACCGAACGCTGCAAGGGACGGAATTTCCAGAGGGGAAACCTGATGAGGGAACCCCGGACACCCGGGCCCGGAAGGGCCGTGGCCATTTCAGGGCCAAAATTCCAGAGGGATTCCCTGAGGCCCCAAAAGGTAGCAGAAAACCAAAAGCAGAGGCATAATCGATTTATGATGGAACTTTGGAGCAACATCGACCATGCAAAACATCAAAAAAGAGGGGCACGCAAAAGGAGGTAGCCCCAAAAGACCCGACGAGGCGAAAGAAAAGAGGGTCCCCGTTCCGAATGGGGCGTGTGTGCTAAGGGCACAACAGGTCCCAAAGGGTTATCTTTGTGGGAGTTCTCTTAAAATTCTCAACAAGAGCATACTCTCTTAATCAAGGGGAACTAGTCAGTATATAATTAGGAAAAGGTAAAGAGGTTGGGGTTGGTTGTGGTGGTTTTAGGTTATTTCTAGTGTAATGTGTGTGAGCAACAACTTCATGATTAGGCGGGTAAAGGGTAAACTCGGGTTTAGGTGGAGGTGGAGGTTTATGTGAATGTGGGTAAAGGAAAATTTAAGGTTGAATTACATTAACATATTTTTTTTAGGTTATTGACAACAAAACTTAGTGGATGGATTTTTTGAAATGAAGTCCTCAAGGGCTTCATCTAACATATCAAAGTCATCACTACTAAAATGTTTGGAATATAAGTTATCACTGGTTGGTTTGGGTTTGTGATCACAAGACTTAGTGGAAGAACTTAGAGGGAGGAGACTCGATAGAGCTTCATCTAACTGAACCATAGATTTTTGGGAATGAGGTTTATAGACTACTCTTGCACTCTTAGAATCTTTCACCTAAAAGGAGAGAGACAAACCCCACCAAAATCAATGTGGTTTAGTAAAATTAAGATGTGTGTGATGAAATTATGACTAAATGAAATGATGTGGGTGCAATTAAGTATTGAAGTTGATTGATTAAATATGCAAAACCTAAGAAATGAAACTTGTTTGAAAACACATTCTATAATGCAAAAACACATAGAAATGAATGCAAATTGCAACAGAATTTGAAAAAATTGAAAATGAGCACCTAGAATATGGATGGAAACTTGAAATGAAATTTGAAAAAAAAATTATGCTAATTTCTAGGCCTGGTGGGACTCATTCACCATCTAGGTGAATCAGTCCTAGTTCTGCAAAACTGTGTTGAAACCTATTTTTGACAAAAGGGTATCTAAAAATGCAAAAAACCAAAACCTGACCTTGGAGTGGGACTCATACACCACCCATGGTGAATGAGTCCACTTTTTAATTTCTAAATATTCAAAGGTGGAATTTGGAGCTTCTAGTCTACACTTTAGACTTCTATAGTTGTCTGCTTTCGAAACTCTGATTTTTGAACCTGAAAGTTCTTTTTGTTCATATTTAGCCTTGGAAAATGAAGATAAGACCTAAAAAACTTTTCAAATTGATTCTTAATTATTTCCAAGCTTCCAAGATGCCTAAATCTACAATCACACAAGAAGAGAAGAAGAAATTTTGGATGTTAGGTCATGGGGGTTTGCCTTGGTCAAACTCCTTTTAGGTAATTAAGCCAAAATGATAAAAGAATGTAATGAAACATGCAATAATGGAGTTGATTACCTTGCCCTGATGATTGATCTTGAAATTTTGCAACAAAACATTAAGAATTTTCCCTTGAATGTCTAAAAATTGATATCTTGGTGACTTGAAATGATTAAACCCTAAGTTTCCTGACTTGAGATGGAAGAATGATGGATGGATAATGAAGAATGAATCATGATTTAAGGTTTACAGAGGTAATTTTATTGTAAATTCACCGTATTAGTCCAAAAATTGGATCCCTAAGGTTGACATGTAAAAATAATAAACTTAAATTTCAAATTTTCCTGCATAAGGGTCAAAATGGAGCCAAATGGGACTCATTCGCCACCCGTGGTGAAGGGGTCCCACCTAGTTGTGACTGATTCTCCATGGATGGTGAATGGGTCCCACAGGGCCATTTTGACAGCTAAGATGCCAAGAGAGAAGGAAATAAGGTTTAAATTGTAATATTGTCAGGTATTTTATCGAATATTTCCTTGGGATGCACAATATGGGTTAATAGGGGCCTATTAATGATGATGTGAAGGTCAATTAGGGCTTGGGACACAGAATTCAATGTGAAAGTGTGATTAAGTACACTTTACAACACTAAAATGTGATCCACATAGCCTAGAAAGGCACAAAAACCAATGTGAATGTGCAAGACACATTACAACACTAGTTTATCATTAAGTTTAATTCAAAAACCTTCTAGATTGATGTGATAATGCATTTGAATACATTTTATAATGTTAAATTGGGGAGAAAGGGGTTTATCAGGTCTAGAAAAGTGTGAAAGTCCTTTACAACACTTTTCAACACCTTTACAAGACATCAATAAATGCATATTATTCAGTTTGTGAGGGTCCAAGACCTAGTATGGATGCATAAAATGCTTCACAACACTAAATAAGGGCCTTATTAAGTCCAATTTATCATGAATTATTCCCATTTTAATTAAGAGATACTTTTTTCTACGGTACATTTTGCCCCCTCTTTAGTGAGAGGATGAAATTGCTTCAAACTCACACTAAAGTAAAAATTCAAGAGAGAACCGAGTGTATAGATGAAGATGACAAAGAATGACAAAGATCAAAGGAGGTTGTGCAAGCCCCCAAATCCAAGATCCTAAGTCAAACCAACAAGATACATAATCATGCAATGGCAAGAACTAGGAAGAAGAGAAAGATGAAAATGAAAAGGTGGATCAAGCTTTGATTGTTTTTCCAACTAGTTGTGGATTAGATCTAGTCTTGTTTGTTTTGGAAAGAAAATGCATACTCACTCTGGAGCAATGGAACTCTTGGTGGTCCACCTAGTGAGAAATCCCAAAAGGTAAAATACATGCACTAGTTGGTATGCACTCAAACACATATGTGGCTATGGGGAAATTCATGCCACTGGATGGGCTTTTCGCTCAACCATACCAAAGTTATACCTCCTGATAACTTTAATAAGGTGCCACAAAGGAAAATGGTTTTTGAGCTCTACGAGGTAAGGAAAACTTTGTATGCTTGACACTCATAGACATTGTAAATACAAAATAGTGTAAGGAATGTTCAAATGATTTTTTCTTAGTTCGTGCAATGTATCATCTTAGGGAACATCATGCTTAATGTCTCCATAAAGGATAAGTGCAAATGGTCTCATCTTGTTTCGAAGAGAGGACAAGTGCAAGGTCTCATCCTGGGGAACATTGTACCTAATCCTTCCAAGAGATGAAATCGCAAGAAAAAGAAAATCACACAATGAAATGTAAGTGGTGGTGTATGCCCCCCACTTTAAAGTGGTTGTGAACACCAGTAGTGTGAGAAATTTCTTTAAAATAGAAGAAGAGGACATGAGAGCTTATTCAGAAATCCCTATGCCAAGTCATATGTTTTCAATAAGCTACATCATGAAAAGGGTAGTATGTCATATGCGAGCCAACTTAAGGCATGTCATCCACATCCCAAGCTTGCTCTTATGTATTCATGAAAGGTTAAAGACTAGCCAAAGGAGGATACCACAAGTGACATACTCGAACAAGGTTGTCTAACCCGTTGCCCCCACTTAGTGTAGGACAAAGGTGAGCCGAAATGATGAATGAAATGCATGCTAGAGTGAAAATCAATATCAATTAGAGGAATTAGATGCCCTCCATATAGGGAAGAATTCCAAATGCCTTAAGATGTTGTATTATATGACTCAAAGCATTACATTCATTAGTGGAGTGACCATGAACTCTATGATATGTGCAGAATGAAGTCTTGTAAGAGCATTTCTTTTGATTTCTAGGAGGGAGGGTGATCAAGTGATCTTGGAGGACTAGGATTCTTGAGAAGATACCCTCTTGATATAGAGGAGTAGTTTATGTTGTTGGTGGCAACGAGATGTCTTGCTTAGTAGAAAATGCCATACCTACACAAGTTTCTCTAGATTGTAAGATTTTTTCTTACTCTTACAGGAGAAGGGAAAATCTATTGGATGCAAATCATTGGTATCTTGTGAGATGGCATTGACATTAAGCAAAGAGTTCATTGGCTATGTCATATTGTGTAAAGGATGATGTTCAATACCACTAGTGTCAAGGAGTTTAGGATGGACAATTGTTAAGGATGATTTAGGAATGTGTTGTGTGAGATAGTTGATGTTGAGTGAAGGTTTAGCGATAGCTATCAAAGGACAATAATTCAAGACCATGAGTTGTTTATTGTGTGAAAGGGTTGATAGGGTTAGAGATGCCTTATTAATTAGCACCACATCCTTTTCCATAATAGCCAAGTTGTTTCAAAATCTCATAACATTTTCCATAAAGATTTTTCATTGCTTTTTGATTAGTTGGTGGTTGTTGATAAGCATTGTCAAAGGTGGCCATTTATTGTATAAAGTGGTTGAGGTGGATGTTTTTGAAGAGTAGCCTACTTTTTCATTTTCCCTATTTGAATCTTTGTGCATGATCTTGTAACCACCCATGAAGTCATGTTTGAAATCCAAGGAACCCAAATCATCATATGTAAGTTTTTGTTCATTGTCATTTTGTTGAACAGGTTCCACTGGTGTATTTGATGTTGATGTGTCTAAGGAATTTTATTTGTTTTTCTCAAGTTGTAAGTCACTATCAGGTTGAAGATCAACATCAAGTGCGTGGATTGCGTTGTTGTAGATGTATTTTATTTTGCGATGAAGAGTGGAAGGCACACCATTCATTGCATGAATCCACTATCTACCTAAGATAATATTGCATGAAAGTTCATAAGGAATATCATGGATTTGTGTATTCAAGGTGACCACTCTACTAGTAAGAGGCATAATGATTACCCCTAATAGTTTCTTTTCGACATTGTAAAATCCCTTAATAGAGAAAGAATCAAGTCAAATGGTTGATTGATCAATGCCAAGCCTATCCAAAAGGCTCACACTACACACATTAAGAGTAGAACCAGTATCGACAAGATTTATCTTTATCCCTTTTGATTTGTATTGAGAGATGATCATGAAAGCTTCATTTTGTTTTTTCTCATCCAAAGAGGGGAGTTCAATTTGGTGGAAAACAATGTCAACATTTTTTCCTTGAATCATTGTTGCAATATTAGTTGGTGGCACATTAGAAGGGACAAGAAATTTTTGTAAGGTTGTTTGGATCATGTTGTGATAGTGAGGGGAGGCTTGAAGAAGGTACCATAATGATATCTTAGCAAGAGCATTCTTAAGTTGCTCGACAAGATCATACTCCTTGCAACCTAACAAGAAAGGATTATGTGGGATAGGATTAGGCAAGGGTAAGGGTGTTTGGGTTGGTTGTGGTTGTTGTGGATTATTTTGAGTGTTATATGTATGAGAAATGGTATTATAACTTGGTTGTTGTGATACATTAGTTTGAGGAGGGTAAAGGATAAGTTCAGGTTTATTTTGAGTTTGTTGTTTGTGTGAAGGTGGGTAGAGAATTAGAGGGTTGTTGGGATGTCCCAAAGGGTATGTATGTGGTTCATTGATCAAGAGGGATATAATGGAAACTTGTGCATTCATAACCTCAACAGTCTTAGTTTGATGTATCTCTAATAAAGGGAAATCAATAACCACTTTTTTATTGAAGGATGACAAATTATGATTGTTGTTGTTTTCTAACACCATGATATTCTCCCTAGAAGGAGAGTTTTTAGGAGAACAACAAGCCACATGTGCCTAACAAGTAAGGTTTAGTTCTTCTGTAATGACTTCATTGCCAATAGGGGAATGATCAATGATAGGATTATTAAAAGGGGGATGATTATGAGAAGGTGTTAGTTGAGTGTATGTTGTCTTTGAGGTCTCATTCTCTTGTTCCATGTTATCTACCCTACTATGAGAGCTTGTAATATGTTCATCCAAGTTTCAGGTTTGTAAAGTAGCTTTGTCGCAAGTGGGGGAGGCATAAAGATAAGGACCACTATGGTTTTAAAATAAAATTTCCCAAATGGGGGGAGCATTAGGGAAGGGAGGATCAAGGGTTTCATTATTCTTAATAGGGATGTCTTCTAACACCAACCTATCCTCTTGGCATCGAGGGGAGACATTAGGAGATGGAAAAGTTTGATTGTCATGGTTATGGAGACTAGGTAAGGTGATGTTTAATAATGTTTCTATGATATCATATGCTTGTTGTTTAAAATCTTCCAAATGGGAATGAGGAGATGGACAACCAAGACTCTCAATGCTCGTAGCTTCCTTTACCAAGATACCTTCATCACTAATAGGAGAGGTATTAGGAGAAGAACAAGTATGATTGTTATGATTGTCTACACTACCATTCTCACCAATGGGAAATGTAAGATTAAGGATTGTACCAATGGTTTGATCATGTTTCTCAAAGTCCTCATTGTGGTAATCAAAATTGAACTCATAAGAGGGGATGTTGTGCTTATACAATCCTCTATTAATGAAATCAAAGCCACATATTTAGAAAGAAAACATGCTATGAAAAAAAAGGAAAGAAAGGAAAAATGCAATGACTTAAAAGGAAATGCAATTTTTAGTGTTTAAGCAAGCTAATTTTCTATTTACACAATGCAACGATTTGAAAATAAAATGTTGTGAATGCAAAAGTGAAATTAAAGAATACATGAAATGAGCTATTTTAACCTAAATCTAATGAAATGCATGATACAAAAACTCAGCTAGCTGATATAGGTAGGTAATGGCACCAAATGGAAGTTAATAAATAGGGTTTTCAGTTTGGTAAAGGGTAGTTTCAGGGGTGAAAAGGGACTAGTTCGCCCAAGGTGGTGAATGAGTCCCAATATGGACTTTTTTCAAAAAAATAGAAATTTTTGAGTTATTTTTATGTTTTCTAAGTTCTATGATCCATACCTAAGTTAAAAATGTAGAATTTCAGAAAATTTAAATGAATTTAGATGCCAAAAATGCAACCTAAATGCATTTTTTATGAATGCAAAATTTAACACCTAATATGCAATTGAATCATGCAAACCCTAATGCAAGGTCAATTTAAGCTATGATGATGAAGGAATCCAAATAAAAAAATAATATGTTCAAAAATAAGGTTCACCAAAAATGAACCATATATTTTTGGGAAGTAGGTTTATAGACTACTCTTGCACTCTTAGGATCTTTCACCTAAAAGGAGAGAGACAAACCCCACCAAAATCAATGTGGTTTACTCAAATTAAGATGTGTATGATGGAATTATGACCAAATTAAATGATGTGGGTGAAATTAAGTATTGAATGATTGATTAAGTATGCAAAACCTAAGAAATGAAACTTATTTGAAAACACATTGTGTAATGAAAAAACACCTAGAAATGGATGTAAATTGCAACAGAATTTGACAAAACTGAAAGTGTGCACCTAGAATATTGATGGAGACTAGAAATGACATTTTAAATGTTGTTGATGCTGATTTTTAGGCTTGGTGAGACTCATTCGCCATTATGGGAAAATCAGTCCCAGTTCTGCAAAACTATGTCAAAACTTGTTTCTGAAAAAAGGGTATCTAAAAATGAAAAAAAAAAAAAAAACTGACATTGGAGTGGGACTCATTCACCACCCATGGTGGATGAAACCACTCTTGAATTTCTAAATATTCAAAGGTGGAATCTAGAGTTTCCAATCTACACTTTAGACTTCTCTAGGTGTCCACTTCCGAAACTCTAATTTATGAACCTGAAAGTTACTTTTTGTTGATATTTAGCCTTGGAAAATGAAGGGAAGACCTAAACAACTTTTCAACTTGATTCTTAATGATTTCCAAGTTTCCAAGATGCCTAAATTTGCAAGCACACAAGAAGAGAAGAAGAAATGTTGGATGTTAGGGTATGGGGGTCTGTCTTGGTCAAACCCCTTTTAGGTAATTAAACCAAAATGATAAAAGAATATAATGAAAAATTAAATAATGGATTTGATTAGCTTTCCATTATGACTGATCTTGAAAGTTTGTAGTAAAACATGAAGAATCTACCCTTGAATGTCTGAAATTTGATATCTTGGTGACTTGAAATGATGAAACCCTAAGTTTCTTGACTTGAGATGGAAGAATGATGGATGGATAATGAAGAATGAATCATGATTTAGGGTTTAGAGAGGTGATTTTATAGGAAATTCACCTTATTGTCCCAAATGGGTATTCAAAACTGCAAAAACTTTTGAAAAACCAGTGCAGTGGGACTAAGTTTCCAATGTTGGTGACTTAGTCCACTTTGAATGTTCTATAAATATGAAAGTTGAAGCGAAAGCCCATAGTCTACACTATTTTCTTATGAAGATCCTGTTCTGAATCTTCCAAAATACCTACAAAACATAATATAATTTGATTGCTAAGGAGGGTTTTTCCTTGGTCAAACTCCTAATTGGTATTTAAACCTTGAAAGAGATAAAATATGCATAAAAACCTAGCCCGAAGTGTATCTAAGACAGGGAAGTCTGAAAATGAGATGCAATCCTATCCTAATATGCAAGAATAATATGCATAAAAGGATTTAGAACAATGCAAGACTCATCCTAAGAGACACTAAATCACATTAGAAATGAATCTTAATGATGTGCAAACCTTCCTTAAGCTTAACATAGAGAGAAAATGGAAGATGGAATCACTTTGAAAACAAGTCTTTAGGATTGATTTGATGGCTAGTTGCATCTCCTCCACCTACATTTCTCCATGATTCTCCATAGGCATCCATGATCAACCCTTTCCAATGTAATATCTTGGACAAACGGTGAGCTTGAAGACCTAAAAAAACCCTAGCTTGCTGCCCTAAAGCTTCAACTTTGTTGTAGAAAGATTAATGAATCTTCTTGTGAAATATATTTGACTCTTGACTCTTGATTTTGCTTTATGAAAATGACTTAATGTTGTCAAAAATGACCTAAAAACATGTATTTATAGGCATTAACAACTAATTATTCATTATTTTAACTTCACAGGCCAACATCCATCAGGAATTTGAATTAAGTTGGTGATTTTCCCACTCAAAAGTGAAAAATACCTCAAAAGGGACTAAGTCGCCACACTGGGTAACTTAGTCCCACCAAAGGTTTTTGAGGTGGGTTTTGTGGAATTTTAATGATTTGAATATTGTTTGTCAGGATTTGTATGATTTGTGAGAGGAATAGGCCTTAAAGTCCAAAATAATGAGCATTAGGGGCCTATAAATGCAGTTTTAAGGGGGTGATTGATGCAAGGGTGTCTAAAATAGGACTAAATTAGACCACAGATTGTACTATCTCCAAAGGAGTACAATTTTTGTGTTCACACATTGTAGATATGAAACCTAAATGTAACACAATACTTCCAAAATACTTGAAAGGACAATCATGTCCATAGTAGAAGGACCTTGAACTTGAAATGTAGAAATGAGTGCATTAAGGTCACCAAATGGAGAAGGAAGATTGCTATTAGCACCACTTATACTTCTTGTATTTGAATCTCTTCTTCCGAGTCATACTATCAATGTTTTCCCACCCAACTAATAATCACCAACATAACAGTATCAAAGATAAATTAAACAACTTTTTTGAAAAGAAAATTAATAAGAACAACTTTTAAATCCCTCAAATTGTTAAAAATAAGTTTATTTTCATATTTCCAAACTAAAATATTAATGAAATTCTACACTCTTTTGTGAAAAAATGAGTGACTCTATTAAAACTAAATTAGATGAGTAACAGAAAAATTATTATTATCTAAATATTATTTATATTAAAATTTATGTTTATTTAATAATGATAGTTACAAAAAATTATATACTCCAAAATAAACTTCATATTCTATTAGTTAAGTATGTGTATTGTTTTGTAATGTCAATATTACTTTCATAGTATTTCAATAGGATAATATAAACAACTTAAATATTTTTTTTTTTTAAAGAAAACATAAATATCAATTTTGAATTTTTGAATTTTTCTTTTTAAGAATTATTGTATTTACTTAAAAAATATTTTATGTTATTTTAAAATGATTTAAGAAATATTTTATTTTGTTTACTTTGCTTACTTTGAATAACTAATTTTATTTACTAAAGAATTGTTTTTATTTTATTTACATTTAATTTTGGACTCAGCTGCCCATTAGCACTTCTTGAAATTAATATGAATAAAGTAATAATACATGCAAAAATACCAACAGTCATCATGCTTGATCTACTTTGTTATGCAGGTCAAACGAATCAGACTAAGAAGAAAAGTGGTGTGCAGAGTTTGAGAAAACATGGGCTTTTTATATTGGCTGAGGAGATTCATCCTCAGTAAAATTGTGAGGGAAGCAGAAAGAGAAACGCTTCTTAAATGGATGACAGTGACATGGATAAGAGATTGCTGCATGTTGCCAAATTGGACAGCTGGGTAATGGATCCAAATGCCCCAACTTGATCATACTTTAATAGATTTCATGTGTGCTAAAATCATAATCATCCTCCTATGGGTTGACCTACTGATGCATTTTTTAGGGCTTGACAAAAGCCTGCTGCAAAAATTAAGTTAAATATATATTTAAGTTTCTATTCTTTAGATGTACCCAATTCTCTGTATTGACTATGGATGGTTTTTGTCATTATTTTGTTTTACATTTCTTTATCAAGGCCTGTGGACGAGGGGAAAAACTTGCTCGTGATATCTACATTTATAGTTTGTCCAATTTATGTAGCTGTCGGTTTATTAAATAAAGATAGTTTTTTGGATTGATATATAATGAACCACATGCAGAGCGAATGTGATACAAAATAGATTGTTTGTTCAAACATGGTAACATCTCATCACCATATTTTTAGGCGACTGATTGTCCACACAGTTGTAGAATAAGCCAGGGAAGAAGAGTTGTTCGAGATTCAGACAAATTATGAGTTCAAATATTATGAATGTAGTTGGTCAATGTACACCCTCTCTTTTTTAAATATAAAATATAAACACCGGTCTAGATAATAACTTCAAAATGATACAGCACAAAAAGTTGTTTATATATATATATAAACAAACGAACAAATGTGTTGGTGAAGAGAAAACAAATGGGCTGGTGAAAAGTGTATATCTTATATATTTTATGACTTAATATGGATGGTTGATAATTATGCAATTTTTTTTTTCTATAGATAGTTTTCAGCAATTGAATTATTTATTAGATTCTTTAATTTATTTTTGTATATATGAATTTAATATATTTTACTTTCATATTTGTAAATTTGGTTTCACAAGTTTTAAATTCAATGTTAATTGTGGGTTTAAATAGACTCCTTCCCAACGAAAATAAAATAAAATTTATGTGTTATAAAAAGTCATAATTTCTTAGTCATTTGATCATTAATTATCAACAGAATATCCATCACTCATTACTCAAAAATCAACCTTGCCTCTATTGTGACATCACATTAGCTCAGCATATTATAGCCATTGTCTCTTTGTTAAGCAAGCATGAAACCATAGCTCTATATTAGGTCTTCGCATAACCCATTTATATTTTGCTCCAAATTTCAAGTTTTCCTCATTAGAACACTATCTTTTGCATTCACTACATAATGCTTTCCAATTTTATATTAAAATTGAAAATTAGATCCAAGGGATTGTTATAAGGAGAATATATTTGTTTAGAAAGATCACAAAGGTGTAACTTATTGATACTATCAATATATATGGAAAATCCAAACATCAAGGTGAATCTTTATTTATAGGTATAGAAGGCTTGCAAATCTTGGGTTTATTTTCTTGGTCAAAGTTCATTTCTACACACCAAGCTCAAATTCGAAAGTGCTTAATTTTATCAATGTTTAGATGCATATATAGCTTGTTAAATATACTTTCAAGGGTTTTTAAGTTATCGTATCAATGCAATAATATTTAGTGACAAATTATATGGCCATCTCCATAGATAAGGTATAGTTTTCTAGGATATCAATTTATTAGTTTCATTTATCTTTAATTTTCCATTTTTAAACCTCTAGGAACACCCTCCTACATCTCACAAATTTTAAAATTAATAAGAGTCATCCTTTCTTAACAATTGGTTGGCAGCTACTTGCATTATGATCATAAGCTTATCTCACTATCTTAAGTTAAATGTATTCCCATGTCTAGATTTTGAAAGTCTAGTCCTTAGGTTTGTGGGGCATGTAGTTTTGAGAACCAATCAATGGCATCATTCTTGGGAATTTGCTAAATTAATTTTTGGTATTCAAGGTACTATGCAATATTTGAGGCATTCTCAAACATCTAGTGAGTGTTGGTCTGTGAAGCCTGATCATGCTCTAGTGTTAATATTTTTGCCACTTTAGCAACCACATTTTCCCCCCAAATTAATTAACAAGGGAGTGCAAAGGGGTGGAGCCCCTCTTGTAGGGTCTAAAAGGCCTATCCCCCTAGTGGTGTCCTAAGGGTGGAGCCCGCGATAGGGTTGTTGGGGGAAATGCCACCAAAGAAAATACTCATTATATTTTTCAAAAAGAAATTTGTTACAATTTTATATTGGAAATTATTTTGTTAACTACCAAAAATGAATAGTTTTTTATTGTAAATTAAAGGTGGATAGTCATAGCATGAATGTGAACAACATGCAGTAGCTTGTGGAATTGAAGTTAGTAGGTCATGCATTGAACAAACACACAATAGTAGCACATGGGCAATGGATCATGATTTGTGTATGAGCATGCAACAATGTGGATTGTACAATCAGACTGGAGGTGTTTTGAGTTACACATAGTTGGAATATTGCTATAGGTTTAATGAAATATTATAACTCTATTTTTTTTTAAATTAATAAATATTGAATAGTTGTTTGTTGATGTAGCCCACATTAGGTGAACCATATTTAAAAAAATCCATGTGAATTCATTTTTATTATTCTATGATCTACAATTTGTAAATGGTAGATTTAATTTCTCTATCCTACTAGAAAATCCCCACAATGAGGACTCAAATCAAAATAGCTTATAGTGTGAAGAGTGGTGACTCTATCTTGAAGAATCTATCTATAATAATCATTTTAATATTGAATATGAAAGGAATGATATCCACAATGCATACTCTTGATATAGAAACATACCAATAACATTGAAGGGAATATGAGTACATCAATAAAACATGTTAAGAGGGACTTTTTGAAATTTGATCCACCCAATAAGGGTCATTCAAACAATAAATTATCCACTAATGGTAAGTTAGACAATATTATAGGTGTCATACAAAGTGACAAAGAATGAAAAGGATATTACCACCACATATTGTTAGATAACATAGTAATGAGAAACCATGCCTATCTAATAGGCCCTATAAACATTATTAGTGAAAGAATCCTAATACAAATTAGAAAAATCCAACACTGAGGCATCAAAATTATAGATCACATGAGAATAAAACTAGACTAATCCACTAAGGAGGGATGAACTAAATATGAAAGAAGAAATATCTTAGCTATATTCTTGTTATATGTTGCATGACCCTACTAAATGTGTAATTAACTATTGTAATATTATAAAAAGAGGAATAATATGAACCTAAATGACATGAAGATATTTATACTTGTACATATGATACTTATATTTTTGCTATAGAGTCATATGATCATGATTACATCAATGATTCAAATTCAAATGAAGTTCCAAATCATGATTATTCCCACTTGAAGGATCTCATGTGGTAAGTATACAAGACATCCAAGCCTTTGATTATTGGCATGATACATAGTTTTAGTATTAAAGTTAAGTTTAATGTTTTAGCCCTAATATTAAAAAATGAAAGAAAAAAAATTAGCATATGAGTTGAGACAAAATGTCCAATAGTGGGAACCCAAGAAAAGTAAAGGGCTAGACTACTAAAAATCTCATACTATAGAAAAGGTTTGTGCTCAAAATTAAAAAGGAAGAGATGCTTGTAACTAACGCTAATATTTTTGAAGACAAGAATAAAGTTGCAAACTCAAATAAATTCAAGAAATAGGTTCAATGGAAAGAAAAAGAAACAAAGAAGATGAAACCCTTGTGAAGTCAAAAGGAAATCAAGTGAACCCTTTTCCAATACTATCATAATTTCTAGGTTAAACCCTTTTCCTAACTACAAACCCATAGACATGGCATATAGATTGAATCAAATAAAAGTGTAAATATCAATGAGTAAATTACTAAAGATCCTTGAACTTAAAAATAGAATGTTTTCATATTTAGTTGTCCTTAGAATACAAGGTGATCAATTGATTAATTCTTGAGACAATCCACAATGTAATATGAATGTACAAAAAATCTTTAAGTTATGTTTGGTGTAAAAATTGACTACCCAAGATTTATAATGCCTAAGAGTTAATCATAAAAAATATAAGAGATCAAAATGACATACTAACAATGTTGTATACAAAGAATATAATGTGCAATACAAGAGATATACAAGATAATAATTTGAACTTCTCATTTGAATATTTCATTATTACAATCTCCACAATTTAAATATTCTGACAATCTCCAAAAGCGAATTACTTCAATGTTTGAAACGGAAGACTCCGGGCTTTCCAAATTCTCAAGATGATTTTTTTTTCTTAAAACCGTGGATTTACATTACATTGTTTTGGCGTTTATTTTGCCAAACGTTATTAATAAGACGAAGTAGAAATTATAAAAGAGGAAGCTTTAGCAACCTTTCACATCATCCACACAATATCTTGCGATCTTGTGTCGCGCTTTTACTGAACACATTTTTAACATTTCAGTTAGTTTTCCTACAGTTTGTTCTAACTTGTCCGCTGGTACCAATGAGAGGGCTGATGTTCCCCATATTCACCATAGCTGCTGCAAAATCCCTAAAAAAGGTAGCTGGGTTGGTACTGTAAGTAGTAACCGAAGCTGCCGCAGAACCTCCATTAAGTGCTTGATCAGAATGAAGGAGTCCTTTTTGGTTTTTCAGATTTTTGTAATAATTATTGTCAAAGACAGTGGGAGTGACAAGGTCTAAAGGTGAGAGATTGTCATCGCCACCATTGCTTGGACAATTTGCCTTAACAGAGGTTGCAAAGGCAGCATCAATGTTGGTGTCATTGAAGACGCGAGATCTGAAGGTGGTGCATCTTGCTTGACCAATCGTATGAGCACCTGAAATAAATGGGTCCCATTAAAGTGCTTGCTTATTAACTCTTGCATGAACATTTTCAAATAAAACCTGAAATCTGTTTATTCAAAACTTGCGAATACCTGAAAGAGCAATCATATCCTTAGTAGAAAGGCCTTGAGCTTGAAATGCAGAGATAAGTGTAGCTAAATCTGAAGAGAAAGAAGGTAGATTGGAGTTGGCACTACTTAAGCTTGCAGTAGTTGAGTCTCTTCTTCCTAACGGTACTGTCCATGATGGCCCTCCCGACTAGCAATCACAAGCACAAAGATAGCCCACAATAAGATTGGCCAGGTCCTTAAAACAAAATTGTAAATAACAATTTGACAAGACAAGCCCTTTGTATTCTGAAGAATAAATTAAAGGCTATTTGGAAAAAACAAAAGTTTTTATATGAAATAGTTTTTCTAGTAGAGAAAAAGATAATGGTAGAGAAGGCGAGGAAGGGAAGAGTATTTACAAGTACAACAGAATCACGAGCAGCAATGGCTACAATATCAGCACAAGACACAACTCCACTGCAAACAGCCTCCACCTTAGTCTTGATGGTGTCTATCACATCGTACCCTCTCACAGAATTGGCATTTGGTCCAGCAGTCTTTTCTCCAGTGAATGTCGAGGTATCATCCAACAGTATGGATCCATCACATCCCTTTCAAGACAAAAAAAATCATGTTACTTACAGATCTATTAAGAAAACCAAAATAGAAGTGAAATTCTAACACTATGGAGATTAAATTCTTACATTTACAAAACAATCATGAAAGTGAAGGCGGAGCAACGATGCAGCCATTCTTTTCTCCTTTGCCACAGCTGCAGTAACTGCAGTCTTAACTGTACTCAATACAAGGGGACATGACTTGGCATAGAATGTTGCACTGAGTTGGCCATTGGAAGCTGTAAAACATAGAATGAAGACCAAAGCAGTAATACATGCAAAAGGACTAGTGGTCTTCATTGTTGATTTGCTTTGCTATGCAGGTCAACAATGCAGAGTGCAGTGTAGAGAATGTAGGAAGAGATAAGCTTCTTATAGGGACTGGGGAGGTTCATCTTTGCTCAATTTTCTGCACGATGAATGCGATTGAGTGTGCGGGGAAGATTATTTTTTGTCGATCTTGCTCAAAATATCTTCAATCCTGCCAAATGGGGCAGGTGGGCAATGGGCCCAAGCGACAATGCAAACAAAAATTTAAAATCCCGAGTGTACGACCAAAGTATGAATAAAGTTTCACCTATTGTGAAATTATCACCATTTTATGGGATGCTAAAACGGTGATGTGGTTATGTATTTTTGGATTGTTCGATTAAGAATTCTACCCTCTTAATTTGACATGTTTATAATTTTTAGAAAATTAAAAATGTCAACTGGTTGCTAGGTAAACAAGTAGCATAATTTTGAGTGATATAAAATAATCTGCAAAATATATAAAATTTTAAAAAATAAAATATTGTTAGGATAAAGAAGTATTTTACAATTATTTTGAAAATAAATAATAATGATTTTAGTTTAATTAAGCATAAATTAATTTAAAGATTGAAATATGGTCATTAATTAGATACAGTGGAATAAATTACATTAGGTAATGTTAAAGTATAATTATAATAGAATTTGTGTTAAATGAGAAGAGATTGTTTGATTTTGTAACTAATGAATGATTGTTGTTTGTTCAAGACAATGTTCTAAAAAGTCATGTATGTGGATCAAATTCAAAATATTTCCTTTTGCTTTGCATTAGATCAACTTCTAGTTCTCGATCTAGTTCACATTTGCAAACTCATTTTATATCTATGAACTCAACCTCTAATAATCTCTAGATCCTACATTGGGAACTCTCTCAAAAGTAGAATGTTAGATGGTGATATTCTCTATCACTCTCAACACTTTCTTGTCAAGCTAGCAATATTTAAAAATATCTTGATACATAATAAGCTCCAAACATGCACATGATTATAAAATAATTCAGAAGTGCTAAGATAAATGTGACCAAATATGTTAAATTTAATACTTGATTTGAATACAGATCCAAATAATTATTTTTGTGATAATTATTGAAAAAGGGTTATTTTAATTTACCTCAATTATTACATTAATTATTACATTGACAAAAGGTGGTTTTGATATTATTTTTCGTTATTGTCTCAATTAAGGCCTGCCGACATTTTCTTAACACACTAAAATATACAACCACAATTGTTATCCACACTATATTATTATTAGAATAGTGGGCATTACATCATATCACAGGAAAGCGTTCGTCCAAACAAGCTGACATTTCAAGCGTTAGTCCAAATAGATAGCAATGGCGGTGCCTACCAAAGTGCTGGTTGATGTATACTCTTTCTAGATTTTATAGCGGTTGATATCTACTTCAAAATGATGCCATACAAATGTTTATTGAAGTTACTAAAATTCATGACTTAGTGCACGCAAAGATTAAAGACAATTATAATCCTTTTTGGAGGGCATAGTCAATTTTGAAGTATTTTTAATTTTAAAATAATACATTCTACAAAGTATACAATAATTCATTCTTTGCCACCGATTCTAGAAACCATGTTTATTATCTTGAACAAGGAAACTTAAATGAAAGGTTCAAATTTAATTGTGAAGGATTTTATTCCATGGAGTTTAACGAGGAAAATATTATTAAGCAAAACCATAATAAGGTTGAACATGACATTTTGAATAGATAAGGTCATTTTATTGATGAGAGAACTATTTTTTACCACGAAAAATATAAGGATGCAAGAAAATTTGTTCAAGGTTGTAGGACTTATCAAGTTTCGAAAGGATGTAGTAAAAATGTAGTTTCTATCAACCATTACCAATATTAGAGGGATCCTAAGAAGATATAAGTATAGACTTTGTATTAGGATTTACAAGAATGTAAACATAGCATGACTTAATATTTGAAATGGATAGATTTTCTAAAATAGCACATTTCATTCCATGTAAGAAAAATAACGATGTGATACATGCAATTAACTTATTCTTCAAAGCAGTTGTAAGGTTGTATGGACTTCCAAAGATTATCATTTTAGACAAAGATATAAAGTTTGTTTTATTGTTTTTGAAGACATTATGGAAGAAAATGAAGAGAGATTTGAAATTTAGTTTAATATATCTGCCACAGATAGATGGAAATTTTGAGTTTATGAGCAAGAGTCTAGGTAACATGTTGAGCAATGATTTTTTTAGAGGCTAATATTCACCAATTGGCTAATAGTTCAAGCTATAACATAACTTGAATTGCCACATTTTTACAAAATTTTATTATATTCTATTTAAATCACCAAAGAATTTAGTTTATTAAAAAAATTAACTCAAAAATTTGCCACAATATTCGATACATGATTAGATCAGATTCGCCTAAATTTTATAAATTATAGTAGAAATCTATATTAATTCGCCAATAGTATATCATAATTATTAGTTACTTTAGAACCATATTTCTAATTTTTAGTTTCCACCATTTATTTGTAATATAGTCTAATGGCCCTTGTATTCCATGAGGTAACATGTACCCATGATCTGTAATGCTCATGGGCCGCACAATTTTGCCTCTCATGAGCATTATAGATTGTGGGCACATTTTACCTTGTAGAGTACAATGAGGGTCATTAGATCAATGATCTAAAATCAATTTTGAGCCCCATTAGAATTATAGATTATGGGTACATTTTACCTTGTAGAATACAATAATCGCCATTATATTATGTTTTATAAAAATTGTGGCAAGTAAATATTATAGACTACCCCTTAAACCCATCAATAATATTCCACCCTTGGGCCCCCACTTTTCCATGAAAATTATTTTTAGATTGGATGGATTTTCCATCATAATTAATGCATTATCCTATTATTTTTCAAGATTCGCCAAAATTTTATACAAAATTTGAGTGATGTAAAAAAAATCACCAATAATTTTATTTTTTGAAAAAAAGGAAAGATTCACCAATAGAAATTAATATTTGTTCCCAAAAAAATGAAAGATTCACCAAGATTTTATATCTTTTTTTGAGGGGGTTTTCTTAAAGTTATCACTAATGTTGAGACACTTGGCTAGGAAAAGATGAGTAATTGGGACCATGCAAAAAAAATTACACACAATAATTCAATAAATAGGAGTACATGGGAAACATCATTTGTGATTACATATGGAAATAGTCCAAGTAATATATCATAGTTGATGGAAATCAATAATGATGAGAAGGAGTGTAGTAGTAGAAGAATTTGCAAAATGCATGCAAGAATTACATGTATAAATAAGAAGTAATATTTCTAGAGAAAACAAATAATTGATATGAGTTAGCTAAAAAAAGAAAGAAGATATAATGAGTTTGAGGTTGGAGATGTGCTAATGGTATAGCCGAGGAAGGAATGGTCTTAAACTAGAACATATAACAAGTTCAAGATGAAGAAGTTTGTTTTTCACATAATTGTGAAGAGATTTTATTCAAGAAATGTGTATGAAGTGAAATTATCAAAAGACCTAAGCATATTACCAATATTTATCATTGTAAATATACACAAGTATCATGAAGGTGAGATAATAGATAATACCATAGAAGTACAATGGAAAAACTAGTTATTATAAAAATAAAAGGAAGTGATTGAAGAGCTTTTAGATAGTAGGATTGGAATATGTACCAGGAATAGATAGTATGAGGACTATTTGGTGAAGTGGAAATAAAATCCTATATAAATTCAAGTTAGATTCCAAAGTTTAAGATATACCATTTGGCCTTTTCTCTAGCCAATGAAAAGTAGACAATCCTAACTATTTAATGAAAGAGAATTCTATGGTGTAAGAGAAATCTTGCATCACCCAAAAATATTTTATTTTACTTGTTCTTTTCTATTTGTAAATTTTTCATTCAATTCCACTTATTCATTTACTAAATATCCTACCATGTTTCATCATAGTTTCATATCGGACCTTGTGCAAGGAAACATATATTCTACTATGATTCTTCAATGTCATGTTCACTTTTTATAAGTTTTTTCTCATCATTATAGCATAAATTGGTCTCTAAAATTTACCGTGCTTGACAAGTTTATACCTAGTTTAGTTTTTATGGATTTTGAAAGCTTTATAGAATTTATGCCAACAAAGGAATGTATAGAAAGATACATATGACCCAAGACTTCTTATGTTGTGAATCACAAAAAGATAATTGAACATCGTATTTTATTTGGGAGATTCAACCATTCATCTAGCCAACTACACAATTTATGAGCCATTAATCTTCACATTATCTTGTGGTTGACTTATATCACCTCTAATATTGAGATTAGATATGTATAAATTCATTAATATTATTATAAGGAATAAATAAAGTATGATAAAGTTAGACATGGTATTGCATTGTAATATCATTTGTACTTCATGATTGTATATATTTGTAATCAAACAACTGAGTCCTAGCATGTTGGAATCCCATTGAGGTAGATTAAAAATTATTAAAAATCTATTCATTATTTTACTATTTCATCAATAGTTTACACTATGTGATTATGAGTTATTTTATTTATTGCATTGTTGGACAATCCTTAAATGGATCCTTTATAGATGACTGTACTAGAAAATATATAAATAAGACAAAAGGAAAAACACATAAAAAAAATTCTCCCTCTCAATTTATATAATTTTTTAAGTGATCCAAGATGCAAGATAGGAGCATACTTATTTTCAAGAAACCTTGAATTGATGTCCTATGTTATTTATATTTCAATAATTTAATCTTGATGATTTTTTACTTTGATACAATGTTGAAATTTAAAAAATAACTTCCACAAAATAATAATATTTTGCATGATACCAAATAATCTTCCACAAAATAAATAAGAAAAAATAAATTATTTATTTTAAATCCTAATACAATGTAAATGTACATAAAAACCCTTGTATCTATTAGCAAGGGTAAGATACATGAATATATTTGGGTAGGTTAAAATCCCACATGTGCATGTGGTTAGTCTCCTAAAAATTATCATATGTACATGAATCAAGACAATTACTTAAATATTCATGTGTAAGTTTTACCTAACTAAATACGTATGAAGGGGACATAAAAGTAAACTAGTCTAGTAAATGACAGATTCAATCTAACATCCCCTTAATCTTAAATTTTATAATCAAGAAGACAAAATTAACCATTTATTTAATACATGGTATTTTTTCAACTTTTCAAAAGAAAATATATAGCTCACTAATAAATTCATTGTATTTTTCTAATAAATTTCTACAAAAATTATCAATTTTGACCTCTTAGGAAAAATCCATGCTAGTTTAAGAAAACACCTTATAGAGGTTAAAAGAGAAATCCTATGGAACAATTGTGGTGGTGAAATTTGTTAAGGTAGCAAGTTAGTAGAGCCACTAGAGAAAATTAGAGTCTTTCTTAGGTTGAAATCCATTGAAAAAGTAAAGTAGCCTATAAAGTGCATTGACTACTAAGGTGGAAGTGTTGAGTACTTACAAAATAATTAAGAGCTATAATATAGTTAATAATTTGTGTGATTTATTAGGAAATGAACCATAAAGAAAATAGGTGGGGGAAAGTGCCCACTATTCTCCCTAGGTCATTCAATAATGTCCTAGGAACCCAAATTGGATTGACTATCAACCCCAAAGGGTGAGTCAATTCTCTACAAGGAATACCTAGGAGGAGTTCTTTTAGGGTTTGAAGGGTTCACCACCAAGCAAAATCTTGGAAAAACAACTAAACATTCAACTCACAAAACCTAGTAATGCAAGCTAAATGATGAGTGCAAATGATGAAATTATGCAATAGAATGTTATGATGTGTGTACCTAGGAAGTCTGGAAATGTGGTGAGGATTTTGGAAATGCAAAGAAGCTGTCAAAATATGTCAAGGAGGACTAAGAATCCCTTACTATTGTCTTAGTCCCACTACTATTTTTTGGGGTAGATGCAGAATCTTCAGATGCCAGAATAGGATCCGAAATAATTTCTATAAAATTTCACTTGGAGGAATAAGATTTCCTTGCTATAGTCTTAGTCCTGATCGCAATTTTTGAAATCTCTTAATGTGATCCTGAGGCTTGATGTTTGCACTTCCTTCTTCTCTTATCTCAGGTTCTGAAACTTCCAGATCTAGCCCGTAGGTGAGTTTCTGTGAAGATGACAACTTTGTAATGCAACTTTGCAACTTTTCACTTCAAATGATCTTCAAGTCTTCAACCTAAATCTGCAAACACAAACATGCAAGAGAGGAAAAACTTTTTGATTGTTAGTAAATGGGGGTTTTCCTTGGTCAAACCCCTTGTTGGTAATTAAACCTTCAAATAGAATGAAATGGAGGGAAATGATGAATGAAAAAAATGCTATGTTTCAACTTACCAAACCCTTGTAATAAGGTGTTACAAATATGCTTGAAATGGCTACAATGGATGTGGTTCTTGACTCTTGCTCGAATGATATTGATCTTGCATAAAACACTTTATTGAATATAAACCCTACATCACAAATGTTAGCACAATAACAAACATGATGCAACAATATCCTTGATATGATGCTTGAATCTTGATGATGGCTCTAAATGCTTGATGAACTGCTCTTGATCTCATCAAATTTCCTTAGGAATGAATTCTTGAATGCTTGGGATTAAGAATGAGTGGAGCAACCTTGTATTTATACTTATGTATGCTTAATATCTCGAAATTACACCACCAAAAGCCGACATATGAATTTATTAATTAAAGGAGGCTAAATCCCGCCAAGATTTGAAATTAAATCTCAAAAATAAGCCAAGGGGGACTAAGATGCCCTAGCTGGCATCTTAGTCCCGAGGCATGAAACTTGGGGCCCAGACTCCAAAAAGGGGCCCATTTAAGGCACACTTGAAATCAAGGTCCCAAGACTTTGGGGGACAAAGACACCCTAGGTGGCATCTTATTTCCAACCTAAAAATCAAGGGCACTCAACTAGAATCATTAAATTATCATTTATCCATTTATGTTTGTTGGGATTAGCCATAAAAGGATGTAGTTCATTGGACTTGTGGATGCAAAATAAGAATAATTAAGACACTAATAGGGATAAATAAAGCAAGGAGGGCCCAAACAAGTGTGAAAATGCAAGGGTATTCATTTTCCTACACTACATTTAGTCCCCACGTTAGTGAGAGGAGGAAATTGCTTCAAACTCACACTAAAGTAGCCAACCACACAACCAAGAGGGGTTCAAATGTACAAATGCTAGTATGATAGGATGACAATAACCAAGAGGGTGGCCAAACCCCCAAGATCAAGATCCTATGGGATAAAGTAACACACATGTGGATGATATATGAAGCCATAACTAGATCGCAAACATACACCATCAAAGAAAAAGGAAAAAGGAAAAATAAAAATGCAACAAATCAAGCTTCGACTAGTCATCCAACACATTGTGGACCAGGTCTAGGTTGTTTGTCCAAAAATGGTTTACAAGTGGAACACTTTGTCCACTATGCAAGAAAAATGCATGCTCACAAGGGTTAGTGAAGCTATCTTTCCACTAGGTGAGCCCCAAGAGGTCCATATCAAAGTCATACCCCCATGACTATGATAAGGACAAAAAGAAAATGCAAGCTCACAAGGGCTAGGGAAGCTATTTATTCACTAAGTGAGCCCGAGGGGACCATATCAAAGCCATAACTCCATGAATTTAATAAGTTACAAAAATGCATGATCACAAGGGCTAGTGAAGTTAGTTGTTCACTATGTGAGCCCTAGGGGACCATATCAAAGCCATACCTCCATGACTTTAATAAGGTACAAAAATAAAATGCAACAAGAAAGAGGGATGTTTGAAGGGATTTTTCTTAGTTCATGCGAGGTCTTAATCTTAGGGGAAATTGTTCTTAACGTCTCCAAAAGAGGATAAATACAAGGTATCATCTTGGGGAACATAGTACCTAATGTTTCCAAGAGAGGACAAGTGCAAAGGTCTCATCTTAAGGAACATTGTACCTATTGTTTCCAAGAGAAGACAAGTGCAAGGTCTCATCTTAGGGAACATTGTACCTAATGTTTCCAAGAGAGGACAAGGAAATATCATGCTCTCAAAGGAAGTCAAACCCAATGACACCACAAAGAAAAGGATGCATCGCAAGAAAAAGGAAATCACACAAGGAACATGAAAACAAATGCACATGAAATCTTACCAAAATAATGCCAATGTATGTCCCCACTTTAAAGAAATTGCTAACACCATGCTATGAGAAATTACTTTAAAGTAGCCAAAAATGAAAGAGGAAAAGAGGGTTGCCCCCTAGAAACACATAAGGGATCTATGGATTTGAGGTCAATATATGTCTTTGTTGCAATGATATTAGAGAGCTCAGAACCTTTATCATTCCCCAAATACACATAGAACTGGAAGAACGACACAAAGAGCTCTAAAAACAAAGAAAAACCTTTTGAGTCAACATGGAAGAAACATAGGGTGTCTCGATACCTTGCGTCATCCCCAAAAGGAAAACACAAGACAATGAAAGGAAAAGAAAAGATAATGAGAAATCTTTTGGGTCAACATGGAAGAGACATAGGGTGTCTCAATGCCTTGCATCATCCCCAAAAGGAAAACACAAGACAAAAATGCAATTGAAAGGTAAAGATCAATGAAAAGGAAAAAGAATATGACATATAGAAGAATGAAGGTACAAATAGAAGAATGCACATAGAAAGGAAAGATCAAATGAGACAGTATACCACATTACACACATGCAATCAAGCAAAAGAAGAAAACAAAAATGAAAGCAAAAAGACTAGTAAAGCACATGCGAGTCAACCATCCAATAGGTCATCTACATCCCAATCTTTTTCAGTATATTTGGAATGCCAATCACTAGCGACGGGGACAATATCAAGTGTTGTACTAGGAGAATCACTAGGTTCAACATGTGGTGAATCACTTGGTTTAGGAGGATCATGATGGTTGTTATCATTTAAGCTCATGGATGAGGAAAATAACAAATTCAACTCTTTATGCACTTGCTCATCAATTTTAGCTATTTCTTCATCATCATGTAAGTTAACCACAATAGGAGGATGAATGATAATATTTGTGAGAACCCCTAAATCTGCAAATGATCAATCTCCAACACTCATTAGTGGGGTTAGTTTATGCAAATGAAAATCTATGAATACTCCTATGAAATAATACATCCTACTTCATGATCACAAGGAAATAACAGCATAAACCAAAAGAGCTTATAGAAGAACAATGCACACCTATTCCATAGTGGATTGGTGTCACTTTGTTGTGAAAAGTGACCCTTTCCCAACCCTTGACAAGCTCAAATGATGAAGATTGTTGAAGATGCTATGAGATGGACAAAATTAGCTCTCAATTGAAGAGAGTAACTTTGCATGAAGATTGTGGATGTTAGAAATGAAGAATGAGCCTTCTATTTATAGAATACCAAGTTGAAAGAGTGCCCAAAAGAGAGAAATGTGGGACAAAGATTTAGCCAATAGGAAGGAGCCACTTTTCCAAATCTGAGTAGATGGAGGATGTGCAAGTTTATGTCAATGTGCCAATAAATAAGATTAGTTGGCCTTTTCAAACTCAAATTTGGCTTGTTGGAGGGAGAAAAAGGGACTTAAATGCCAATGGGGGACATGTAAGAGGGGAGTTAATGCCATGTTGGAAGGTACAAGTCAACTTGTTTTGAAATTCAAACTTGAGGTAATATTCTCCAAAGATACCTTATTGAGGGAAAATGAGGTTTTAATAAATGAATTAATTTATTTATTTGTGCAAGTGGGAAAATCTAGAGAATGTGACATGAGTTAAATTAAATTAATCAGGATTAGATTAATTTAGTGAGGGATCTAGGTGATTCGTCCTTTTTTCTTTAGATTTAAAGATTAAACTAAATCAAAAAGGAGATGAATGATGTTTTTAGATTTAATTAAATAAAGATTTGTTATTTAATCATATGAGGGATAATGATAGGCTTAAATTAAATAAAGTTGGTTTATTCAATTTAAATAGACGACTTTACAGATAAATCAAATAGACTTGATTTATTTGATGAATGGTTTAATGTGAATTTAATTAAATGCATTATGCTAATTTTGCATGTCTACAATATCCATAGAAGGTGTTGGCCCTTGTTGTGTGGAGACATATGATATATTTGTTCCGGTAATGGAGGAGGTTCATTGTTTATTTCTTCTGTCAAGTTTGAATTTTGATTTTAACTTCATTCATCTTTTGAGCAATTGCATGACATCTATGCCTACACTCTCTAGCATTTCTATTTCTTTTATTATGGTTTTCAAGTTGCGTTTGTGTAGGAGTGGGTTTGTCAACCATAGGTTCCTTTTCTTCTTATGAGGGAAGAACAAAAGAAACCATGGGAGGTTTTTCAACCACTTTCTCTTTGGACTTATAAATTTTCTTAGGAGGTGGATTAGGACTTTTTTGGTTTTCTCTTGGCCTTTTGTAGGAAATAGGAAAAGGATTTTCGATGGATGGGTCTTGGTTAGTCAAAAGGGATTTAAGTTGAACATTGTTTTCATCAAGGGGTGGAGGTTCAATCATAGGTGTAGAAAATTTTCAAGGGATAGCTTGGCTATGCATTTTCTTTGAACCTTTGGTAGGATAGGAAAAGGAAGTCCTCACGAGGTCTTATGGGCTCCATGGGCTCAGGCCAAAAATATTCTAAGGAGAAATCTCCACAGGAAGACGGAGGTCTAAAGCCACTATGGTTTATAGTGAATATTTCATTTCCAACTAGAAACTTTAAGCACTTATGCACAACGGATGGGACCACATTCATGGAGTGAAGCCATTTATAGCATAGATTCACATGAAATTGGTCTAAATTAGAGAAGATATAGAATGATACATTTAATTTCTTCGGTCCTACTTGTAAAGGGAGTGTGATTGAGCCCATCGTAGCACGAACAAAACCATCATGTGTTTCAATCCATGCTTTCGGTTTATCATATCTATCTTGAGTGAGTTCATGCACATATAAGAGTTCTTCTATGATCACATTCTCTCCATAGAAAGGATCAATTAAAATCCCAGAAGTGGTCCTATTATTGATTCTGCTAGCTATGTAAAGAGGACCATCAGGTTCATTTGTTAAATTGTTTCTTCTAAAGAGAAAGTCATGTTAGTAGGCATTATGGTTTATTATTTATGAGGCTTGATATATATTGCTCCTATCATTGTACTAATAGAACTTTGGTCATTAGTATCCATAATATTATTTTCATCATCATCCTTCGGATTTTGTTCATTATTGTTGATGTTTTCATCATCTGTGTCAACGCTCATCACATCAGGCTTAATTTCACTAGCCTTAACAAATGAAATATTATGGTTAGTCATAGGATTGGTATAGATTTGTAAGTTTTGGTTAGGAGGAGCTACATATTTATTACCTTTGTCATTCACACCTCTAATTTGGATATGATTGGAATCAATGAGGTCTTGCACAAAAATTTTAAGATGCTTGCAATGTTTTGTATCATGCCCTTTTTTTTGGTGATAAGCACAATAGGCATTGTGTCTAAATCTTGGAGGTAAATACCTTCTAGGGTCAATAGGTTGAACGAGGGGTAAGGTAAGCATGTTCTTGTTTAATAGTTGAGTTAAGACATTTTGAAGTGTGTTGGGTAAGGGAGTAAATTGTCTTTGTGTATCCCCAAAGATATAAGGATTACTCTTCTTTATAGAAACTACTTGGGTATCAACCTATTGGGTAGGTTGGGAGGTGGAATTAAGTTGATGAAAACTTTTGTTTTTCCATCTGAAAGGCTAGTAGGTGTTTTAGTTTGAAGATTCAGACTTTTTAGGATGGGTAGAGGTGGATTTTGGTTCACAACTACCTATGAAATTTTGATAATGTCAAAGGGCAGTGCATAAGAGCATGAATGAAGGGAATTTCATCATGGTAAGCTTGTCTCATATTTGACTTTGTAAATTTTCTATGAACATCTTTTGAAGGTGAGAATCAGGAATCTTCACACTAATTTGGGAATAAAGCAATTGATAACATGAAATAAAGTTAGTGATTTTTTCACTCTCATTTTTCTTACATCTCATCAAATTGGCTAATGTCATTTCAAGAACCATATGCACTTAATAATGGTTAATATTTAAGGCTTCAACAAGTTCATGAAATGAACGAATTGAGTTATTTGATAATGCAAAAAGCCAGTCCAAGGCATTGTCTTTCAAGGATCAGGGAAAGATCTTAGCCAAAAGTTTTTCCTCAATGATAAAATTACTACACAAAGCAGTAAAGGTATTAACATGATTAGCAGGATCTCACTTGCCTCCATATTTTTCAAATCTAGGGATCTTTATACCTTGTGGCACCGAATTTCTCAATATCTCCAACGATAGTGGATTACTTTTGATATAGTATGAAGGTGGACCATTTTGATTTTGATTAATGGTGGAAACTTGAAATTGAATGGATGAAAGGATTTGTAAAATTTGGTTAATGATAGGTTCATTGTGTGTGTTTTGAGATGGAGGTGAATATGGTGGTGGTTTGTATGTATTATAAGGATAAGTGAATGGATTGGTTATATGAGGAGATATAAGGTTAGATGCCACATAGGTATAAGGAGCACTATTGGAAATGTTTGAGGTAGGAAAGATATTGCTAGTTAGTTGCATCGATGTGGTCACTTGAGATTGGTATAGGTGGGAATGGAGGTTATGGTTGAAGAGGGAGGAGTTTAATTTCCTTCTTGGCCTTGCACATTGTTTGAAGTTTGAGCACCATTGGTGGTGGAAGGAAGATGTTTTCCAAAGATGTGAGATATTTTGGGCATGACTTCTATTCCTTCATCACTTTCCATCATGCAGTGAATGCTATTTATGGTGGGTATAATAGTGTTGGAAATGTTTTCAATACTTAAAATAATATGTAAATGGGCTAGGTCTTCATGAATTTTCATTATGTTCTCTTGAGTGATATGATCAACCATTTTTCGAACACTTGGTACAACACTTGTAGGTAAGGTAGGCATAGCAAAGGAGGTATAAAAGGTATGCTCCATACCTAGTGAACTAGTACCAACACTAGAAGTAAGAGAGCTAGATAACCCAAGATCCACAACGAGAAACAACATCAAGAGCATTAGGATGTAAGGAATTTGTTTTTAAGTTTGTATGACTTGTCAGGTTTCAAAATGAAAGTAGTCAAAATGTTGGTTTGTATCAACCATTACCAGTATCAAAAAGATGCTAGCAAGACATAACTACAAATTTTTATTATGATTTATAAGAATGAAAAGAAGATATTAGTTAATATTTGGAGTTGTGGATAGAGTTTCTAAAATGGAACATTTCATTCCATGTACGAAAAATAATTATTTGATACATGCATTGATAAATAGGAGATATTTTCCATAGCGTTTCAAATTGTGATATTGCTATCAGGATTCAATCGTGTATTTTGTGTCAAACTCATTGACCCATGTTTCATGAGTAGTGGTTCACAAGAACCCATCTCTCATGATAATGAATGGTCCACTTAGCACTCATCTAGGTGATGCTCATAGAGGTGAAGCATAGGGCCTTCACAAGAGGTCACCCATCCTGGTACCACTCTAGCTCAAGAGTGCTTAACCACAGAGTTTCCTCCAAATTCAAACCCACTTAGCTTGAAACCCCATTTGCAAAACCTTCAAAAAAAAAAATTCTTTGTGAACCATTTATTATAGAGCCCCTTTATCTCATCAATTGAAAATTTGGAGGTATTTTCCATAGCATGTCAAATTGTGATATTGCTATCAGGATTCAACCGTGCAGTTCATGTCCAACTCATTGACCCATGTTTCATGAGTAGTGATTCACAAGAACCCACCTATCATGATAATGAATGGTACACATATCAATCATTGCATCTAGGTGATGATCACATAGGTGAAGCACCGAGCCTTCCCAAGAGGTCACCCATCTCGGTACTACTTGAGCTCAAGCGCACTTAACCAAAGAGTTTCCTCCAAGGTTAATCCCACTTAGCTTGCAACCCCATTTTCAAAACCTTCAACAAGTTTTGTGCTTTATTAATCATTCATTATAGAGCTCCTTTAGTTCATCAATTGATAAGTAGGAGGTATTTTCCATAGCGTGCCAAACTATGATATTGCTATCTGGATTCAATCGTGTAGTTCGAGTCAAACTCAATTACCCATGTTTCATGAGTGCTAGTTCACAAGAACCCATCTCTCATGATAATGAATGGTCCACTTAGCACTCATTTAACCTAGGTGATACTCATAAAGGTGAATCATCGGGCCTTCCTGAGAGGTCACCCATCCTTGTACTACAGCTTAAGCACACTTAGCCACAAACTTTCCTCCAAGGTTAATCTTACTTAGCTTGCAAACCCGTTTGAAAAACCTTTATAAAGTGTTGTGCTTTATGAACCATTCATTATAGATCCCATTTAGCTAATAAATTGACAAGTAGGAGGAATTTTCCATAGCATGTAAAATTATGATATTTTTATCAGGACTCAATCGTGTCTGTTCAAGCCAAACTCATTGACCCATGTTTCATGAGTAGAGGTTCACAAGAACCCATCTCTTATGATCATGACTAGTCTACTTAGCACCCATTACATCTAGGTGATTCTCATAGAGGTGAAGCACTGAGCCTTCTTGAGAGGTTTCCCATCCTGGTACTACTCCAGCTAAAGTGCGCTTAACCACAGAGTTTCCTCCAAGGTTAAGCCAACTTAGCTTGCAACCCCATTTTCAAAACCTTCAACAATTGATGTGCTTTATGAACAATTCATTATAGAGCCCCTTTAGCTCATCAATTGATAAGTAGGAAGTATTTTCAATAGCATGTCAAATTGTGATATTGCTATCAGGATTCAACCATGTAGTTCAAGTAAAAATCATTGACCCAAGTTTCATGAGTAGTGGTTCACAAAAACCCATCTCTCATGATAATGAATGGTCCACTTAGCATTCATTTCATCTAGGTGATGCTCATAGAGGTGAAGCATCGGACCTTCCTGGGAGGTCACCCATCCCGATACTATTCTAGCTCAAGAGAGCTTAACCACAGTTTCCTCCAAGGAACTAAGCCTACTTAGCTTACAACCCCATTTACAAAACCTTTCACAATTGTTGTTCTTTACTAACCATTCATTATACAGCACCTTTAGCTCATCAATTGATAAGTAGGAGGTATTTTCCATAGTGTGTCAAATTGTGATATTGTTATCAAGATTTAGTTCTATGTAGTTCGAATCAAACTCGTTGACCCATGTTTCATGAGTAGTGGTTCACAAGAACCCATCTCTCATGATAATGAATGGTCCACTTAGCACTCATTGCATATAGGTGATGCTTATAGAGGTGAAGCACCAGGCCTTCCCGGGAGGTCACCCATCTTGCTACTACTCAAGCACAAGCACGCTTAACCACAAAGTTTCCTCCAAGGTTAAGCCCACTGAGCTTGCAGCCCCATTTTCAAAACCTTCAATAAGTGTTTTTCTTTATAAACCATTCATTATAGAGCCATTTTCCACAACATGTCAAACTATGATATTGCTATTAGGATTCAACTATGTAGTTTGATTCAAACTCATTGACCCATGTTTCATGAGTAGTGGTTCACAAGAACCCATCTCTCATGATAATGAATGTTCCACTTAGCATTCATTGCCTCTAGGTGATGCTCACAGAGGTGAAGCACTGGGCCTTCCTGGGAGGTCACCCATCCCAGTACTACTCCAGCTCAAGCTAGATGCAATGAGTGCTAAGTGGACCATTCATTATCATGAGATGGGATCTTGTGAACCACTACTCATGAAACATGGGTCAATGAGTTTGACTCAAACTACATGGTTGAATCCTAATAGAAATATCACAATTTAACACGTTGTGGAAAATATCTCCTACTTATCAATTGATGAGCTAAAGGGGCTCTATAATGAATGGTTCATTTATAAGCACAACACTTGCTAAAGGTTTTACAAATGGGGTTGCAAGATAAGTGGGTTTAACTTTGGAGGAAACTTTGTGGTTAACTGCTCTTGAGCTCAAGTAGTACCGGGATGGGTGACCTCTCGTGAAGGCTCGTTGCTTCACCTCTGTGAGAATCACCTAGATGCAATAAGTGACATGTGGACCATTCATTATCATGAGAGATGGGTTCTTATGAACCACTACTTATGAAACATGGGTCAATGAATTTGACTCAAACTACATGGTTGAATCCTGATAGCAATATCACAATTTGACACGCTGTGGAAAATACCTCCTACTTATCGATTGATGAGCTAAAGGGACTCTATAATGAATGGTTCATAAAGAACAACACTTGCTGAAGGCTTTGCAAATGGGGTTGCAAGCTAGGATGGCTTAACCTTGGAGGAAACTTTGTGGTTAAGCATGCTTGAGCTGGATTAGTACTAAGATGGGTAACCTCTCGGGAAGGTCGGGTGCTTCACCTCTGTGAGCATCACCTAGATGCAATGAGTGCTAACCAGACCATTCATTATCATGAGATATGGGTTCTTGTGAACCACTACGCATGAAACATGGGTCAATGATTTTGACTCGAACTACACGGTTGAATCTTGATAGCAATATATCATATTTGACACGCTGTGGAAAATGCCTCCTAATTATCAATTGATGAGCTAAAGGGGCTCTATAATGAATGGTTCATAAAGAACAATAATTTTTGAAGGTTTTGCAAAAGGGGTTGCAAGATAAGTGGTTTTAACCTTGGACGAAACTCTATGGTTAAGCGCACTTGAGCTAGAGTAGTATTGGGATGGGTGACCTCCTGGGAAAGCCTGATGCTTCACCTCTATGAGCATCACCTAGATGCAATGAGTGCTAAGTGGACCATTCATTATCATGAGAGATGGGTTCTTGTGAACAACTACTCATGAAACATGGTTCAATGAGTTTGAATCGAACTAGACGATTGAATCCTTATAGCAATATCATAATTTGACACGCTATCAAAAGTACCTCCTACTTATCTATTTATGAGCTAAAGGAGCTCTATAATGAATGGTTCATAAAGTACAACACTTGCTGAAGGTTTTGTAAATGGGGTTGCAAGCTAAGTGGGCTTAACCTTGGAGGAAAAGTTGTGGTTAAGCACACTTGAGCTCGAGTAGTACCAGGATGGGTGACCTCCCAGGAAGGCCCAGTGCTTCACCTTTGTGAGCATCACCTAGATGTAATGAATGCTAAGTGGACCATTCATTATCATGAGAGATGGGTTTTTGTAAACCACTACTCATGAAACATGGGTCAATGAGTTTGACTCAAACTACACAGTTGAATCCTGATAGCAATATTACTATTTGACACACTATGGAAAATACCTCGTACTTATCAATTGATGATTTAAAGGGGATCTATAATGAATGGTTCATAAATCACAACACTTGCTGAAGGTTTTGCAAGCTAAGTGGGCTTAACCTTGGAGGAAACTTTGTGGTTAAGCATGCTTGAGTTGGAGTAGTACCGGGATGGGTGACCTCCCAGGAAGGCTCAATGCTTCTCCTCTATGAGCATCACATAGATGCAATGAGTGCTAAGTGGACCACTTATTATCATGAGAGATGGGTTCTTGTGAACCACCACTCATGAAACATGGGTCAATGAGTTTGACTTGAACTACACGGTTGAATCCTAATAGCAATATAACAATTGATACAAGCAGTTGACTTATTTTTCCAAAGAAGTTGTAAGGCTTTATGGCCTTTCAAAGATTATCACTTTAGATAAAAACACAATTTTTTTTCTTTTTTCTTGAAAGATAATATGGAAGAAAATGAAGAGAAATTTGAAATTTAGTTCAACGTATTTCCCACATATGGATGGAAAAAATTATTTTATGAGTATGAGTCTAGCTAATGTGTTAAGACACTTGGCTAGAGAAAAGGTAGGTAATTCAGACCATGGAGAAAAACTTAGCACACAATAATTCAATAAATAGGAGTACATGGAAAACATCATTTGTGGTTACATATGGAAATATTCAAAGGAATATATCATAGTTGAGGGATATCAATAATGAGGAGAATGAGGAGTGAAGTAGAATAATTTTCAAAATGCATGTAGGAATTCTATGTCCAGAAATAAGAAGTCGTCTTTCTAGAGAAATGAATGATTGATATAAAGAGTTTGCTAAAAAGGGAGAATATATAAGGATTTTTATGTTGGAGATGTAAAGTCCAATTTGTTATAATATATGAATGCTCAAGATGCTATCTATCACTTCTAAACTTGCTAGGTGAAAATGAGTGAAATAACCTTATATTTATACATGTTTATTCAACTTTTTTCAAAATTACAACACTACAAGCTAATATCAGATCTAGGAGGATAAATCCCGCCAAGAATTTGAATTTAATTTAATTTTGGGCTACATGAGACTCATACACCAGAAGTGGCATATGAGTCCCATTAGGCTTAACTATGGGACACATTTTTCAAAAATGCTTAGATTCATGTGAATGAGGATCGAGGCCCTGAAACCTAGGTGGGATTCATATTCCCAAGGTAGTGTATGTTGGTGTAATTAATTATTAATTACACTTTGCATAAGTTTACTAAGGTAATTATTTAATTCCTAATTTATAGGTTTTATCCTTATCTTATCGAGCTATCTTGTTGCTCAAGATAAGATTAGGGTTATGCATCTTTGCTTTTATAAAGCAAATCATTATCATATAATTATGAATTCTCGAATAATAATATTTGCACATCTTCTTGCAAATCTCTTGCTTTTTTGTTTTTCTCTTTTGTGGAAGGATTATTCTGGTTTTCAAATCTAATCTTGGTTTCTAACATGGTATCAAAGCCTTGATTTGCAGCCCCTTCTCAAATTTTTGAGAGATTCATTGCAGAGTTCTTTCAGGATTCCTCAAGGGTTTCATACCTTGAGTTTGTCTCTCTATTTGGGTGCTCTTGCATGGTGACTTTCAACGCACGTTGGAGGAAATCTAAGCTCATTTTCAAGTCTAGGGCTATCGAAAAAGTCAAGATCGACTTTTGTTTTGCTTGAATCCGACATTTTATGCCAAAGTTATGAAGGTTTGAAGATTTTCCAGATCTGGGAATTGCGAAGCTTCTGGTGCGTTTTCAGGAAGATCAGACCTCGCCATCAGATCCAGAGCATCCGAGAGATGAAAAATGACATATAATTTTCCCTATTTCACCTTCAGTTGTCTGTGAAGCAAAAAAAATTTACCTGGCAGTCGTACAGCCTACCCAGGTATAGGGTGCGATTATTTGTTCATAGAATAAAAAATATATATTCATTTTTTTCTATGTTCTACGTTAAATATTTTTTAAATCTGGCTATTTGTATTTGGGCAATCACTATATGTTTTGGGCTTATTCACAAAAACTAGCAAATATTATTTTTCTACGTGGGTTGTATTATTCTGTCAGCCCACTTTTGTTGGTTGGTACGCCCTGTCAACGTTGGTTGTCCTTGTCAGCATCTCCGCCGGCTATTGGTTTGCCGACCTCTCTCGTAAGTTCCTGAGGTTTCTTCTACTGGTCTCCAATCTCTGGCCTTTTTTTTCTTTTTTCAGCCATTTCCTTTTCCCCAGACACCATTGTCGGCCTTCTCCCACTCCACCAGCCCCTCTTGCTTCACGTATGAGCGCCCAGGGGCTCTGCTTTGGGAGCGGCGCGGCTGTCTTCTACCACCGCGGCCCCACCCGCCCACCACCTGCCTGGTGGCGGGTTTATTTTGTGCAAATGTTTGACCCCTGGTCATATGGCAGACCAGGGGCTAGCCGAAAGGTGCTTATCTTTTGCCCCCAGTTAGCCTTTGAAAACCCTGATTTGCTCCAATACAGCTATTTTTTTTCATTTTGGCATAACTTTTGATCCCAGAGGTGAAATTTTTGAAACGAGATATCGCCGAAAAGCTGGCAAGCCCAATTTTTTTATGGTGTAGTTTTTTTCCAAATATTTTTCTATTTGATGGGATATTTTTCCAATTGAAGTCAGATGTTCAGATTTCGCTTCGGAGGGCATATCTTTTGACTCAGTGATCCTTTTTTCATCATTTTCATGGCATCAGAAAGATAATTATGTCCTCTACATAGATCTAACATCAGTTTATATTTTCTATTTATGCATATTTATCATGCTCTCCTGAAATCATTGGGTATTGTAATAACAAATTGATATAAAGTTCCATTAAGGGGGGTTCTTGCATCCATTATTTGTATTGGTGACAACTCGCATGGGTTTGTCTGGTTTCATGTTGTCTCTTTTTAGCTTCCTTCTTGTTTAGTTGGACACATCATTGGTTTGTTTCGGTTCACACTTCAGTTGGGATTTTATGGTTCTTGATCTGCATTGGTTCAGATCTTTCTCATTTGAAGGCCATGTTTTTATGGTTAATGTTCTAGAATCTTGATGGTTCTCATCCTATGGGAAGTTTTAGTTTCAGTTTGGCATTGGCTTCGAAAGACACAATTTCAAGATTTTTCATCATTATGGGGTCCATTCATCCTTTCATCTACTATTTCTTATAGATCCCAGGGTTGATCCAGTATGTGAGTTTCCAGTGTTCCTTGGCATCAGGTCTGTTGTTGCTTTATCATGATTCCTTGAGTCAATCAGTGACTCTCATCTGGTTTCAATAGTAAACAGAAGTATCTTTCCTTGCTTGCCAGTATTAGGTTCAAGTGTTACTCCATAGTGTTCTTCCAGTGCTTCTTTGCAGCAGTCATCTCATTGTAGGGGGTTTTGTCCCATTGGGTTTTCTGTCTCTACTTCATTATTGCATTTGTACTTGGGTACCTGATCAGGCCTTGTTGTCGGGACCCATTCATGCTTTCTTGCATTCATCTTAGTTTTAGGTGCATGATTTATTTGCTTCTCCCTAAGTTGCACTTATGGGGGGGTGTTGGTGTAATTAATTATTAATTACACTTTGCATAAGTTTACTTAGGTAATTATTTAATTCCTAAGTTATAGGTTTTATCCTTATCTTATTGAGCTATCTTGTTGCTCAAGATAAGATTAGGGTTATGCATCTTTTCTTTTATAAAGAAAATCATTATCATGTAATTATGAATTCTCAAATAATAATATTTGCACATCTTCTTGCAAATCTCTTGCTTTTTTATTTTTCTCTTTTGTGGAAGGATTATTCTGGTTTGCAAATCTGATCTTGGTTTCTAATAGTGTATGAGTCCCATATCACTAAATATGGGCCACACAACCTAAAAAATGATGAATTATGATTGGATGTTGGTTTATGTGGGGATTATCCTTGGAAAGATGCATTAATTAAGGATTGTGGATGTAAAATAAGGCCAATTAAAGCATAAAGAAGCCTAATTAATAATGAAAAACCATAGATTAGTGTGAAAGTGTGGTACAACACTTTACAACACCTTAAATAATCCATAATTACATCCATTTAGTTAAGGGGCGCAAGACCTAATGTGAATGTGTTAAACACATTACAACACTGAATCAAGGCAACATTAGGTCCAATTTCATAAGGAGGGCCCAAACAAGTGTGAAAATATCACGGATGACATTTTTTGACACTACATTTAGCCCCCACTTTAGTGAGAGGATGAGCTTGCTTCAAACTCACACTAAAGTAGACAAATTTGCATCAAGAGGGGTCCAAGTGTAGCAATGCCAATAAGACAGGATGACAATAATCAAGAAGGGTGATCAAGCCCCCAAGATCAAGATCCTATGACAAACCTGTTGATGATGTTTTCTGCTCAATAACAACTCAGAAAAAATATGAAATCCTATCTTTCTTGAAAGGTAAATCTCTATCAGCAAGCCTCAAGAGATAACCCCAAGGTCTCTAATGTCAGGTCTTGACAATGCATAAAAAAATTAGTGATAAATGTGAAAATGACGGTAATCACAAAGAGACCTTACAAAAAGCAAATATTGAATCATGAACTTACCAGATCTAGCAATATGATGATACTTCAATCCTAAATCTAACTTAAAGAAATAACAAAAGATTAGGGTTTTAGAGATATTCCTCAATTTAACTTCCCCTAAGATTAACAGTGCAAATGATGAAATACTTGAAATGGACCAATCCCTCATAAACTATTCCCTGCTTAACCTAGACAAACCTGCAATTTCACAGAAACAGTGCAATCTTCTAAGGTTTTAAAGATTTTTAGATTATGAACATTCATCCAAGACAACCCTATTGCAATTGAAATGAATAAACTTCACAATTGAACTAATCATAATGAATATAAAGCTCCAGGATAACTTTGCAAAGAAACTAACAATCAACTAGCTACAAAAAGTATGGACCAGGGATTGCTGTAAACACTTCAAGCATCAAATCATCAACACCATTGAATCAAATCTAAATCTAAATCTAAATCTAAATCTAACATATATCTAATAACCTTGAGAAATTTTAAAGATAGAATCATAAGAACCATGCAAGATAAGTCAACACAAAAGAGATCACCAAAAAATCACAATGTCTTTAATTGTATTGAACCTTTAAATTTCAGCAACAATTCCAATGTTCTGTTAAATCACTTGCTCAAAATGACCTAATTTCTACCTCTAGTCCACTACCTAATTCACTCTTGTAGCAAAACTATCTCTATTTGTGTATCAATCTATATGTATGTTACAAATGAGGCAAAATGCCCAATTTATAGGAACCTCAAAGCATGCCAGCCCAATTTAGATTTTACAATAATAAAATAGCCCAGACAAGTTGGCCCAGTTAATGTTTACAATAATAAATGGCCATAAAATAGGTCAGCCCAAGGGGAATTCAAAATAAAATTAATTAGCATTAAATGCTTGAACTCAATCCAGGTTGGCCTGGGATCTTCAGTGTAATTCAAACCAATGCATGAGTTTCAATGTAGCCCCATATTGACTGCCTCCTTCCATTCTTATCCTGAGCACACCTCACCAAGTCGGCCAAGGGGTGGAATAACTAGTATTTGAATTTCTCCATAGTTTTAACATCATCTCCAGAACGCCAACCGACCATGCCAGACTCAGCCTACACTAAGCAAAAACCAGCATCAATATCCATCATAACACTATTATAACATGAAGATCAAGATTAGCCCATTATCAGTAATGTATTCATCATTCAAACAAATCTGAGCAAAAATTGAAATCAAACCAGAAACATTGTTAAATCGCAATCAACACAATTCAGGATTTCAAGCCAACCGCAGAATCTAGGTTAGACGGATTCTCCCAAAGAAGGCACAAAATCCACCATAGATCATCAAAAATGCAGAAGATATGTAGATAACAGTGTAATCTATCAATTTAGAGCAAGAAATAATAAAAATTTATCATTAGAATCATCCATTTCACCTGATTTTCAAGTTTCATAGCGCTTCCTAGAAAATCCAAAAAAATCTGGCCAGACCAGAATTTCTCAAAAAAGGAAAAGTTCTAGAGTTTCAACACATTCTGGGAAAATAGGAGAGGGGTCAGAAAATGAAGAAATTCTACCAGACAAGAAAATCTCGAGGTTGACAAAAAACCCAAATATCGGCATCATCCCACGATTTCATTCAAATTGATCAAACGATCACAAATTTGATGACCCTAGGTATGCAAATCACTTAACTTGAACCTCCTATGGATCTTCTTCGAATTCTAGGTTCATTTGAAAGAAAAATAAGATGCAATGGCAATGCCCTAGGAATGAAAACCTAAATTTTCACCATTGACACATAGAGCAAGCTTGGGACATAAGTAATGGCCCACAAGCAAGCCATCTCCAGATGAAAATGAATGAACAAACTCATAACTTACTTGGGAAACCATAAATAAAGCAATATCACCTACCATGAATAAAATGCTAGTTGATTCTAGGAAAGACAAACAATAATTCAAACGCCCAAGCAAGCAATAATCATGAAAACACTGAGGGAATCACAACAAGATCAATAATTCACAAATTCAGTATGCCACAGCATGCCAAGTACCCTAGCATAAAATACCCCAACTCAAGAGAATGCAAATGATAAATCATAATGGCATAAAGCTCAAAAATCAACCAAATTCGGAAAATCGATGGCAAGACAAAATTCTGAAAAAATATAGCCCAGGCGGAATTCCATGAAGGCCAAGAATCTTTGAACCACGATGTAAAGAAAACTAAGCCAGACTTCAAGCAGAATCTAGGAAAATCCAAACGAGGTGGAAAATCCCAAACATAGGTAAAAACCCGAACTTGGCCCAAAACTTAAGAATTTTGATATGCAGCTTAGGGAAAACACTTAGGAAAGAAAAGTAAAAAAATTTAGCTCATGCCAAGGAAAAGTAAATCCCCAAAATCAAAGGGCCAAAACAACAAAAAGTGAAAGAAAAAGAGGGTCCCTACTTTCAACGGGGCGTGTGTGCAAAAACTACACAACAAATAGCGACTTTGCTGGGAAAATGCTCCAAAGCATTTGATGATGGAGAAGAATCATGAACCTAGAATATCTAGTTTCGACCTCACTATAAGAAAAACAAATCAAAATGCAAGATTAAAGTATCAGAACCAAAGGTGGACTGAACCTTCCATAGACTGAAAAATCCAAGTGTGTGCACATGAGTTCATTTCCCTCCTTGAGCTACTGCAGAAATCAAGTTCAATCAGGCCAAGCTACGTAAAGATTCTAACTCCAAAAGCAACCTAGATAGAGCCTTGCTGCTAGTCAAGCATCTATAGCCCCGATGAGGTTATCGTTGTGACTCTCCCGAACATAGCTCTATTGCTAGCCAGGCGTCCATAGCCCTGATAGAGATATTCAGATACCCCTAATAAGTTGAAGTCATTTGATTTTCAATATTTTCTCTTTCCTTCTTTTTGATATTTCTTTTCTTTTTATTTGTTCATTTCAACTTGTGAACAATGAAGTCCACAGTCAAGGATGAGAACCATAGTGGCACTGAAGCAGAAATAAGATTTTTCACCTGACAAGACCTCACAAGGATCCTACTGCAACCTCAGGATTTTTAAGATGTATAAAAGATATAAGATTTTAGAATACTACAAATTCATATCAAACTAGTGACCCATCCTCTTTAAATTAGACATTTAGAATGCATGACGATAACAAAGACCTCAACCATCCTTTCAAGACACAGGATTAAATTTCATCAAGGAAATACTCAGAACAATCCTAGATAAAACAATATTTGTTATGCAGGTGCAACACATCCGGAAGAAAACAAGAAGACCTCCGAAGAAAAAGAAAAACAAAAACATACCAAACCAAAAGCAAACCTATACTAACCAAACAAACAAAAGCAAATAAAACAAAATAGAAAGGAAACCTAAACTAACTATATACAGGAAAAGACCTAAAAAATAGCTCAAGACTAGAAATAATGCTTCAAATGCTACTCATTGACAGGCAGTGAGATATCCTCCCCAATGAGAGTTTTCAAGCGAAAAACATTATCCCCCTAGATCTCTGAAATATGGTAAGGGCTAAGCCAAATTTTGTCAAATTTACCATGCTCCCCCTTACAGTCATGGGCTTTATCCCAGTATAGAACCAAGTCATAGATTCGAAAGGCTTTTACCTTGGCTCTTTTATCAAACTGTAGACACGCAAAATTGACATCATGCATATTTAACTAAGCATATTCGCTCATCAACTAAATAAACCAAGGTATTTAAATTGAATAAATTAACTTTATTTAATTGAAGCCTATCATCACCCTCCTTGATTAAATAAATCAAACCTTTATTTAATTAAGTCTAAAATTCATGTTCCATTCTTTTTTTATTTAAATAAATCAAAATATCTAAGTCAAATGGGTCAAAGCATCTAGTCATCATCTAAGCTAATCTAATCTTGATTAACCTAATCTAATCACCCATCACATCCTCTAGCTTTTCCCACTTGCACCAATAAATCATTTTAATTCATTTATAAAATCATCATTTTCCATCAACATGGCATCTTTGAGGAATATTCTCTCAAATTTTAATTCAAAATCAAGTGGACATATACATCCAACAAAGCATTTATGAGCTCTTACATGGCTCTTACATGTCCCTTGCAAAGGTCAAACTCAACATTTAACTCTCAAATTCAAATTTGAATCTCCCCCTCTTTGGCACATTGACCAAAATGTGCTCATTCCTCATCCTATCACATGATGACAAGTTGCCTCTTCTCATTGGTGGATCTTTAGTCCCAGATTCTCCATTTTTGGCATTCTTCTATCATTTTATTTTATAAATAGAGATCATCTCCATTCATCAAATCCTCCACAATCTTAGCATTCCATCTCCACAAATCTACACTCTCATGCAAAGTTACTCTCTTAAACTGAGAACTAATTTTTCCCACCATCACTCCATCTTCAAGGCATTTCATCATTTAAGTTTTAGAAAGGATTGGGAAAGGGTCATTTTCACATTTGACACCAATCCACTATGAGATAAAGTGTTGATTATGTTTTTATCTGCTTGCAATTTAGTGGTCTTTGTTCTACTTAGTTTGCATATTTTAGTATAGTCAAGTATTTCATAAGAATCTTAGATTAGATTATTTTGAATGGACTAACAGCTAACTATGGTCATTTGTTTGAAGTAAGGTTGATTTAAGGTTCACATAATGGTGCTAGAAGGAGGGCATCCCCGAGTGATAAATCTCGTGAGAAAATAATATGTGATCTACATGTTTAAGAGATGCGTGACGGTTCTTTTATGGATGATTTTTTTTACACAGGCTATGCTCACAGCTTACTTTCAAGTGGTATATCTTTTTGGCTGCATTTTAGTGTATTTAGTGTATTCATAAGACAGTGGACAATCGCTAATCTTTCATGCCATGCATGATAGGGTATGGCATCTTTGACCAAGCCTGAATCAAAGCTCTTGCACAACAAAGATAAAGCTGGGAATTTCCTATTCTACTTCTCAGGCCTACTTAACTGCATTTCCATCATTATGAATCCCTCCATCATGCTTTGAATCAAAATATATGTTGCAGCAGCCCTCTAGAACCTATGTAAAAATTCACTTTGAAAATACCAAATGCAATGTTACTACTTCATGATGAGTTTGAGCTTAATACAAATGTCTCCTACAGCAATTTCTTGTACCTTTGTTAAAATTTTATTTGCAATATCAAAGTAACCCTTTTCAGCCAACGCAATGTATGTTCTTGTTTGCAAAACCAACATCTCTTCAAGTTTGTGCTAACCACTCTTCAATGCGATTCTCTAACTTTCTACAGATGCGTTGATTTGTTCTATAGATCTCTCCATAAGGCACTTGAACTAGTCATCAGCCCTTTGTTGGCAAAGATCCATTTTAAGTTGATCATGGTGCAAAAGATAAAGAATCCTAAGCAAGAAGTCGACTGACAGAGACTCCAAATGAGATTTGACCTGGGAATCTAGAACTTTGTTCTAAGGCGTTGGGATCTTTGGCATAATAGAGGTGGAAGGATTGCTATCATAGGCCGTTGCTACTGCATTTTCCTCTCCCTGTCCCTGTTTTGTTATTGCCATTAATATTAGCCTAATATGCAAAATGATTAATCCTTGTAATGTTGTAAAACTTATTTTATACGTATCCTAGCTTACATCTAGTGAAGAAAGAAATGATACTGATGTGAATGGAAAGGGTCGCAAGCAAAGGAAATCTCTTTACTTTATTTTATTCGTGGAGAAGCAAAAGAGATACATTTTTGACTTTCGGTCCTAGCGTAGTCAATTTTCTCATTTGACTTAAAATGAGGGGGGTTGAAACTTGTTGAAAATTTGCCCGAAGCACATGAGGACACCTCTGCCTCTGCATATTTCTGAAATTACTATTGCCTATGTCACTTGAGCTATATCATTAGTTTCAAAAATAAGGTCAAACTTTAATGTCGAGCATGTCACACACCGCCATGTGATTAGTTTTTAATTCCTGGTTTTTATTTGTCATGTTAGTTAAGTATCATATCTTTTATTCGGTGGTCCACATTACATTTCGGTGATCTAAAGAGAAGTAAATGATCCTTTCCAAATCACTGACCTACCAATACCGTAGTTTATAGACATTTTCTGCTTTGATTGGACAGTGATCGATTTTTTTTATGCCATTTAAAGATATGATTGTCTTGTGAATTGCATTGTCAACATTTTGATTATCTTCCAATATTGATTGCACTATCATAACATTTGTTTTGTTTACTAATAGCATTAAAGGGTATGTCATCTATTTAATTCACCTTTCTAATCTCAACTTTTTCAATCCTTATCTTGATTTCTCCCTTTCATCTGTATCTTTATCTCAACCATTATCAGAGATTGTGCCCTGGGAACTTGTATTATCATAGCCAAATCAATATAGGCTTATAAATGCAAGTCTCAAAGCAATACTAGAATTTGTGTTGTTTCTATAGGAAGACTCACATTTTATCTCTACTATTTCTAAGCTCGACTTGGGTTGTAAGGCAGTAAATTTATTTTTTTCTAGGCTCTATCGTGTACTCTATCACCTAACACCCTTGTTGTTAGGAAGAATCTATTAATCACAGAGAAAATAAAGGGAGAAGTGTAATAAAGGTAATGAAAATAATGTTCTTCCAAATGGCCACTTTGAGAATCTGGTCTGCTACAGTGGTGGTCACCATAGTTTGCATTTGTTTGAGTCTTAGCAGGAAGTATGGACGATAAAAAAGTGGTAGAATTTAACTCTACACCTACCAAATGCATTTGTTTGAAACTATTGACTATTTTGAATGCTCGCCCAATAGCATTAAAATGACTTCTAAGAATACAACACTTTACAGAGGATTCCATCAATGCAAAGATTTTTGTGGCAATCTGTCAAAACAGTTCACACACCTTGTCTATGCTTCCACATTATGCATCCACCAAAGCATTTGATATTCACAATTTCTATTATACTTTGATCTGCTAATAAAACTCTCATTTTTTAGCAGGTTGGGAGTACACTGGTAAAGATTGTGGGATTTGACTTTACATCTGCCAAATGCATTTGCTTGAAATTTTTTAGGAAAGAGCCTTTAAGTCAACACCTGCCAATTATAGTTACTTGCAAAAAGTTTTTTGAAAGTTTTTATTCATTGAATCAGGAATTCAAAACATCTGTGGAGAAGTAAAACAGTTGTAAGGGCTTTAAGTAGGATAAGCTATTAATTTCTATTGACTTGACTTGTCATAGAAGATCGGAGAAGATTGTGGTATTAAATAGGATAACTACATAACCCATGGTGATGAAGTCTTAGTGCATTAAAAGACATTTGTTTTTGGTTGTGTTGCAGTCTAAGTGGAGGGGTTTTGAGAATCTTACCTAAGTTGTTGTGAATCCTTATCTATGTGCAAAATCAGGACTATAATTAATGCTTCATTTTATTTTTGAAATCATTAGTATTGTTTGAAGTCAATGATTAAAATGAATTTAATTAAATAATTAAACCCTCACATGATTACCTTATTTTCTTTTTTATTATCTTGTAGGTGTAAGGAAAAATGAGGAGGAGGGAATCTTGTTTGCACAAGGAGCTTGCAAGAAGCAATCTTTGGAGGAATCTTGGAGAATGGAGCATTAAATTCAGAGTTTATAAAGCATTTTTTAATGCTTGGAGCCTCCATTTATTGCTTTAATTTTCTATTTTAAGCCAACTAGATCATTGTTTGTTTTCAAAGTTGGATTAAAATTGAACACTAGAAACTAACTAGACATTGCTTTTTGGGATAAAATTGGACAATCAAACTTCACATTTGATTTTTGGTGTTTAAAATGAACTCATCATTGCTTTTTGGATTTAAAATGAACATGTACAACCTTGTTTTTGTGATTTCTTACTTAAACTAACATCATCAAAAAGGACGTATGTGCTTCTCTCACACTTTACAGTGATCTTGAGAATCAAAAGGCCTTTTTTGTGATCTCAGGTTGAGATAAAGAAATCACCTCCACACTTCAATTTGGGTTTAAAAAATTGAATAAAATCTTATGCAAGTGTGAATGAACTTATTGAATGTGTTCTCCCTTGTTTCTAAACAAGGGTCGATCGAACTATGAATAAGTTTATTCGCTTTTTTCTATCTTTGAGGGCTTGCCTTGGGGAAAAAGTACTCACCCAAGGGAACGACTCAACCGGTAATACTCTAAATCCAAGAGTATTTCCAACCAGGATATAAATGTGGGTATTGGAGTAAATGCTAGTATCACGTGGTTGGCTCCAATGAGATGGGTCTGAAAAGGGACTCTTGTCGTATGGGTCAATCTCCACAAATGGAAAGTCTGATCTAAAACCTTTGTTTGTAGTGATCAACTGATCCATTCAATGAGTTTATCAAAGTGGTGCATTGGAACTTAGATTCCAAGAAGTTACTTGCCATGTCTGATCTTGGTTAAAGTATAGAGGTTAAGACTTCATTCTTAACATACCTTTATACTCTCTCCTTGGTTGCATGTAAAATCATATCTTCTACTACGAAGGGCCTGAGGAAAGACCACCAAGAAAAATGTACCAATTGAGCTAGGATGTTATATTGCTTGTGAGTCAGTTTGAAAACACAATGCTTTGATCGAAAATATTGGAAAACCAACATTCAACATGAGCATCAAATCTCAAACCCTTTAGGAGAAGAAAATATTCTTGAACAAATTCACATGTTATTGCTTTCCCTTGGGATTCATATCCTTAGAGGCTTCTAAGCATTTGGATTTCATCTCAATTTTCTCCTACTAAAGTCAACTTTAGGTAACATTTGTCTTGATTTCCTTGATTTCCACATAATGCACTTCACGGGATGAAAGAGAATTAGGACATTGGACATATAGCTTCAAAAGCTAATCAAGAAGTATTTGTGATAAAAAGGATCCATTAAGAAAAGATTGAATCAATTGGACCCCACACATGTGCTTGGCATCTTTTGGTCATATGGTTTTCATGCAAACATTGGTATTTTGGTTTGAACTACTCTTAGAGAAAGGCATGTTCTTCACTATCTTGGTCTCATAAACAAGTCCTCCCTAAGTTCATTTAGGATCAAATCAAACACTTCATCCAAATTCCAAACATTTATCAAAATCCATCCCACCAAACAACTTTAGAGCTTTGGAAACATCATTCTAGACTTCGGTAAATCATCAAAATCAAAATCACCTTGTTTAGTTAGGAGTATGGGAATGCATCCTTTCTCATACCTCTAGTTAAATTAGCACCCCTTTGAACAAGTTCATCTTAAGATAACATCTAACATATTAGGGTTTGCAAGTTCATTATCCAAATCAAACCAATCAAAATCAAACCCTAAGTCTAGCATTGATCCAAGGTTCCTAAAATGTTTGACAACCATATCATTCACCCCTTTCATCATTCATCTCACCATTGGTCCTAAACACCCTAGAGGTCACTTTAATAACAAGGTCAAAACACAAGAGGAACATGGAATATAAACTTGATCCATACATCCTGAGTAATCCAAGTCAACCAAACTATCAAAGCCTCACAATTCCAATTGATGTTTAAAACTCCCATTTATACAATCCATACTTGGGATCATTATCTCCTACAAACCTCAATGGTACAACAAAGGTGAGTATGCCTAGTCAAAATTTTGGAACACCTTTCCCGATGGTAGATTTAAATCGAAGTCCAAACCTAAAAAATCTATCAACCAAACACTCAATGCATGAGCCTTCAAACGATCAACATCATCCCATCAAATCCCTACATGCCAATTGAGAATGTACCAAGTACACCTTTACCAAACATGAACATTTTAGTCCAAACTTGGTAAACTTTGGGATAGATATATTTGAAAATCATATGAATATTGTTCAAAATCCAAACAAGATGTTAATGACTCCAAGTCAAGGTAACACCATGCAAAATCAAAGTTACCTAAATCAAGGCAATGTGATTCCCAACATCAACAACGTTTAATTTCAACCCATAATGCCAAATTTAAACACCATCCCAAATCAGAACATTGTCCAAAATCAATTTGTTCATGATCCCTTTCAAAAATCACAAGTATGCATCCCAAATCTGCTTGAACAAAAACCAAATCAACTATATCAAGGGAGTCAAGATCAAATTTGGCAAGATCAAATTTCTATACTTACCAAAATAGTTGAGTCATTGCGCCAAGAGACATCTCCTCCACCATTACCCATATCAACATCATTCCTTGGTTTTGGGCTTCTCCCTTTACCTAGCACCAATCACTCCATCCAAATCAATCCACCTAACACCAATCAAGTCATCACATCAAATCCTTTGAATATACCATCAACATCACACCAACAGATGGTATCTAATCAAATGACAACATCAATCCTGACAAATCAAAATATGGTCTCCCAAGGGCCTATCACCTCAGTCATTCCAACCATCCCTATCACTTCGATCATTCCAACCACCACTATCATGCCCATCACATCTCAAACCCTCATGATCACTCCAAGTGTATCTCAACCACTCATCACTACATCCAACACAATTCCAAATTCGCCACCACTACCACCAAAACCAAATGCAACAAGACAATATAACATTGTGCTAAAAGCTCACCGGGCCTACCAAAAGGCCATCCAACAATATCTAGCCATGCAACAAGAAACACAAGCTCAATAAGTGCAACAAGCCTCTCAAGCCGCCCCACAAGAACAAGCACAACTATGAAAAATGATAACTATTGGGGATAACGATGAACATTCAACCACTGGTGATATCATTGACAATCTCCCCACCATAATTGCTTAAAGAAATTATCAACATCTGTCCATGAAAGAGCACATTGAATATGTTTCTATCTCGTCCGAAGATCAAATCAACATACATCAAGAGTCACTTTTCAATCATGATCAAAATCCACCAACCAACAATGATCTAATCCAAGAAATGTCAACATCACTTGACCCTATGGTTGAAGACATTCACAATCTCTCCACCGCAATTTTTGAAAACAATGTTCAAAACCTATCCATAAATGAGCATATTGAAGATGTTTCCACCTTATTCGATGACCAACTCAACATACATCAAGAGCCACTCTTTAGTGATCTATTTTAAGGAGTGTTAGGATTATTTTATCCTATCAACATAATGCATGATCCATCGACCAATGATCATATTGAAAATGTCTCTACATTTCCTTATGAGTTAGAGGACATATCTCAAGAATTTATTCCAAAGCATGATCAAAATCCTTCACCAAAGTCTAGCAATGGTCCTTTCCAAGAAATATTGACATCCTTTGACCTCATGGTTATAGATACTAAAGGAACCCTGAACTTGACACTTGAGGATATTCAACCACTTACCATGACTAATGACAACATCCAAGAACCCTTTGTAAGCAATCCATCCTTTGAAATTGACCCATGTCAAGAACTTGATCCAAAGCATATTGAAAGCAACTCCAAAATCATTCAAGATCAAGAATTTGTATCTTTGAGCTACTATAATGATCTAATGGACACTCTCCTATCTATACAAGATGTTGCAATAGATGATCACATCCACATAGCACATACTCATCCATCTACCCATGAGATGCTTTCTATGGATGGACACATAGATGATCTTCATTCAAAACAAGATTCTTTTACTCTTGACATTATTACACAAAAGGAGCAGGTTATTGAGTTATCAACATCAAGATCAAATATATCCCAAATTCAGATTGAGGACATCAGGTATGTGGATATCCAGCATTATCCACTCAAAGAAACAAGTCAGACATAATAGTATAATTAAGAGTTAGCGGAGCAGCAAATTGAAACAACTTCACCTATAGTGGTCATTTATCAGAGAATGCATTCTAAACAAGAGCTCTCAGCACAGGAGGAATCAAAGCATGAAGGTACTACTACCACCATACTGGAGGCAACTTCATTTCAAGCAAACGTCAACATAGGGAGCACAAAGATTCCTTATTATGAAACTAGTGTTAATACTACAACCAGCCACATCACGAATCTTCATCCACCCATCACCCCATCCACGAATTGGGACCAACATTAAATGAAGGATGTGAATCAAAGCACAAAGAAAGTTACCAAAGGAAAAGAAGCTAAGAAGCATATAGGACAAATAAAATACGCATGGATATCGAAACATACAAAGAAAGATTATCCCTATCAAGCTCCATCAGTCAAAGAAACTATGGGGCAAAATAAACGAGGAAAAAGTATCCATCAAAGATGTCCACAAAAGCAAAAGCAGGCTTTTCAAGTGACGTACAAAATGTATCAAGCATTTGGTCCTAATTTCATGCACACTTTCGTATCCACTCATCATTGCTCATCTTCCCAAGTTTGGAGAGTCAAAGATTCCAAATTGTCAACCAATCCATCTCTTATTCCTAAACACACTCCATCCATGCCTCCACACATAATATCCAATTCTCAAATTGACCATGTATTGGCAAAGACCCTTCATCATAAGGATTCCGAAGGCATTCTATCGTGATGTACGCATAGAGACAAAGTTAACTTCGGTATCAATAAAGCAGATCAAGAATCTCAAAAGTTACATTCAAGTGCACGTATCTTAGCAAAGCAACTTCTTCAAACATGATATCGATGGCACATTATGATAGAAACATCTACATCAACACCACCAGGTGGGTCAACATAAATCTTTCAAAAAAACCAAAAAAATCAAAAAATATGAAAATCCAAAAAAAAATATTAGAAAAAGGAATGAAAACAATAAAGAAAAAAATCATCCTCTAGTGAAAACTGCATGGGCAGCGCTTTGGATAGGTACCATGATGAAAACCTGGTAAACAGGCATCATGTGTAGAATCAAGCATCTACATGTGCCACTTCAGATGAAAGCATCTCATCCCATCCATAATAAATCGAGCATTCAATCCATCTTATCCATAATAAATCCATTCATCCATGAACCATTTATCCAATCCATTTGCATCTATCTGCATCCATAATTCAAGTTATCTTGATCTTGATGAAATTTTGGTGCACACTTTATACATGCTTATGGTAAACATCTTGACATGGGTCATTTTCACTTATCCTATCCTATCCAACATTATCTAAGCCATGAAACATTATCCAAATAAGCTTTCTTTATCCAAACGCCTTATCTTATCATAAGATAATCCTTGGCATCCTTTGCATGCTTAACATATCCATCCATCCATACACTTATCTAAGCATCCACCAATGATGTTTCAAACATTGCTAGACACTAGGGGCAGATATTTACATCTTGCTTCAAGAATAAATCTTGATCTACATCTTCCAACTTATGTGGTGATCTAACATTGGAAAATGTGAAGTAAAATTGGTCCACCACTTGTGAGCAATAATCCAAATCACTTGCCCATGGCATATTTTGACAAGAAGATGTTCCTTATCAGTCTTCATCTTTCATCGAACATCAATCCAAGTAATCACTATTAGTTTCATCTAAGTTGCACTTCAAATGTCACATCAAATCATCCAAACATCTTTTGTTCCAAACCAAGCTTCAAGAATCCTAATGAATCGAATCCAATCAAACAATCATCATCTCAGGATATCCTTGTGTTGCTTAACACTATCCTCGCATTGTTGTGTATCCTCAAAAATGTTATCATCATCAATCCTGATCAATCAATCCTTGCATTGTTGTCAACAATGTTATCATCATCAATCTTGATCAATCAATCTTTGCATTGTTGTGCATCCTCAACAATGTTATCATCATCAATCCTGATCAATCAAATCCTTGCATTGTTGTGTATCCTCAACAATTTCATCATCATCATCATCAATTCATCAATCAGATCAATCAACCCTATATTGGTTTTCAACAAAAATCCTAAACAAAGCACTGATATCATCACACATGTCCATATCCAAAATGTCAAAATCATGCGAAAATCCAAAAACATCCAAAATCATATCAAAAAAATCAAAAACACTCAAAAAATTAGAAAAATATCAAAAACAAGAATCTAAACTACATCGTCTCTAAGCTTAAACATAGACAAGGCTAATCTTGGATCAACCCCCAAGACACAAAAATCCAAAAAAAATCAAAAAAACACAAAATCTAAAAAAAATCATAAAATCTCATAAAACCCCAAAACATTCAAAAAAATAAAAAAATCGAAACATTTGAAAAATCCAAAAAATCCCAAAAACAACCTCAAAACATTCCAAAAACATCATAAACATCCAAATATTTGAAAAAATCCATCCGTCTTATTTTTTTTTCACCTGCAATAATCAACCATCCATAATAAATTGATCGTCACTTTCATCCTTTAGCAAAATAAACAGAAACAACCACAACAATTAGCAAAAGCAAGCTTCAATCATAAAATTAAAAGAAAACAACAAACTGTTAAATGTAAAATCAAATTCTTGATCATTTTCAAACATGTTGTTCAACCTTATATCAACAGTCTATCAATCAATTTATCAACCCATCATCATCCTATACAATGCATGTCCTAGGATATATCGTTCCGACAATGGGCATCATTTTAGATATCACTTTGGATTCTTATCCTATCAAAACACATCCCTTTGGCTAGAGATATGAAGAACATTGACTTGTTTGCATACTTGATCTCTTCTTTTGATTTATCTTATCGTGCGCATTCCAAGGACCTCTCAATGATATCCAAACAAAGGATTTAGAGAGATAGGAATGGGGCAACGATCATTATCTTTTGTTTGTTGTGTTTGTTGGACGTTCTTGTAAAATAACTTGGCAAATACTTTCTTTGTTAGGTACGTCCTAGCAAGTTTTCCATATGTCAAGTGTGAACAAGAATACTCCTATATGTTTGTCAAGTCAAATTTCATCTCACTAGGTGTAACGCCATCCTGGTTCTTTATACCTTGATGCATCATACCTATGTGTGTTATCAAACATAAGGTAAGTAGCCTTTTTAAAATCCCAATCCTTGATAAGAAAATAATCATCTATCATCATCATCATTTCTAATAAGCTCTCATCAGATCATGGACTTGTTGGATCCTCTTGTCATCATCTCATTTATTCTTTCTTCTCTTTGTGCTAACATAACATCACCAATGCATCCATCATGCATCCACCCTACATCCATCCTGCATCCATCCTGCATCCACAAACCATCAAAATTTGACACATCATCTAACATGCATAGTCATCATCATAATATAGATCTATTAGTCTAAGCATCTCATAAATCATACATTTGCATAAAACATCCATTACATAATCATCTCATTTGCATCATCATTGCAATCATCCATACCATCCATTTTGAACCTCTTTATCATGAGATTGACCCTCAAATCGAATCTTTTCGCTCAATCTCTTGAGGAGGCAATGTACCAATGCACTTCTTTCCACTGGGGCATCCCAAAAAATCATTAATTTTTTGAATTTTGATCGCGACAATTTTATTCTTTGAACCAACGTAGCAAGTACATTGCTTCAAAGAGGGGCAAAATTTAGGCACGCAAAATTGACATCATGCATATTTAACTACGCATATTTTCTCATCAATCAAATAAACCATGGTATTTAAATTGAATAAATTAACTTTATTTAATTTAAGCCTATCATCACCCTCCTTGATTAAATAAATAAAACCTTTATTTAATTAAGCTTGAAATCACCTTCCATCCCTTTTTTGATTTAAATAAATCAAAATATCTAAGTCAAATGGGTCAAAGCATCTAATCATCATCTATGTTAATCTAATCCTGATTAACCTAATCTAATCACCCATCACATCCTCAAGCTTTTCCCACTTGCACCAATAAATCATTTTAATTCATTTATAAAATCATCATTTTCCATCAACATGGCATCTTTGAGGAATATTCCCTCAAATTTGAATTCAAAATCAAGTGGACAAGTACATCCAACAAAGCATTTATGAGCTCTTACATGGCTCTTACATGTCCCTTGCAAAGGTCAAACTCAGCATTTAACTCTCAAATTCAAATTTGAATCTCCCCCTCTTTGGCACATTGACCAAAATGTGCTCATTCCTCATCCTATCACATGATGACAAGTGGCCTCTTCTCATTGGTGGATCTTTAATCCCACATCCTCCATGTTTGGCATTCTTCCATCATTCTATTTTACAAATAGAGATCATCTCCATTCATCAAATCCTCCACAATCTTAGCATTCCATCTCCACAAATCTACACTCTCATGCAAAGTTACTCCCTTAAACTGAGAACTAATTTTTCCCACCATCACTCCATCTTCAAGGAATTTCATCATTTAAGTTTTAGCAAGGATTGGGAAAGGGTTGTTTTCACATTTGACACCAATCCACTATGAGATAAAGTGTTGATTATATTTTTATATGCTTGCAATTTAGTGGTCTTTGTTCTACTTAGTTTGCATATTTTAGCATAGTCAAGTATTTCATAGGAATTTTAGATTAGATTATTTTGAATGGACTAACAGCTAACTGTGGTCAATTGTTTGAGGTAAGGTTGATTTAAGGTTCATGCAAACCACCTTTTTACTACACCCTGATGTTTAGCAAAGTTTTCTAAGGCTTCATCTCTTCTTTCTTCAAGGTGTAACAACTCCTGTAGGTGGGCTTCACACCTATTTCCTTCATCATAATATTCATTTATGAACTATAAAGTGGGGATCTTCAATTGAATTGGAAATACAGATTCTAGACCATACACAAGGTGATAAGGGGAGATCCCTATGGAAGTCTTATGTCTCGTGTGATCTTCCCATAGAGCAAATCTAAGTTGAGTGTGCCAATCCTTGGGATTCTTTTTTAGTAACTTATGGATGACTGTCAAGAGATTTTTATTGGAAGACTCAGCCAAACCATTACCTTGTGGATAGTAATTAGATGCAAACTTTATTATAATCCCATGATCAAAGGCCCAATTGGAAATTTTCAATGATGCAAATGTAGGACCATTATCACAAACTAAAGATCAAGGACATCCAAAGTGATTGATAATACCTAATTCAATGAAATCAATTACCACTTTGGAAGTACACTGTTTGCATGCAAGAGCTTCAGTCCATCATGTAAAGTAATTAGTAATGGTGAGAATATACCTATGACCCATAGAGGAAGGTGGATTTATGGTACCTATGAAGTCCATCCCCCACTATGCAAAAGGTTTTACCTCAAAGACTAGTTGAAGTGGAAGAGCTGCATACTTCTCCCTAGTTGTTGTAGTCTAGCACACATGGCAAGTTCTGACATGACTGTGCATATCCTTGAACAATGTAGCCCAATAATAACCATCCCTCAAAATCTAATTTGTAGTGGCATGTGCAGATCCATGGCCAGTTCCATATCTATCATGAAATTCGGCCATGACTCTCTCAGCTTCCTATTGTCCTAAGCACCTTAGGTAGATACCCTCATGATTTTTCTTATATAGAACAGCTCCTTTTAGCATGAAACTGTCACTCCTCAAACGTAATGCTCTTCTCTATACTGCATTCAGATGGTTAGGACACCTTTGAGTTAGGAGATAATGAACAATATCATCATACTATTCTCCAGGGGGAACATACTCTAGATTGTAATGATGAGCTACAAGATCAGGGCCTATTTTTGCCATTATCCTTGTAAGTCCTTGCCCTCTTACCAGCCTCATGGGTTGAATTTCAATATCATACTCCTGTAAAATAGTTACCCACTTAGCTCTACGCTCTCCTAGCTCATTCTACATCAACAACAGCTTGACTATAGGATCAAGAACTATTGCAAACACCTTATTTCTGATAATGTAATGTCTAAATTTCTTTACAGCTCTGACTAAGGCATAGTCCTACTTTTCCACACTTGGGTACCTTATTTTTTACATCTTTTAATGGTGCACTCATGAATTCTATGGGATGTTCATTGTCGTGATTATACTTTTGAGTCAACATATCAGCATGGGAGTGATCAGAGGAAAATGAATATATATAGAATGGTTTAGCATAATCTAGACTCACCAAAACTGCGGCTTCAACAATAGCCCTTTTTTATCTTTGCAAATGCTTCCTTTTCTTCTACATTCCATTCAAATTTTTCCTCCTGCCTTAACATGGCATTCAGTGGCTTGACTATTTCTGCGAATCCAGTGATGAACTTCCTTACAAAGTTGATCTTACCAAAGAATGACTTCATTTATTTCTTGCTAACAGGTGGTGGGATCTTGAGTATAGCTTCCACTTGTTTTGGATCAATGGAAATTCCTTGCTTAGAGATAACATGCCCCAACAATTTTCCCTCTGTGACTCCAAAGATGCATTTCTTTAGATTGATAGATATACCAAATTCCTTGCACTTCTGAAACACTTTACACAAATCTTCTATATGGTCACCTCTCTTCTTGGAAAAGACTATCAGATCATCCATATAAATGATTATGCACTTACCAATTATGTCCATAAAAGCAATTTCCATGGCTCTCTGAAATGTGGCTCCAGCATTAATCAAACTGAAGGGAATTCTTCTATATGAAAAAGTTCCCCACTTGGTAGTGAAAGCAGTCTTATGCCTGTCTTCATACTACACCATGACCTGGTTGTATCCAGAATAGCTGTCCAAGAAAGACATCATCTGAGATCTATTGACAATCTGAAGTACTTCATCCAGTGAAGGTACTAGATAATTATCCTTTTCTGATGCTATGTTGAGGTTCCTGAAATCTACAAATAGTTTGATTTCACCATTCTTTTTCCTCAAGGTAGAGTGTTTGACTAGGAATATGATTCTTGCAGATAGCAACTTCTGCACTTCCTTCTGAATTATGGGTTCCAATAGAGCATTGATGGGCCTCTGCCTCTGTCTGAAAGGTTTTACTCCAGGATTAAGAGGGATAATGTGAGTTATAATTGATGTGTCATAGGTCTTCAAATCTTCATAACTCCAGGCTATCACATTTGGATATCTATTTAATGCGTTAATTATCCCTTTCCTCTCTTCTAGAGTGCATACTTTGCCAATGAAGACATTCTTGGCATCATCTTGAGTTCCCTTATTATACTTTTCACATTGTCCACTAATGGACTCCCTCTTGGCATCTTGTTCTTGATCTCTGACCTTATCCAGATCAAAAATCCTCTCTAATTGCACCATTCCTCTAGGAATAGTATTGGTCTTCAAATTGATTACTCCTAAATCCATCTCTGCTTCTTGGAGTTCAATTTCATCTATAATTTGAGAAGCAAAAACATCTGAGCTTGTGATAAAATCTAAGATATGCTTATCATCTTCAAATACCTAGAAGTTGGTGACATTGTTAAGCACTGAAGGTACTAGAGTTAGTTCCATTGTAAACTTCTTCAATCCAGAAAGAGATAGAGGTTGCAATGTACTAGCTACCTGAGCAAGAGAGTTAGCTATCTGGTTTTTACTTTGTGGAATTAACTTAATGTTGAAGGCATCAAATCCTTCAATAAGGTGCCATACTTTGTGTCTATAATTGGTCATTATTTTGTCATGACAAGAGTACTATCTCCTAACTTGCTTAACCACTAACTCAGAATCCCCAAAAACTTGCAAGATCTTAACCTTTTTCTTTAGTGCCATTAACAATCCATGGACCAAAGCCTCGTACTCTACTACATTATTAGTGCAATGAAATTGAAGTCTATGAGAAGCAAAGAATGTCTTACCTTTTGGACTAATTAGCTCAAATCCTGCCCTAGCTCCTTGCTTTGATTTGGATCCATCAAATCTTAAATTCCAACAACTAACAACTGCAGACTTCCTTGTTGTATCTTTTGCACTATTGCTACCAGATGGTTCCTTAGAAAGCATCACTTTCTTCTCCTTAGGATCCTCTTGGACATTCTGTATATTAATTTTGGCTACTGGAGTGGGGTTGATACACTTTTGTACTTGTTCTACTACAATCTGGCATAAGCAACAATCTATTAAATTTTTTGTCACACCAAAACCACGTACTATCAGTGGAGAGGGATCTCATCATGGATATAGTTGCTATGCCAACACCCCCCCACACGATAGAGCCGGATACAACCACGTACCATGTGGGATTTGCACCCACTACGTACCACATTGATAAGCCAAGCTTACGTAGATGAAGGGTTGAGGGCTTGAGGGACTCGAACCGATGACCTATGCTTTGATACCATGTTAAATTTTTCGTCACACCAAAAGCACGTACTATCAGTGGAGAGGGATCTCATCATGGATATAGTCACTATGCCAACACAATCCAGTTCTGAATGAGAGGCATTATGGACCTTGCACCAATTTGGCAAAAGAAAATCTCCAAAATTCATTTCCCTACCCAACTGAATCTGATCCTCAATGCATTTCTGAATGAATTCCTAAAAATTATCCAGCAAACTAAGCTAACTGTCTTCAAGATCATCATCATTTTCAATTAGTTTCACCAAGGTTTCAATACTACTAGATTTTGCTATGAAATCAACAAGAAATGTGTGGAACATAAGGACTTCATGTACATCTGAATCCTCAAAAGGAGCTGCAAGCACATAATTTCCCATACTTCATATATTAGAACTTCATTGGAGGTGTTCTAATATTATGTAATCATGTACCTCATCCTAGGTTCTCTTTCAATTCTAATCTAGTTTGGCACTCCCTTCTAGGGAAGCCACATATGAGAGTTATTAGTTAAGACATATCCATTCAAGGCTCTAGTAAAGTCTCTTCCCAGAATCAGGCCATAAGCATCTGGTATATCAGCCACTTGTATATTAATAACCTGTTGAATCCTAGGGTCAGAAGCAACCTGCATATGAATCATATTTAATTCCCCTACAACATTAACTTTAGTTCTATCCAATTGTGTAACTTTCCTTTGGGAATCAGCAGGATTAATACCCAGAGCTCGACAGACACCAAAGGGAATTACATTGGTAGAGGCACCTAAATCTAACAAGCAATTATGCAGGTGCTTACCAAATATACAAACAGAAATCAGGAATGGAGGAGTCTCCATTTTTCCTTGAAACAGAGCTAAGGGAGTATCTACTTGAGCAATGTGAGTTCTATCTTTCTCCTTTCCTTTATCTCCAGGAGGCACATGAACTTGATTATGAGTCTGATTTTCCCTTTCTACCAATTGAGAACTAGATGCTTTGTTGATACTTTCACTAACTGATCTATCTTGTGATATGGAATTTGTATTGTAAGCTCCTAGAACTGCATTCCTAATGGTTGGAACCCTCAATAACTCAAATTTAGATAGACTTACATTTAGCTTCTTGAGTTCTTCTACAACATATGTAGTGAGTTGTTCTTCACTTAGATCAGCATGAGTCTCCTTTGGGTAATCCACCATCCTGTCTTTGCTTGCTTCAAAACTCCTTCCTTTTGACATGTCCATTTGTGCTTGTCCTTCCTTTGACAGATATTGCTTAGACACATGAGGATACAATGGATTATTGTTGGCATTAGGATCTAGAGGAGTGGTGAAGTTTTTTTATTGAATGGAGGTGGTGAAGGGGCCTCTAGCCTGTGAATGTCTATGTGGCAGGTCCCTCAGATCATATTTCTTAGCAGGCCTCTAGAAATTCTATACTTCTTCAACATAAGCTTCTTCCTCATCCAAGGGGCCATTGTCATTTACTGTATTTTCACCAAACAACTATGAAATCTAATCTCCATTACATACTTGACCTGCCTCTTCCCTCAGCTGGAAAGATTCTTATTCAAGCACATTATCCTTGCTCTATGGAAAAGGAGCATGATTTAGTATCAACACTGGTGAATCATAGGGAGTAGATGGCACCATTTCCTATCTACCTACATTATTCTCCACTTCATACTAAAAAAATGAAGTTGTTGTCTAGAACTCTTGACAATCTAACTCAGAATGTTGACTTATTTTATGGAGCCTACACCATCCTGATAAAGTAGCTTCAGCCAAATACATGCCATTAGGGGGCTTCTCTTGATTAACTGATTAACTAGTTGATCCAATGGGGTAGGGACTCCTCCATTGGTATGCCTTGTATTCCAAGTCATGTTTTTTTTGGGTGGCTATCTCCTATCAAAACCTTGTCCACCAGCTTGACCTCTATCAAAGTTTTGGCCTGAGGATTGTCCTTTATCATAATTTTGTACTCTGTCACTGTTATATCTCTTGTCATTTTTATATCCTCTTTCATTGTTATATCCTCTATCAAGATGTTTCCCCCTATCAAAGTTTTTTCCTTGTTGATTTTCTCAATTTTCTCTACTTTGATTGGACTGCATATTTCTCTGAGTGGCTTACAACTGACTATTTTGGTTCCTCAAATAAGTCACCTCCATATTCAGCTTCTTAACTTGTTCGATCAAGTCATCTAGTCTCTCCTGGTCAAGATTTCTATATGGAGGTTGGCTCACATTACTTTGGGAATATCCCACTGCAGTGCTGGTATATAATGACTAGTTCAAAACTTCATAATTCTGTAGATATGGGGGATAGCTAGCATGAGATTGTGGATGAAGAGGTTGATTCTCATTTTGCTGGGGATAACTGATTGTAGGTGGAATTTGACTCACTGTAGGCCCTGGGTGAGGGACCATAGGCAATTGAGGAACTGGATTCATGATTGGAGTATGATTAGTGAGAGTTTGGTTAAGAGCTAGGACTTGTCCAGGGTGAGCAGCGGGTCCTAATGATGGTAAAGGTCTAGAAAAATGTTGTCTTAAGGAAATGCTAACCTTTACAGCTTTTGCATATGCATCAAGCAGGGTATTAGGAGGATTGTTTCTCCATTTCATGAAGGTGGTTGTCAAGCTGTCAAGACCTTCATAATAGACCTCTAAAGAAGGGGCTTGATCAACAGAATAGGGGGCCTGCAGTCGGGTATAGGAACGATGAAACCTATTGTTGAAGGACCCTATAGGCTCATGGACTTCTCTTTTAACATTAGTGAATTGAAGATACAGCTCATTAGGGCTAATGGGAATCCTAAACTTCTACAAGAATGTAGTCTCTAGCTCAGTCCAATGCTGGATAGACCCGGCAGGTAAGTGATTATACCAATAGAATGCATCCTCCCCTAAGGAATAAGGAAAGAGCCTACATGCTACATCCTCATGATTGATTCCCCTATCCTTAAGGCTAGTCTAAAAGATCCTGATGTGTTCCTCAGTAGTTCTATTGGGATCATTAACATGGAACTTTGAACAAAAGTGGTCAGGGTTCTTGGGCATGACATTGTAATTAGCAAAACTCAATGGAGATGGGTTATTAGCTAGGAAATCCATTGGTGGAGGTAGGGGTGGTAATGGCTAATTTACGGCTGGGTGAGGTTATTGGATGGGAATTTCCTCATACTCAGATGAAGATGAACTTGATGAAGATGAGAATGATGGAGATAATGGAGGTGGTTGGGTGGATGATGATTCTCCCCTTTTGCTGATCCTTTTTGACCTAGTAGGGGCTAGTAATTCTTGAAATTCCTCCTCTCCTGGAGTAGATTTGGTTCTTCTTCTAAATCTTTTGGGAGAGGTGGCAAATAGAAAGCTATCCAACTTAGCTTATTCAGGCCCTCCTTCTAGCGCCAATCTGTTGATGATGTTTTTTGCATAGCAACAACCCAGACAGAATATGAAATCCTATCTCTCTTGAAAGGTAAATCTCTATCATCAAGCCTCAACAAATAACCCCAAGGTCACTAATGTCATGTCTTAAAAATGTATAAACAACTCAGTGATAAATGTGAAAATGTTGGTAATCACAAAGAGACCTTACTACAAGCAAATACTGAATCATGAACTTATCAGATCTAGCAATATGATGATACTTCAATCCTAAATATAACTTAAAGAAATAACAAAAGATTAGGGTTTCAGAGAGATTCCTCAATTTAACTACGCCTAAGATTAATAATGCAAATGATGAAATACTTGAAATGGACCAATTCCTCATAAACTAATCCCTCCTTAACCCAAACAAACCTACAATCTCACAGAAACAGTGCAATCTTCTAAGGTTTTAAAGATTTTCATATTATGAACATTCATCCAAGATGACCCTATTGCAATTGAAATGAATAAACTTCACAATTGAACTAATCATAATGAATATAAAGCTCCAGGATAACTTTGCAAAGAAACTAACAATCAACTAGCTACAAAAAGTATGGACCAGGGATTGCTGCAAACACTTCAAGCATCAAATCATCAACACCATTGAATCAAATCTAAATCTAACATATATCTAATAACCTTGAGCAATTTTAAAGATAGAATCATAAGAACCATGCAAGATAAGTCAACACAAAAGAGATCACCAGAAAATCACAATGTCTTTAATTATATTGAATCACCAAATTTGAGCAACAATTCCAATGTTTTGTTACAGCGCTTTCTCAGAATGACCTAATTTCTACCTCTGCTCTACTACCTAATTCGCTCTTGTAGCAAAACTATCTCTATTTGTGTATCAATCTATATGTATGTTACAAATGAGGCAAAATTCCCAATTTATAGGAACCTCAAAGCATGTCAGCCCAATTTAGATTTTACAATAATAAAATAGCCCAGACAGGTCAGCCCAATTAATATTTACAATAATAAATGGCCATAAAATAGGTCGGCCCAAGGGGAATTCAAAATAAAATGAATTAGAATTAAATGCTTGAACTCAATCCAGGTCAGCCTAGGATCTTCAGTGTAATTCGAACCAATGCACAAGTTTCAATGCAGCCCCATATTAACTGCCTCCTTCTATTCTTATCCTGAGTGCACCTCACCAAGTTGTCCAAGGGGTGGAATAACCAGTATTTGAATTTCTCCATAGTTTTAACTTCATCTCCAGAATGCAACTAACCATGTTAGACTCAACCTGCACTCAGCAAAAACTAGCATCAATATCCATCATAACACTATTATAAAATGAAGATCAAGATTAGCCCATCATCAGTAATGTCTTCGTCATTCAAACAAATCTGAGCAAAGATCAAAATCAAACCAGAAACATTGTTAAATTTTAATCAACATAATTTGGTATTTCAAACCAACCACAGAATCCAAGCCAGAAAGGAAATTTTGGGGAAATCCAGGCCAGATAGATTCTCCCAAAGAAGGCACAAAATCCACCATAGATCATCAAAAATGCAGAAGATATGTAGATAACAATGTAGTCTATCAATTTAGAGCAAGAAATAATAAGAATTTATCATTAGAATCATCCATTTCACCTAATTTTCAAGTTTCATAGTGCTTCCCAGAAAATCCAAAAAAAATTGGCCCGACCAGAATTCTGCGAAAAAGGAAAAGTTCTAAAGCTTCAAGACATTATGGGAAAACAGAGAGGGATAGGAAAACCAAAGAAATCCAACCAGACAAGAAAATCTCGAGGTTGACAAAAAACTCGAATATCAGCATCATCTCACGATTTCGCTCAAATTGATCGAACGATCACAAATTTGAGGACCCTGGGTATGGAAATCGCTTAACTTGAACCTCCTACAGATCTTCTTCAAATTCTAGGTTTATTTGAAAGCAAAACAAGATGCAATGGCGACACCCTAGGAATGAAACCCTAGATTTTGACCATTGATGCATAGAGCAAGCTTGGGACGCAGATAACGGTCCACAAGCAAGCTATCTCCAGATGTAAATGAGCAAACTCATAACTTACTTGGGAAACCATAAATAAAGCAATATAACCTACCATGAATAAAATACCAGTCAATTCTAGCAAAGAAAAATAGTAATTTGAATGCCCAAGCAAGCAACAATGATGAAAACACCAAGGGAATCACAACCAGATCAATAATTCACAAATTTAGTATGCCACAGCTTTCTAAGTACCCAAGGATCAAATATCCCAACTCAAAAGAACACAAATCATAAATCGTAATGGCACAAAGCTTGAAAATCAACCGAATTCATAAAACCGATGATAAGACAAAATTCTAGAAAAATCTAGCCCAAGCAGAATTCCACGAAGGCCAGAAATCCCTGAACCATGCTGTAAAGCAAACCGATTTGGACTTCGAGTGCAATCCAGGAAAATCCGGATGAGGCGAAAAATCCCAAACTTTGGTAAAAACTTGAACTTGGCCCAAAACTTAAGAATTTCGATATGCAACTTAGGGAAACATTTAGGAAAGAAAAGTAAAAAAATTTAGCTCATGCCAAGGAAAAGTAAATCCCCAAAATCAAAGGGCCAAAACAACAAAAAGCGAAAGCAAAAGAGGGTCCCTGCTTTCAGCAAGGCGTGTGTGCAAAAACAACACAACAAAACCAACATAGACACAAAAGAACACACATGAAAATGATATAAAGAGCAATAACAAGGAACAAGCATACAGTGCCAAAGATAAAGAAAAAAGACAAATAAATGGATAAAACAAAAAGAGGATCAAGCTTCAACCATTTTTCCATGACAATGTGGGTTAGATCTAGGCTATTTTTTTGAAAATGAACGCTCGCTCTGAGGCAATAGAAATTCAGGCTATCCATTGGCTGAGTATCCATAAGGTGAAACACATACGCACATGGCTAATATGCACTCACACACACAAACAAGTGGTTATGGGAAATCCATGCCTCGATTTGGCTTCCCATTCAACCAGACCAAAGTTATACCTCTTGATAACTTTGATAAGGTGCCACACAACAATGAACTTTGAGCTTCATGAGGAAAGCAAAGCTTCGTATGCTTGATACTCATGAACAAACTAGATGGCTCCATAGGCATGCAAAGTATGTTATGCAAGGTGGCCATATAACCAAAATTGCAAATGCAATATAAGGAATCTTCAAAGGAGTTTCACTTAATTCATGTAAGGTATTAACTTAAGTAATATTGTTCCTAATGTCTCCAAGAGAGGACCAGTCAAAGAATAGAAGATTCACAACTTAGGGGATGCAATGTGTCAAACCAATCCACTTTAAAGAGGAATGTAATATGCTAACAAAGATAATGCTCTTGAAGGAACTGAATGTCACCAAAAAGTGAAAGACACATCGCATGAAGTAAGAAGACTACACAATGAAACATGAAATGCAAAATAATAATGCCAATGTATGCCCCCACTTTAAAAAATTTCTAAACACCATACTATGAGAAATTACTTTAAAGTAGAAAATAATAAATGCTAACGATAAAGAAGACATGAGAGCTTATTTGGAAAGCCCTATGCCAAGTCATATTTTTCCAAATGAAGCTACGTCATGAAAAAAGGAAAAGAGAGGGGCTCCCCCCAAAATGAAACTCCAAACACATGAGGGATCTATGGATTTTGGGTTAGTATGTTCTTGCTACAATTTTTTTAAAGAGCTTAGAACTCTCATTATTCCTTAAATACTCATAAAACTAGAATAATGACATAAATAGCAAAAACAAAGAAAAAGCCTTTTGGGTCAACATGAAAGAGACCTGAATGTCTTGACGCCTTGCATCATCCCCAAAAGGAAAACACAAGAAAAAGAAAATATAAAGGAAAATATTTTTGTGTCAACATGGAAGAGACATGAATGTCTTGATGCCTGCTTCATCCCCAAAAGGAAAGCAAAAGGAAAATGAAAAGAAAAAAGATTTACGACATAGAGAAGAATGTAGGTACAAATAGAGGAATGTCACAAAGAGAGAGGTACATCAAACAAAATAGTACAGGGGATCACATTACGCACATGCAATAACATAAAGAAAATGGGAAAATAAATAATTCAAAAGACTAGTAAAGCACATGCGAGTCAACCTATGAGAAGTCTACCTGCATCCCAATCATGTTCATCATATACATAAGGTGGATAACTAGCCGAAGGGGCAATGACAAATGCATTACTAGGACAAGGCTATCTACCTTTTTCCCCCACAGAGTGAAGGACAAGAATGAGCCAAGGTAAGTGATGGCAAAGAGCTCCTTGCATTTTGAAATGATTTGCAATAAATGTATAACATGTTATAGTGAGAATGTTATTATCGTACAACTATTACATGGAAAGGGACGAAAGGGTATGCTTGGATATTATTCAAGTATAAATGCACATGAATTATCAGGATGAGTGAAACCTTCCAATATTTTGTTTAAGAATTTACAATTATTAGTACTATGTCCAAGAATTTTATGGTATTGGCAATAAGACATGTTTGTGTTTGTTCCTCTTTTTTTTGTGTTGATTTTGTCTAATAGGTGGTGATTTTATGAGACCTAAATGAAGGATTTGTAAACCTTTTTCATTTGACAACTATTTGACATCATATACCCTCTTTCTTGGTTCACCAATTTCTCTAGTTGAATTTTGAGGAGGAAGACCTAAGACGATCTTGTCATCCTTATCATCGTTACAAATCATTGGTTGCTCTTTAAGAAGGAGGACACTCATATTAGGAGAAGGATCTTGATATCCTAATCATTTTGTATTTTTAATTGAAATTTTCTCTAAGAGTTGATTAATTTCATGTTCACTTGTTGTATCACATCCTTGTTTACTCAAGATTGTGAGTCATTTTCCATATGTCTCTTCTAGATTGATTGATGAGTTTGTTACTTTGTTAACATACAAGTGTTGAATGTTTGCTTGATTACAGGAACTAGGTTCACCTACTGTAGGGAACTCAGGCTCAACTTGTGTTTCAGTTTCAGGATGTAGGTAACCAAACATCTCAAGTGGTGGTATTATAGGGGGTTTTGGTTGTTGATGGAGGGATAGAAGGATGCATTATTTTCAAGGTTGTTAAGGTAATCGTTTAAGAATTGATTCATGATATCATTATCTTCTCCAATGATATCAACATCATGAGGAGTACATGCATTAGGAGTTGGTTGAGTGTGAGTAAGTTCAATGTCATTAGGGTCATTTTCAAAAGCACAACTTGACACATCCACTAAGCATGTCAAGAACATCCACAACTTACCAAAGCGCATATCCATGATGAAATGCAATGCATGAACTTAAAGTAAAAGGTCTAAATGAAAATTTTAGATTATGGAATGTATGTAATGAACCAAATGAAGGTGTATGCAATGAAATGGATGAAACAAAAACACTAAAAATTCAAACAACAAACTAACAATAGCAAACTAAAACATAGAAACAAAGAATTTAATGTTGTGAAATGCAGTTTAAAATCTAAAACAAGACTAAATCACTCAAGGAAGCGTATGAGTCCCAATTAGAGTTTCTTAGGGGTTTGAATACTGAATAATAGTTAACACAAAATGCCCTAAAATCAAGAAAAATCTCCTATACTAGGACTAAATCTCCCAGATGGGCATATGAGTCCTAGTTTAGGGTTTTTGCACCATTTTCAGTAGATTTTGTGTGAATATTATGCTTTCTATTTTGGATGATGTCTAAGCTAAGTGAAAATTTATATTTTAAATGAAATTCAATGATGCAAGATGCAAAAAATGTAACCTATATGCACTTTCACTAATGCAAGAACTAGAAACCCTAGAATGCCAATTAACTCATGCAAACCCTAATGCAATGTTAATGCAAGCTAAATATAGGATGATGATGCACTTCGAATTAGAATTAAGATGTCCTAAATGCAAGTTCACAAAAAAGAAATGAAGAAAATTGTCATTGCTTATGGTTTAGGACATAGAACAACAATCTTCACTCTCATTCAAGGAAACCCTAGAGATTTCAATCCAAGGATGAAGTAGGGGAAAGAGATCTTGCAATAGGGTGTCTTAAGGTCTAATTAGAGACTTGAGAGGGGTTCACCACCAATCTAAGGCCTGGAAAGACTGATGGCATGCAAGATTTGATGACAATAATATGCAAGACTTCACTAAATGACCTACAAATGAATGCAAAACTAAACAGAAACTAGAGAAACTAGAGACGTGCACCTGAAAAATGTGTAGGAACTTGAATAAAAATCTTAAATGCTAAAAACATTGAAATTAATGAAAACTGGGACTCATACGCCAGTCTAGGCAATTTAGTCCCAAATTAGGGTTTTTGGACAGGAATAGGCATTTGGCAGAGATATGTCTGAAACACCTAAAATCTTGAAGTACCACTGAACTGGGACTCATGCCAAAAGTGGCATATCAGTGTAGTCTAGCCTTTTCAGAGAATCGGGATCTAAATTTTCTCTTCAATCTCTGCTTAATATTCTCAATTTGATCTTCAAGTCCAAATTGTCAAATTTTGCACTGTAGATGTCTTCCAATGATCTCCTAAACAAGGTGACAACTTGGACAACTTTCTCCAAACTTTCTCTTCAATATTTCTTCAACTTAGATCTACAAATCACACACTAAAAAGAGGGGGAAATGTTGTTTTGGTAGTAGAAAAGGGTTTTCCTTGGTCAAACTTTGTTTTGGTAATCAAACCTTGTAATGAAATCAAATGAAAATGAGGAATGATGAATGAACAACATGCAATGTTACAACACACCAAATCCTAACAATAAAGTGTTGCAAACATGTATGAAATGGCTTCAATGGATGTAGATCTTGACTCTTGCTTGAATGTGATAGATCTTGAATTGTATACTTGCTTGAATCATAAAACCCTACATCACAATTGTTACCTCAAAAATAAACATGATGCATGATGACTTTGACATGATGCTTGATATTTGAATAATGCTCCAAAACACTTAATACTTAGCTCTTGAAGACTCTTAAATTCTCTTGAATACTCTTGTAAACTCCAATTTTCTATAATATATGAATGCTCAAGATGCTAGATCACTTGTAAACTTCCTAGGTGAAAAATTAGTGAAATAACCTTGTATTTATACATTTTTATGTCAAATTTCCTGAAATTACAACACTACAAGCTAACATAAAATCTAGGAGGATAAAATCCTGCCAATAATTTGAATTTAATTTAATTTTGGGCCACACGGGACTCATACACCAGAAGTGGTGTATGAGTCCCATTAGGCTTAACTATGGGACACATTCTCCAAAAATGATTATATTCATGTGAAATCAGGATTGAGGCCCTAAAACCTAGGTGGGACTCATAGGCCCAAGATGGCGTATGAGTCCCAAATCACTAAATCTAGGCCACACAACCTAAAAAGACATGAATTATAATTGGATGTTGGTTTATGCTGAAATTATCCTTAGAAAGATGCATTAATTGAAGCTTGTGGATGCAAAATAAGGCCAATTAAAGCATAAAGAAGCCCAATTAATTATTAAAACACTAGATTAGTGTGAAAGTGTAGTACAACACCTTAAATAAAGCATAATTAAGTCCATTTAGTTTACAAGGGTCTAGCACCTAATGCGAATGTGTTAAACACTAAATCAAAGCAACATTAAGTCTAATTTAACGAGGACCCAAACAAGTATGAAAATGTCACGAACAACATTTTTCTTCACTAAAGTTACAAAAATTATATACTCCAAATTAAACTTCATATTTTATTAGTTAAATATGTGTATTGTTTGATAATGTCAATATCACTTCTATAATTTAAACAATTTAAATATATCTATTTAAAAAAAATCATAAATATCAATTTTGAATTTTTGAATTTTTTATTTAAGAATTTTTTTATTTACTCAATAACAATTTTATGTTATTTAAAATAATTTGAAAATTATTTTATTTTGTTTACTTTCAATAACTATTTTTATTTAGTAAACCAATATTTATATTTTATTTACTTTTAATGTTAGACTCAACTGCCCATTGGCACTTCTTGAAATTAATATGAGTAAAGCAATAATACATGCAACAACACCAATGGTCTTCATGGTTGATTTTCTTTGATATGCAGGTCAAACAATTCGGATAAAAAAGAAAATGTGGTTTGTAGAGTTTGAGAAAACATGGGCTTTTTATGACGGCTGAGGAGATCCATTTTCAGTAAAATTGTTTAGTGAGGGAGAAAGATTCTTAAATGGCTAACAGAGACATGGATAAGAGACTAATGGATCCTGCCAAATTGGACAACTGGATAATCGATCCAAATGGCCAACTTGATCATACTTTAATAGAATTCATGTGTGCTAAAATCATAATCATCCTCCTATGGGTTGACCTACTGGTGCATTTTTTAGGGCTTGATAAAAGCCTGCTGCAAAAATTAAGTTATATATATATATATATTAAAAAACCATCCATAGTCAATGAAGAGAATTGGGTGCATCTGTTTCTGTTGTTTAGATGCACCCAATTCTCTGGGTTGACTATGGATGGATTTTGTCATTATTTTGTTTAACCAAGGCCTGTAGACGTGTGGAAAATTTTGGTCGTGATCTCTACATTTATGGTTTGTTCAATTTATATAGCTGTCGGTTTATTAAATAAAGAGAATTTTTTGCATTGATATATAATGAACCACATGCAGAGCGAATGTGATACAAAATAGATTGTTTGTTGAAACATGGTAACATCTCATCGCCATATTTTTAGGCAACTGATTGTCCACATAGTTGTAGAATAAGCCAGGGAAGAAGAGTCATTCGAGATTCAGACAATATATGAGTTCAAAAATTATGAATGTAGTTGGTCAATGTACACCCTCTCCTTTTTAAACATAAAATAAGATAACAACTTCAAAATGATACAACACAAAAAGTTGTTTATATATTTAAAAACAAATGTGTTGCTGAAAAGTGTGTATCTTACACTTTTATGATCTATCATGGTTTTAATTATTTATTTTAAAATATTATTTTTTATTGTTTGTTCTTTTAAATTTTAATTTTTTATTTTATTTTTAGAAATATAATTCAACTTCTTTTAGGATCGTTTTCAATTATTGAATTGTTTATTACATTTTTTAATTTATTTTTTATCTATAAATTTCATATATTTTACTTTTATATTTGTAAATTTGGTTTCAAAAGTTTTAACTCCAAATTTAATTATGGATCCAAGTAGACACCTTCTCAACTAAAACTTTCAAACTTATATGTTAAGTATAAAAGGCATCGTTCCTTAGTCATATGATCATCAATTATCTACTAAATATCCATCATTCATTACTCAAAAATCAATCTTGCTTCCATTGTGGCATCACATTAACTCAACATATTCTAAGAATTGTCTCTTTGTTAGCCAACAATGAGACCCTAGCTCCACATTAGGTCTTTCCATAACCCATTTATATTTTTCTTCAAGTTTCAAGTCATCATCATTATGACACTACCTAATGCATTCAATACATAATATTTTTTAAAAAGTTATTAAAAATTATAAATCAGATCCAAGGGTTTGTTATAAGGACAATATCTTTATTTAGCAAGATCACAAAGGTGTAGATTATTAATACTATCAATATTTTATTACAAATCCAAACATCAAGGTGAATCTTTGTTTACAGGTATAGAAGGTTTTCATATTCTCGGTTCATTTTCATGGTCAAGTTCACTTCTACACACTAATCTTAGATTCATAAGTGCCTAATGGTCAATGTTTAGATGCATATATAGCTTTTTAAATCTACTTTAGAGAGTTTTTAAGTTATCATATATAAAAACCAATATAATAATGATTAGTGACAAGACAAATTTTTTGGGCATCTCTATAGAAAAGGTGTGGTTTTCTAGAAGATCAATTTTATTATTTTCATATTTTATTATTTTCCTTTGACTTTAATTATCCATTTTAAACCTCTAGGAACATCATTCTACGTCTCACAAATTTTGAAATGAAGATCCACCCTCTCATAACAATTGGTTGACAACTATTTGTATTTTTATTATAGGCCTATCTCACCACCCTAATTTAATTTTATCCCTATGTCTAGATTTTGAGGTATAGTCCTTAGGTTTGTGGGGAATGTAGTTTAGAGAATAAACCAATATCATTATTCTTGGGGATTTTCTAAATACTTTTTTTTGGTAGTCAAGGTACTATCCAAATTTTGAGGTGTTTTCAAACATCTAGATTCAAATCAAAATTATTTTATGGTGTGAAGATTGGTGAATTTATCTCGAAGAATATATCTACAAGAATCATTTTAGCATTGAATATGAAAGAGAAGGGATAGCATCCACAATTTGTACTCTTGATATAGAAAGATACTAATATTCTTACCGAAAGATAATAATTTTCTTGGAACACTAAATAGATGGGTAATTATACTACTACCTTCTATCTAAATCATGATGTTGGTACTTCTAAATAAAGGATATTATTTTAAGCTTTAAACATCTAGACTTTAGAAGTCTTAATTTTTAAAATATAATAGCTAGAGGGAATAGGAATAGAAATATAAATGTTCTTGATCAAATAAAAAATATGACTATACAAAATATTAATGAAAGAATCTATTTTTCTATCTAACACCCTATTTCCCCTATTTCCTCATATTAAAAAAGTAAAAAATGATATTGTATTTCATTATGCCTATGGACTTGTTCAACCTAGTGTAGATGAGTTTGAGAAAACTATAGATGGAAGAATAAAATTACTTGATGAACTTAGAGCTAGATATCATTATCTACAAGCCCAACTAGCTCAATAACAAGACCAACTATCCTAAAATAATATTCATAATCAAATAAAACTTGTTCCTAATCAACATTTACATCAAAAATACCCAACTTATTAGCCTAGTCATCCTCAAAATAATAGAATAAATGCATGTTAAATAAATATAAAAAGACTTCATCTTATTAGATAACATTTCAAACTTGAAAGTTGTGCAAAACAAGACTTCTATGGAATCCTCAAACTATCCCAGCCATATGTCAAATTAGATTATGAAAAAATTCCCTATTTTTCAAGGAAAAATATAGTCACTAGTGAATAATATTTAACATAATTTATTAACATAACATATGACTATTAGATTGATTATGAGGATGTCATTATCAACTTTTTTGTTTAGTCTTTGAGGGAGAGTTCTATTGAGTGGGAAAAAATCTTGTATGATCAAAGTACTGATCATGGAGTGAAATTATGAGAGAATTTAGGATGCAATATTGAGATATGATTGATCTTATTTTACCTTCCATAATGTAATTGCTATTGAAGAAAGGGTATAAATAAATTTGTAGTTGATTCTAATTATATTTGTATTTCTACTATGATAGAATGTCCATATATCAATCCAAATGAATCCATGTATCTAGTTTTATATGATGGAGTCTTTGATTTTATAATTGTGTTATATATATTAAAGATTAAACCTATAGAATTTAAGAAAGGCTTGTGATTTAGCCACTTACATTGAATGGAATATGAGTGAAAATCAAGAAAACATATTAAGAGGGAATATGTGAAAATAGATCCACCTAATAAGATTCATTCAAACAAGCCATTAAATCCACTAATGATAAGTTGGACAAGCTTATGGGTGTATTGAAGTTATACAAAGTAACAAGGAATGACAAAGGATTACCACCTCATATTGTTGGACAACATAGTAATGAGAAATAATGCCTATCTAGTACAGCCTATAAATATTACTACTTAAAGAAGCCTAATCCAAATGACAAGCTTGTAATGTGAAGGCATCAAAATTTTAGATTGCATGAGAAGGAAACTCCTAATCCATTAAGGAGGGATGAAGTGGACATGCAAGAAGAAATATCTTAGTTTTATTCTTGTTATATGCCACATGACCCTACTAAATGTGCAATTACCATTATAGCATTGTAAAAGGAGGAATAATATGAACTTAAATGACATGAGGAGATTTATACATGTGAGTGTATTGATACATTTGATCAATTTGAGTATGATGCTTAGTTTGTTGCTAAAGAGACCTACGATCATGATTACATCAATAATTAAAATTAAAATGAAGTTTCAAATCATATTTTTTCCCACCTTTGGGATCTCATGTGGTAAGCATACAAGAGATCTGAGCCTTCAACTATTGGCATCAAGCATAATTTTAGTATTGAAGTTGTCTAATGTCAAGTAACCCCTGGTATTGAGAAAGGAAACAAAAAATTTAGCATAGAATTTGAAACAAATTTTCCAATAGTGGGAATCCAAGAAAAGAAAAGGGCTAGACTATTGCCCAAAACTAAAAAGGGAGAGATGCTTGTAACTAATGTTGATATTTCTAAAGAAAAGAATAAAGTTGCAAGATCAAATAAATTCAAGAAATAGGTTCTATAGAAAGAAGAAAAAATAAAAAGAGATGAAACCCCTATGAAGTCAAAAGGAAATCAAGTGATACAATATGTACCAAATGCACATGCTATCCCAATTTCTAAGTTAAACCCTTTTCCTAACAACACATCCATAGACATGGTATATGTACTTAAATCAAATTAAAGTGCAAATATCAATGAGTAGATTACCTAATATTCTTGAACATAAAAATAGAATTCTTTCCTATTTAGTTGTCCCTAGAATACATAGTGATCAATTGACTAATTCTTGAGACAATCCTCAAGATAATATAAATGTATGAGAAATCCCAAAGTTGTATTTGGTGTAAAAATTGGCTACTCAAGATCTATAATACCTAAGAGCTAATCATAAAAAATTTAAAAGATTGAAATGACAATAATAATGTTACATATAAATAATACAATGTGAAATACAAGAAATATACAAGATAATAATTTGAACATCTTACTATTTTTAAAAATTTAAATCTTAAGAATTTAATTTTCTTAAAAAATATTTATAGATGATTATCAATTTTAATATTAAATTATCAAATATTTAATATTAATTTTATGTCACAAAATTTGTAAATAATTGTTTTTTAATTAAATAAATAAATGAATGAATAAATATCTTTGTATCAAAGCAGTATTGCACATCTTACAAGAATGGATTCACATTCTAAAATTTAAACCTAAAACAAACAAAGCCGTAAAACTGCAAGAATTATACCACTAACTAATTTTTTAATAATAGTGGAAATGATCATGTTTTCTTTAACAGTAAGGCTTCACATTGGTTTGATTAGATTAAAACTGGAAGGAACAGTACCTGCTACAAAACAGCCATAGAGACAGACGAGGAACTCACGAGCAGTGAGAAATCCAAAAAAGTAAAACAGTACTTCGCACGTTGTTAGATAATAGTGTTACAGTAATTAAACTTGGTGTCACTTTTTATAAGCTATCAGGGGTGATTAAAAAAGGGGATTGCTGGTCTGTCTTTTGTAAATAATTTCGATCCCCATGAAAACACAGAAATATTTAATCGCCTCTAAATATTTTATTTTATTTTTACAATTTTGATTGTGGATTTTATAGAATTCAAAAATCATTATTACAATTTATTTTTTGGAATATAAATATTTTGACAATCTCCCAAGAGAGAGTTACTTATTTTTTGTAACAGAAGACTGTGGGCTTTCCAAATTCTCACGCTGATTCTTTTTCTTCTTAACCATGGATTTAAATTACATTCTTTTTGCATTTATATTACCAAACATTATTAATAAAGCGGAGTAGAAATTATAAAAGAGGAAGCTTTAGCAACCTTTCAAATCATCCACACAATATCTTGCGATCTTGTGTCGCGCTTTTACTGAATACATTTTTAACATTTCAGTTAGTTTTCCTACAGTTCGTTCTAACTTCTCCGCTGGTACCAGTGAGAGGGCTAATGTTCCCCATATTCACCATAGCTGCTGCAAAATCACTAAAAAAAGTAGTTGGATTGGTACTGTAAGTGGTAACTGAAGCTTCTGCAGAACCTCCATTAAGTGCTTGATCAGAATGAAGGAGTCCTTTTTGGTTTTTCAGATTTTTGTAATAATTATTGTCAAAGACAGTGGGAGTGACAAGATCTAGAGGTGAGAGATTGTCATCGCCACCATTGCTTGGACAATTTGCCTGAACAGAGGTGGCAAAGGCAGAATCGATGTCGGTGTCATTGAAGACGCGAGATCTGAAGGTGGTGCATCTTGCTTGACCAATCGTATGAGCACCTGAAATACATGGGTGCCATGAAAGTGCTTGCTTATTAACTCTGTCATGAACATTTTCAATTAAAACCTGAATTTTTTTATTCAAAACTTGCGAATACCTGAAAGAGCAATCATATCCTTAGTAGAAAGGCCTTGAGCTTGAAATGCAGAGATAAGTGTAGCTAAATCTGAAGAGAAAGAAGGTAGATTGGAGTTCGCACTACTTAAGCTTGCAGTAGTTGAGTCTCTTCTTCCTAAAGGTACTGTCCATGTTGGCCCTCCCAACTAGCAATCACAAGCACAAAGCCCACAATAAGATTGGCCAAGGTCCTTAAAACAAAATTGTAATATAACAATTTGATAAGTAGGAGATATTTTCCACATAGTATAACAATTTGACAAACTCTTTATATCCTGAAAAATAAGTTAAAAAGGCTATTTGTAAAAAGCAAAAGTTTTAATACGAAATAGTTTGTCAAAGTAAAGAAAAAGATAATGGTAGAGAAGGCAAGGGAGGAAAGAGTATTTACAAGTACAACAGAATCACGAGCAGCAATGGATACAATATCAGCACAAGACACAACTCCACTGCAAACAGCCTCCACCTTAGTCTTGATGGTGTCTATCACATCGTACCCTCTCACAGAATTGGCATTTGGTCCAGCAGTCTTTTCTCCAGTGAATGTCGAGGTATCATCCAACAGTATGGATCCATCACATCCCTTTCAAGACAAAAATGAGTGTTAGTTACAGATCTATTAAAAAAACCAAAATAGAAGTGAAATTCTAACATTATGGAGATTAAATTCTTACGTTTACAAAACAATCATGAAAGTGAAGGCGGAGCAACGATGCAGCCATTCTTTTCTCATTTGCCACAGCTGCAGTAACAGCAGTCTTAACTGTACTCAATGCAAGGGGACATGACGTAGCATAGAATGTTGCACTGAGTTGGCCATTGGAAGCTGTAAAACATAGAATGATGACCAAGGCAGTAATGCATGCAAAAAGACTAGTGGTCATCATTGTGGATTTGCTTTGCTATGCACGTCAACAATCCAGAGTGCAGTGTAGAGAATGTAGGAAGAGATAAGCTTCTTATAGGAACTGGGGAGTTCCATCTTTGCTCAAGTTTCTGCACAATGAAAGTTACTGAGTGTGCGGGGAAAAAGACCTGTATTTGTCGATCTTTGACTTTGCTCAAAATAGGGGTAATCCTGCCAAAGGGGGTAGATGGGCAATGGGCCCAAGCGACAACGTGAACAAAAATTTAAAATCCCGAGTCTACGACCAAAGTATAAATAAAGTTTCACCTATTGTGAAATTATCATCTTTTTATGGGATGTTAAAAAGGTAAAGTAGTTATGATTTTTTTTTAATTGTTCGATTAAGAATTCTACCCTCTGAATTTGACAAGTTTATAATTTTCAGAAAATTAAAAATGGCAATCGGTTGCCTGGTAAACAAGTAGCATACTTTTGAGTGATATAAAGTAGTCTCCAAAATATATAAATTTTAAAAAATAAAATATAATTAGGATAAAAAAGTATTTTATTGATTATTTCGAAAAGAATTAATAATGATTTTTAGTTTAATTAAGTATAAAATAATTTAAGGATTGAAATATAGTTATTAATTAGATACAATCGAATAAATCAAATTAGACAATGTAAAAGAAGAAAGTATAATTATGATAGAACTAGTGTTAAATGAAGAGAGATTGCTTGTCTTTGTAATTAATGAATGATTGTTGTTTGTTCAAGACAATGTTCTACAAAGTTGTGTGTGGATCAAATTCAAAATATTCTCTTTTGTTTTGCATTAGATCAACTTCTAATTTTCAATCTAATTCACAATTGTAAACTCATTTTATACCTATGAACTCGATCTCTAATAATCTCTAAATCTTATATTGTGAACTCTCTCAAATGCAGAATGATATATAGTGATATTATCTCACTCTCAAGGCTTTCTTGTCAAACTAACAATATTTAAAAATATCTTGATACACAGTAAGTTCCAAACATACTCATGAATTCTAAAATGATTGTAAGATAATTCACATATGTTAAAATGAATATGATCAAATATATCAAATTTAATACTGAATTTGAATACAAACCCAAATAATTGTTTTTGTGATAAACCAGTTCTTTTCATTTACATTGACAAAAGGTGATTTTGATATTACTTTTCCATTGTACTGTCTCAATTAAGGCCTGTAGACACGTTGAAACTTTGCTTTACACAGTAAAATATATAATCGCAATTGTTATCCACAGTATATTATTAGAATAGTGGGCATTACATGTCAATTAACTTTGAAAATTTCAATGGATATGGAAGTATTAAATATATCATATCAAATAAAAGCGTTCGTTCAAACATGGTGACATTTCAATCAACATTTAACTAAATTCTTAAATGAAACGATCGCTACAAAGTCAATGAAATCATTAAATGATGTCTGTAAATAGTATAAAATAGATAGCAATGGCGGTGCCTACCAAAGTGCTGGTTGATAGCTACTTCAAAATGATGCCGCACAAATGTTTATTGAAGTTACTAAAATTCATGGCTTAGTGCACGCAAAGATTAAAGACAATTACAATCCTTTTTGGAGGGCATAGTCAATTTTTAAGTATTTTTAATTTTAAAATAATACATGTTCTACAAAGTATACAATAATCCATTCTTCGGCACCAATTAGATTTTTTTTTAAACCATGTTTATTACCTTGAACAAGGAAACTTAAAATGAAAGGTTTAAATTTAATTGTGAAGGATTCTTCCTATTAAAATTTACTAGTTATAAATAACATAATAAATTTTAACTTGTTAGGTTTAGTTTATAAGTAGAGAAATAGAAATTTTAGAAGTAGCGTCTAAAATTAATATAATATTTGAGAGTAGTTAATTATGTATTTTAAGGAGTTTAATGAGAAAAAATTATAAAGAAAAAGTATAATAAAGTTGAGCATGACATTTTGAGTAGATAAGATCATTGTATTGATGAGAGAGAACTATTTTTTGCCACAAATATATAAGGATGTAAGGAAATTTGTTCAAGGTTGTAGGCCTTTTCAAGTTTTGAAAGGAAGTAGTCAAAATGTAGTTTGTATCAACCATTAACAATATTAGGGATCCTAAGAAGACATAAGTAAAGATTTTGTATTAGGATTTACAAGAATTCAATCATAGTATGATTTAATATTTGGAGTTGTGGATATATTTTCTAAAATGGCACGTTTCATTCCATGTAAGAAAAATAATGATGTGATACATGCAATTAACTTTCAAAGCAGTTGTAGGGTTGCATGGCCTTCCAAAGATTATCGCTTTAGGAAAAGACAGTTTCTTTTATAGTTTTTGAAGACATTATGGAAGAAAATGAAGAGAGATCTGAAATTTTGTTTAACCTATCACCCATAGACAAATGGAAAATTTGAGCTTATGAGTAGGAGTCTAGGTAACATGTTGAGACACTTGGCTAGAGAAAAGATCGGTAATTGGGACCATGCAAAAAATGACAAAATAATTCAATAAATAGGAGTACATGGGAAACATCATTTGTGGTTTCATATGGAAATATTCAAAGCAATATATCATAGTTGATGGAAATTAATAATGAGGAGAAGAGGAGTGTAGAAGTAGAAGAATTTGCAAAATGCATGCAGGAATTACATATATAAATAAGAAGAAATATTTCTAGAGAAAATGAATGATTGATATGAGTTAGCTAACAAAAAGAGAATATATAAGGAGCTTGAGGTTGGAGATATGCTAATGGTATAGCCTAGGAAGGAATAGTCAAGTCAACTAGAACATATAACAAGTTGAAGATGAAGAAGTTTATTTTTCACATAATTGTGAAGAGATTTGATTCAAGAAATGAATATGAAGTAAAATTATCTAAAGACCTAATCATATTACCAATATTTGTCATTGTAAATATACACAAGTATCATGAAGGTGAGATGAGGTGAGACAAGAGATAATACCATAGAAGTACAATGGAAAAAAAAGTTATTGCAATAACAAAAGGAAGATATTGAAGAGATTTCAGATAGTAGGATTGGAATATGTACTAGGAATAGATAGTGTGAGGACTATTTAGATAAGTGGAAATGAAATCCTAAATAAATTAAACTTCATTTCCAAAGGTTAGGATAGATCATCTAGGATTTTCTCTAGCCAATGAAAAGTAAACAATCCTAAGTGTTTAATGAAAGAGAATTCTATGGTGTAAGAGAAATCTTGCATCACCCAAAAATATTTTATTTTACTTGTTCATTTCTATTTGTCAATTTTTCGTTCAATTCCACTTAATCATTTACCAAATATCCTACCACATTTCATTATAGTTTCATATTGGACCTTTTTCTAGGAAACATATATTCTACTATGATACTTCAATGTCATATTCACTTTTTATAAGTAAATTTTATCATAACAATAGTATCAATTGGTCTCTAAAATTTACCATGCTTGACAAGTTTATACCTAGTTTAGTTTTTATGGCTTTTGAAAGCTTTCTATAATTTATTCCAACAAAGGAATGCATAGAAAGATACATATGAACCAAGACTTCTTATGGTGTGCATCATGAAAAGATACTTAAATGCCACATTTTATCTGGGAGATTCAACCATCCATCTAGCCAACTACACATTTTATGAGCCATTGATCTTCACACCACCTTCTGGTTGACTTATCACCTCTAAGATTAAGATTAAATATGTATTTATTCATTAAGATTATTAGAAAGGAATAAATAAACAAGGATGAAGTTAGAAATGAGATTGCATTGTAATATTATTTGTACTTCATGATTCTATATATTTTTAATCAAACAACTGAGTCCTAGCATGTTGAAATCTCATTGAGGTAGATTGTAAAATAATAAGATGTGTTCATTATTTTGTTATTTCATCGAGAGCTTCCACTATGTAATTATGATTAATTTTATTTATTGCATGGTTGGACAATCCTTAAATGGAAAAATTGTACATGACTGCACTAGAAAATATATAAATAAGATCAAAGGAGAAACCCATAGAATGTTATCTCTCTCTCAATTGTTCTAATTTTCTAGGTGATCCAAGATGCAAGATAGGAGCATACTTAATTTCAAGAAACCTTAAATTGATGTCCTATATTATTTATAAATTCAATTAATATTGATAATTTTTACTTTGATATAATGTTGAAGTTGAAAAAATAACTTCCTAGGAATAAGAATCTTTTGTAATACCAAATAATCTTCCACAAGATATATGAGAAAAAATAAATTATTTATTCTCAATCCTAATAGAATGAAAATATACATAGAGACCCTTGTATCTATTAGCAAGGGTAAGATATGAAGATAGTTGGGTAGGTGAAAATCCCACATGTGCATGTGGTGACTATTGGAAGTTTGTGTTGTCATTGATGTCAACAAATCTTTGTTGTTGCATTAATGTCAACCTATGGAGATGATTTGATTGGTTGCATTGTGTTTTCATTAGTAGTATCACTAATGTCAACCTCTAGTGTTTCTTTGATGAGAATATGTTTGTGGATGTTCAACCTCTTGTGTGGTTGAGATGACAAGAGGAGTGTTGAAGATGTTGAGGTGGTGTTTTTGTTGCTTGGTTTCCAAGTTTTTTTGAAAAAAATTGAATAAAAGAGGAAACAGTGTGGTAAAGAGTGTTCAGTGTGGTAGAGTAGTGTTTTGTGTTTTTCTCTATATTTCTTCATGGTTGAAGATCTACTTGTGTGCTTTAGATATGTTGATCAGAGGTGTTCAGAGGTATTATATCTAGATTTTTAGATTTTGGATCATTCAATAAAAGTTGTGTTCACCAATGTGTGAACTGTGATGCAGTGTTGTTTGGGAGAAATGGTTTTGCTTCACATTTCTCTGCATTGTGGTTTCTAATTTTATGGATCTATAAGTGTGTTTATATTGTTCATATCTATCCTTATTCTACTTTTTTAGTGTTTTGGTGCTCCGCAAGGTTGGATTCATGAGTTACAATATGTAGGAGGTTAACTAGGTGTATAGAATGAATATATCTTTCAGGTGTTTGTTGTTGCAAAGGATTTATTGGTTTTCAAGATGTTGATAAAATAAATTCTGTATTTTGTTTAAGTGTTGTGTGTGGTTTGTGAATCATCTTTGGATTTGAGGAAGTGTGTACTTAAATGTTTAATGGTGTTAACACAAGTTTAGCTGACCTTGGGTGTTTACACTAATTGCACATATACTTTGGTGTTTTTGGAAGTGTGGCATGACATGTATATGTAAATTTTGGGTCAAAATTAAGGTGTGTTGTGGTCTTCCCTCATTACTCTCCATCGTGGGAATGGTTGGTGTTGACCTAATTTGAATATGCACATTTGAGGTTAATAGCTGACCTTGAAAGATGTTTCTAAGATTGTGAATGGTATAAAGGAAAGGTGAATTGTTGGAGAAGTGTGTGTAGATGAAATGATGTGTTGAGATGTGAATTTAATTAGATGCAAATATTTGAAGTGTGAGGTCAATTATTATGACTCCAATGCAGTGAGCATAAGGGTCTACATTTGTAGAGGACTTAAAGTTTCTGATAGCAGTGAGATGGAGGTTACTGATGGTGCAAAGTTGTAGTGGTGGATATTCTCTATTGATCTGAGATGGATTTCTCATTGTAACAATATTCTATCTTCTTCTTTCTAATCTAGCAGTGAGCCCTTAGATTTCTTTTGGGCAGTGAGCCCTTCAACAATGAGCCTATTGTATTCGATGTTGCAATTACTTTATATTGTGAACTAATACTCACTGTGGTTTTTCCCTTCTTGGGTTTTCCACATAAATCTAGTGTTCTCATGTGTATGGATGTGTTTTCATTGCTATTTCTTATGTTTATGATTTTTTGATGCATGATAAGGGTTTATTGGTTGTTAAGGGTTTAAGGATTAATGCAAATCTAAATGTTAATTAGGGTTTTGATGTTTTAATGTACAAATGATTCACCCCTCTCTCAGTTGTCTTGTGCATTCAAAAATTGGTACAAGAGAAAGTTTCCCTAGAAGAAAGCTTAACCGCTTGAGGTAGATATGGGATGGAACACAAGAAGGAGGCTCCACTTTTTGATGTATCATATTATGTAGAACTAGAAAATCAAGATGGAAGGTTTCCTTTTTTTCTCTAGGGTTTGGAGTTTGGAAGTCTATTAAAATTGGATATACAATTCCTACAAATAATTTGAGCACTAATGATGAGATCAAGCCATATGAGAACGGTGGAAAAGAAAGGTATGCTCTTTTGAGTGGTCTTCTTGTGAAATTTATGAGTCTTAAAATTGTTGGTGAGATATTGAAAAAGCTGGAAAGTATCTATGAAGGATGATAAGGTTAAGCAAGCAAAGATGCAAAATCTAAAGACTGAGTTTGAAACCCTAAGGATGAAAGAAGATGAAGATATTACAAGCTACATGTATAGATTGGATGAAGTTGTCAATTCCATCAGAGGCCTTGGTGGAAAACTTGAAGAAGATGAGGTGGTAAAATTAAGAAATCTTCCTAACTAAATCTTATAGTCATAAGGTTTCTGAGGCACTATTAAAGAAGCTTAAAATTTAGATCATTATTCTAGAGATCAATTTTTTGGTGCTTTATCTACTTTTTAATTGAGAGAGTTTGGTCCAAGTGATTCAAGAAAATAGACTACTTTTAAAGCTAGCAAAGAAGAGAAGAATGAGGAATCTGATTTGGATGATTTTGATGAGTTAGAAGTAAACTTTGTGAGGGGATTGAAAAAGGTACTGAAAAATACAGAGGTAAGTTACTAAGTTACCTTTCAAATGTTTCAATTATGGGAAGATGGGTCATTATGCTTCAATATGTCCAGTTAAAGCTTCAAATGACAGATTTAAGGAGGATAAAGGTAAATCAATTAAGAGAAGTTATTTTGTTAAAGAATATGCCAATATATCTGATAATGAATTTGATTACCTAGATGATGAAAAGGATGAATTCTTGTTCATGGCTCTAAATGTTGGAACTAATTATGCTAACTTTGAGATATGTATGAAGTTGCTTCAGAAGCATGTCATATGGAACTATGGTGACTTCTTTTCATGCTAGAGAGGACAAAAACTAATGGATTGTTGACAGCAGATGATCAAATCACATGACAGTTGATAAGAGTAAGTTTTTTAAACTTGTTTAATTTGGAGATGATACATCTGCTACGATATGTGGAAAAGGTTCAATTAGTTTTGATGGAAAGCATAATACAAATGAAATTCTTAATGTTAAGGGTCTCTAGCATAATCTTCTAAGTGTAGGACAAATGTGCAGCAAAGGATACAATCTTGTATTTCAAGATGGTGGTTTTGAGATTAGGAAAGGCTCTGGAACTCTGGTTGTTGTAGGAAGAAGGACAAATGGAAATGTTTATCATCTTAAGGATGCTAATGGTATGTGATTTATGACTTAAACCAATAAAATTTGGCTATGATAGAGAAGAATGTGTGACATCAATTTTAATAGCCTACTTAGAATCATCTATGCTTAAGCTATAAAAGATCTTCCAAATATTACAAAGCCTATAAATGCAGTTTGTAAAGAATGTCAAGTTGGGAAGAAAACAAGAAAAAGGTTCAATATCAAAGAATATTCTACCATGAGACCTTTGTAGTTTGTGCATATAGACCTTTATGGACCTACAAGAACAAGAAGTTTTCAAGGTGACAGGTATTTCATGTTATTTGTTGATGATTACTCTAGAATGACTTGGGTGACATTTCTCAAAGAAAAATTAGAAGCTCTAGATAAGTTTAAGGTATTTAATTATATAATTGGGAATGAAATGGATATGAAAATCAATTGTTTAATATTTGATAGAGGTTGAGAGTTCACCTCCAATGAGTTTAATAATTTTTGTGAAGATCATGGAATAAAGGGACATTTGTCAGCTCCTAAGACTCCTCAGTAGAATGGAGTGGTGGAAAGGAAGAATAGAGCAGTTCAAGAAGAAGCAAGGACAATGATGAAGGAAGAAAATATACCAAATTTCAACAAGAGAGAAGCAATTCATACTATATTCTACATAATTAACAAAGCACAAGCAAGGAAAAATAGATCAAAGACTCCCAATAATTATATTACTAATAATATTTTTGATCTTCTAATTTCCTTTACTCTATGGTTTAACCCCATATTCTTATGATATTCTAGTTCATATATTGGATAATCTTTCATACTTGACATTTATATTAAATATGACCTTAATGATCAATAGTAATATCTCAAGAAATGTTGTATATCATGATCACATAATTTTTATCTCTTAACTCAACCTAATAAAAACAATTAATTAAACAATAGTCACCTTCCATTTACTATGCAATCATATTGATTCCTTCAATCACCTAATAATTCCCATATCAATGCTCTCATATTTAAGAGATTGATAGTCATCATATAGTCATATTAGGCCTTTACCCTCAAATACAAGGTGAGTTACCAAGAGTACCATCATGAAACAATATAAATATGTTAGTACAATGTGGTTCTAGTGCTAATTAAACAAATCATCATCTTCCCCCCATCCCAGTTGATTAAAGGTTAACATTGATGGCTTGGCCAAAGGGAACCCATGTCAGGTGGGTGAGGGTGACATAATCTGATATCACAAAGGGAATGTGTTTCTCAATTATGCTATCAATCTAGGTTTGTAAACATCGAGTTATGTGGAAGTGGCGGCTACCTAACATGAGATTCAAACTGCTATGAAAACTGGAGTGTCCAACCTAGAAATTGAAGGTGATTCCAAAAATAAAAACATTAAATGTTGGGTGGGATGGCCACCTCTTGTTGGACCTTGCGGGATCCCATCTTGAAGGCTCATCATGACATAATGAGCCTTGGGAATTGTCAATTCTCTCACATGCTTCATGTCGAGAATAAAGTGGCAAATGTGATGGAAAATCTGGGAGCTTTTGCAAAGAAGATCACAATTTGGGATGATGATTTAATGATCTCAGATGAAATGTGTGAGCTTATAATTAATGATGAAAAAGTACTCTAATTTTATGATTAAGCTAAACTTCTCTTGGGTTCATATTTCCAACTGGCACAAGTTGTGTATTAATCAATATTTCCACATCATCCTACCTATTCACGTGTTAGCTCTATCTTCAATAGTGCATAGTAACTAGTGTTTCCATAGAATTCATCTCAACTTTCCTTTGTCTAAAGTTCCTATTGTGATGGGTGGAAACCTATTTCACGAAGAGCCTACGTCCTTCTATCTTTGGAAGAAGGATAAGGATTTATGGACAATCCTTTAGAGGGGTAAGCTAGCTAGTTATATTGAGGGTATGATGGGTCATGAACCCAACATCTCCATGGAATTTTCTAACTCGTGGAAGGATGAAAATGTGGTCATTGGGGGCTACTCTTTCTCTATCAACATGGAACTTGTCACCAAGGTCATTGGGCTTCCTCTTGAGGGGGCATGTCTCCCTAGAAGGCCTAAAGGCCACTATCAAAAAGAAATGGACAGATTTCTCAAAAATGAGGAGAAGATAAATCATTTGCAAAATGGATTCAATAGGGATGATCTTCCTGGTGTCTAGAAAAGTATGACAGAAGTGCTAATGAGATATGTCATGTTGGAAGGTAGGTTCAAATGCTTCCATTCCCACCTTTTTCCTATACTTAATTACTTCCATTATAATGTGAAAAAGAATTTTACATTTTGGAATGTGTCCTCTCTTGAGAATCTAGTAGGGTTGTTTAGGAGAGGGGGAAACCTTTACCCCTTCTCTAGGGTTTTATTTTCATGTTGTATCATTTCAAGGTGGTCCTTTACCCTTCTTTGGCCTCTGTTCCTTAGAAAATTACCCTAGTTGTTAGGAATTTTGTTAAGCCTTTGGAGGGTCTTCCTTCTACCTCGTGCCTTGAGCCACTTCCTTCCACAAACTCTCAAAGAGTCACTAGATCTAACCCTTAGGACTCTAAAGGTAAAACCCCTATTTTTGAGGTCCCTACCCTAGCTTCCAAGAAAAATATGTCATTTTTTTCCCCCACCCAGATCTCCATTTTAGATAATTTTGATGACTCTTGGTACCCCTCCCCCAAGGGTCCCCCTACTAATTCTCCTAATCAAGAAGAATATTATGAGGCATCCAACTCTCCTTTTCATACCAACCCTACCATCCCTCTGAATTCCCCTACCCTTTGTGTTAACCTAGATAATGTCCCTAAAGACTCTCATTTGGAAGCAATTGTGTGTGCTAGTTGCACCCTCTAAGACTAAAAATGAATGATTTGAGTGAAGCAAGGAACGTCCAAAATTATATTTTGAAATGGTTGCTTGCTCAATTAATTATAGTAAAATATTAAACTCAAAATATGGAAATGAAGGTCCTCAACCATAAGGAGGCTTGACCGAGTGAAACTGATGATGAGGGTCATTGGAACCTCTTGTCTTATCTAGCTAAGTATTTTGAGAATTTGGTCAATTTGGAATCTGATGTTGAAGAGCTCAAGTCTATGGTCAGGACTTAGAGGCGAGAGATAGTTATGAGAAGAGGCGGCTACTATGTGTAGAAATATGTGTAGCAATCAAGAAAAACTCTGAAGTTCTTACAAAAGATTGTTGTTTACAACAAGGAAATGGTAAGAAATATTGTGATCACCATTCAAGTGCTCTAGTAGGAGCTACATAATTTCCATGGTAAGAGGGCTAGGGAGGATTGTCAAGAAGCTAAAATGTCAAAGAAAAATGGAAAAATTTGATTGTTCAACTATGCCCAATACCCAAGAGGGTGATGCCACACAAAAGAAACCACTATCATTTGAAGAAAAATTTCAATTTCTAGCAAAGGAATGGTAGGCTATCAATATCCTCAAGAAGCTGGGTAATTAGTAGTTATCTTGGTTTCTAGCTAGTCTCTTCCTATGTTTTGTTTCTCTTCTTTTTGTTGGTCTCTGTTTTAGCTAGTTTTCCTTTTATTTTCAGGTGCCTCATGTCTCATGAGCTCCCCTACTTGTCCTTCATGATCATTTTATAAGGGTATTGCCCCTACCCATCTTTACTTTAATCAAAACAAGTTATCATATGTTATATTATCATGCATCCATATTCCAAAACTCAAATTAGGTAATTGTGTTCCTAATTTATAATATATAAGGACTTGTCTATACTTTTATGTTTTTAACCCACCTCATTCCCTATAAAATATTAAGGGAAGAGTATATGTCACCCTCTTTGTTTTTATAGTCAGAAGTTCAATCCTTTACAAAATAAAATAATTTAATCTTAAAGGATTTATCCTATAATCATATAAATATGGCATGGTTTAGATAGATATAAAACCCAAATTCTTAGGTCTCTTAATAAACTTCATTTGACAACTAGCATGGCCACACTTCCCTTTTACTGAGTTGATAGAGTTTCAATTTCTAAAGTTCAAGCAATTTGCATGTTACCAAAACATAGCTTATATATATATATCCATAAATTTTGACAATAGTATTCACCCATATTCCTAACCTAGTAGGAGTACCCAATAGGTCACACACACATAAACATTAACTTAGTATCTAGTATCTAGTTAAATAACATTTATTGACTAATTATAGACCTTACTCTTTGTTTGAGTTTTTCACATTTAAAATAATTATAATCAATGATAAACCTCAAAAACCAAATCTCCACATCAAAAAACTTTGTGTACTTTTATCCATCAATTCATAACTAGACATAGGGTAGTCAGGAAATAATTATGTTAAATCACCAACAAGAAGCATTAACATTTTATAATTAACACATTTTTTTTTAAAATAAGTTGCCACTTCTTTCATGTCATTGGAATCATTGACCATTCATAGATATTTGAATGTTATTGCCCATTTAAATATAAACTACGATAATATTAAAGGGTCACAAGGTTAATATCATAGATATCATGAATATGCATTACTTATCTTGTTCTAGATCAGATTTCTCCTTTGCAATGAGGGCGAGTTCAAAAAGGCCAAATGGTGAAAATGGATATGCTTTCCATAATGCTTTGATAGATGTCTATAAATTGTTCCACTCTCTCATTTTGGCATAGGCAAAGTGAATGCTTGTAATCATGGTAGAATCTCACTTGACACGTATTCAAAGATCTTATTGCTACTCATTGCCTCTTATGCCATACATTTCCAAAATCCCCACACCTGTCTTCATCTTTCATGCTCCACATATTCTTCTACACTCTAATTCTCTCTCTTTTTCTTCTCCAAAAAATTCATTTATCACTTATCATAGATGGACATCCATAGTCTATTTTAAGATTCCCCTTTTAGTGTAGGCAAGGAGGATATTGGCAACAATTGTGGAATTTAGCTTTTCACCTGTCAATCACCTTTGCTTGAAAGTTTTTGGAGCCTTGTCAATGAATCAATTTGTGCCTCTATTGCCTCATGTTCCCTCTATCTAATATATTTCTTTGAATTTGAAGGGCATCCATACCTAATGTGACCTACTTTTGATCCTTAAGCTCTCCCACGCTGCTCTCGCACCATAACATTGTGAAAATCAGCCCCCAAAATGAGCCACAAATTTCCTACTCCTCCCTACTCTTTCCTCCATGCCATTCAACCCTTCACCTTCCTCTCTTTCTTTGCCCTTCCGACCCATTTTTATTGAGGTTGTGGGGGGTTAAATGACTAATTTGCACGCCACTCTTTCATGCCCTACAATCTTCACTTCCAAAAGAAGGGATGCCATGCCTTATTAATGGCATGAATGCCCTCCTCTTGACCCATGCCCTTTCCTGCATATTGTGCCCTCACCTATTTAATGGAATTTGTCTCCTTTCATTAATGTCTACCTTCATTTGCTCATCATTGGCAAAAATGTAACGAACTATGATAAGAATTTTATTTTGTTGTGTTTTCTTCTTTTTGTTTTTCATTGTTGTCCACTGTGAAAGTGACGAAGTGGGATGTGACAAAAACAACCTCACCTAATAAAACCTTCAACATATCAAATAAATTTATTTCTTAGAAGCCACCTTCAAAAATTGACCTAGAGCATTGCTAATGACCTCATAGACTGATAAACACCAGTAATTATGATAATAGTATTGCAGTAATTAAGATCGGTGTTATGATAATTGTCATACAGTGATTATGGCATCAACCATTGTTATAATAATAAGTATTACAGTAGTTAAGGTCGGTGTCACTTCTTATAATCTATCTGCGGAGATTACAACCATTGGGATTACTTTGTAAATAAACCCGATCCCTAGGAAAACACAGAAATATTTAACCGCCCATAAATATTTCTTTTGACAAGTAATTTTTTGAATATAAATATTCGTGACAATTTCCAAGAGCGAGTTACTTTAATTTTTAAAAGAGAATACTGTGGACTTTCCAAATTCTCACGCTGATTTATTTTATTTTTTCAATTACATTGTCTTGGCATTTACTTTGCCAATATTAATAAGACGAAGTAGAATTCTAAAAGAGGAAGCTTTGGCAACATTTCAAATCATGCACACAATATCTTGCGATCTTGTGTCGCGGTTTTACTGAATATATTTTTGACGGTTCAGTTAATTTTCCTACAGTTTTTTCGTACTTCTCCGCTGCTGCCAGTTAGAGGACTGATGTTCCCCATATTCACCATAGCTGCTGCAAAATCACTAAAAAAGGTTATTGGATTGGTACTGTAAGTTGTAACCAAAGCCTCCGCGGAACCTCCATTAAGTGCTTGATCAGAATGAAGGAGTCCTTTTTGGCTTTTCAGATTTTTGTAATAAGTATTGTCAAAGACAGTGGGAGTGGCAAGGTCTAAAGGTGAGAGATTGTCATCGCCACTACTGCTTGGACAATTTGCCTGAACAGAGGTGGCAAATGCAGAATCGATATTGGTGTCATTGTAGACTCGAGTTCTGAAGGTGGTGCATCTTGCTTGACCAATCGTATGAGCACCTGAAATACATGGATTCCACGAAAGTGTTTGCTTATTAGCTCTGTCATGAACATTTTCAATTAAAACCTGAATGTTTTTATTCAAAACTTGCGAATACCTGAAAGAGCAATCATATCCTTAGTAGAAAGGCCTTGAGCTTGAAATGCAGAGATAAGTGTAGTTAAATCTGAAGAGGGAGAAGGTAGATTGGTGTTGGCACCACTTAAGCTTGCAGTAGTTGAGTCGAGCTTCTTCCTAACGGTACTGTCCATGTTGGCCCTCCCGACTAGCAATCGCATGCACAAAGATAGCCCACAATAAGATTGCTCCTTAAAACAAAATTGTAAATAACAATTGTGCAGACCCTTTACATTCTAAAGAATAAGTTAAGGATATTTGTGAAAAGAAAAAGTGTATTGGCTAGCGAATAGAGAAAAAGATAATGGTAGAGAAGGCGTGGAAGGGAAGAGTACTTACAAGTACAACAGAATCACGAGCAGCAATGGCTACAATATCAGCACAAGACACAACCCCACTGCAAACAGCTTCTAACCGACTTTTAATGGTGTCTATCACATCGTACCCTCTCACAGAATTGGCGTTTGGTCCAGCAGTCTTTTCTCCAGTGAATGTCGAGGTATCATCCAACAGTATGGATCCATCACATCCCTTTAAAGAAAAAAATGAGCGTTAGTTACAGATCTATTAAAAAAACCAAAAGTAGAAATGAAATTTTAACAGTATGGAGATTAAATTCTTACATTTACAAAACAATCATGAAAGTGAAGTCGGACCAACGATGCAGCCATTCTTTTCTCCTTTGCCACAGCTGCAGTAACAGCAGCCTTAACTGTAGTCAATGCAAGAGGGCATGACTTGGCATAGAATGTTGGACTGAGTTGCCCATTGGAAGCTGTAAAACACAGAATGATGAGCAAGGCAGTAATACATGCAAGAAGACTGGTGGTCTTCATTGTTGATTTGCTTTGCTATGCAGGTCAACAATGCAGAGTGTAGTGTGGAGAATGTAGGAAGAGATAAGATTCTTATAAGGACCGGGGAGGGTCATCTTTCCTCAATTTTCTGCACAATGAAAGTGACTGAGTATGCGGGGAAAAGGATTTTAGTTTGTCGATCTTGACTTTGCCCAAAACATCTGTAATCCTGCCAAATGGGGCAGGTAACCAATGGGCCCAACCCACAACGTGAACAAAATAAGAGTCTGCGACCAAAGTATGAATTCTAGAATGATTGCTATGCAATTCACATGCACTAGGATGAATCAAATATACTGGATTTCTTCATTAATTTAATACAAATTGATATGATTGTTTTTTTTATGATGGATTGATCTTCAATGTTATGTCATGATCAAAACTAGTGCAAACGAATGTCTGTTTATACACAAACATAAGACCAAATTGTAAAGATTTATGTAAAGTGGGATTGGAAGAAAAATCTAGAATGGGGTTCATTAGCTAAATATTTAATTTTGATTTTCCATTTATGTGGAGTAAGATCACAGCTACAAGGACGATCTTGCACCTACAAACATGACTTGGGTCAAACAACTAGATTGAATCTACATCTAATAAGATGGACTACGAATAAAGATTGGATTGATGATTATAATCAAAGATAAATACAATCAAATTTAAATAGAAAAATTCAATTATAACCAAAAATACTTCATTTATAATTATATAAATAAATAAAACATTATGTCTAATCAAACACAAAACTAAATGAAAAATACATGAAAGATGCTTCACCATTACATAACTATATAATTTCTCTTTTGTGAAACTAAAATAACAGTGTCACTTTTTTTAAAACCAGTTGTTCTCAATTATTACATTGACAAGGTTATTTTGATATTAATGTCTGAATTAAGGCCTGTAGACATGTTGAAACTTTGCTGTTAGTCACTATAATATACAATCACAATTGTTATCCACTGTATATTATTATAGTGGGCATTACTTATCAATTAACTTTGAAATTTTGAATGGATGTAGAGTATCGAATACATCATATCAAAAGAAAGTGTTCGTTCAAACATGCTGACATTTCAATCACTATACGACAAAATTATTAATGGAGATGAACACTGCAAAGTCAATGGATTCTTTAAGATGATGTCTGTAAATAGTCTAAAATAGTTCAAAATAGCGGTGCCTACCAAAGAAAATGCTGGTTGATGTATACTCTTGCTAGATTTTATAAACATGCGTTGACAACTATGTTAAAATGATACCACACGATAAGAAATAAATGCGCACAATAAGAAAAGACAAGTACGATTCTTTTTGTAGGGCACAATAGCCAACCTTTACTGACCAAGCAATCTCAATTTTGAAGTATTTTTTAATAATACATTTCACAAAGTATACAACAATTCATTCTTTTATCACCGATTACAAATTTTGTATAAACTATGTTTATTATATTAATGAACAAGGAAATTTAAGTTATAAAGGTTTAAATTTAATTGTGAGGGAGCCTCTGTAAAACGATACATTTCATTTAAGTAATTAACTTGTTAGGATTAGATTATACGTAGAAAACAGAAGTCAGGTAATTAACATGGTATTTAAGGGTAGTCAATTATGTATTGCGAGTTCAATGAGAGAAATTGTATTAAGGAAAAGTATAGTGGATTTAGCATGACATGCAATGTACTTCTTTCATCATAAATATACAATGATATAAGGAAATTTGTTTGAAGTTGTACAACTTGTCAAGTTGCAATATGTAGTAGTTAAAATGTGGATTTGTATCAACCATTATCTATACTAGAGGGACCTTAGGAAGACATAAGTATGGATTTTGTATTAGGATTTATAAGAATGCAAAGAGGATATGACTTAATATTTGGAGTTGTTAGTAATATTTTAAAATGGCACATTTCATTCCATGTAAGAAAAATAAAGAAAAATAATGATGTGATACATGCAACACATTTATTTTTCAAACAAGTTGTAACATTGTATGGCCTTCCAAACATTATCACTTTAGAAAAAGACACAGTTTGTTTTATATTTTTTGAATATATTATGGAACAAGATGATGAGAGATTTAGAATTCAATTCAACATATCGGCCACAAATGGATGGCCAAAATGAGTTTATGAGTAGGAGCTTAGGTAATGTGTTGAGACGCTTGGCTATCTAGAAAATATGGGTAATTGGGACCACGTAGAAAAAATTGCATAGAATAATTTAATAAATAGGAATACATGGGAAAAATCATTTGTGATTGCATATGGCAATAGTCCAAGGAGTAGAATAATTTTCAAAACACATGTAGGAATTCTATGTGGAAATAAGAAGTCATCTTTCTAGAGAGAAAATGAATGATTGATATAAGGATTTTGAGGTTTGAAATGTACTAATGGTATTGCTTAGGAAAGAATGAGCTTCAACTAGAACATATAACAACTTGAATATGAAGAAGCTTTTTTCACATAATTATGAAGAAACTTGATTCAACAAATACATGTGAAATGAAATTGTCAAAAGATCTAAGGATATTGACAATATTTAACATTGTAAATCTATGTTAATATCATGAATGTGATACAAGAGATAATACCATAGAAGTAAAATGATAAAATTAGTTACTGCAACAATAAAAAGAAGAGATTGAAGATATTTTGGATATTATGATTGGAAGATGCACTAGAAATATATAGTATGAGGAGTGTTTGGTGAAGTGAAAATGAAGTCCTAAAGAAATTTAACTTAGAGTTCAAAGGCTAAGGTAGACCACCTCGAATTTTCTCTAGCTAATAGAAAGTAAACAATCGTAAGTGTTTAATGAAAGAGCATTATCTAGTGTAAGATAAATATTGCATCACCCATAACTATTTTATATTGCTTGTTTATTTTCATTTTTAGATTTTTCATTCAATTATACTTAGTCATTTACCAAATATCCTAACACATTTCATTTTAGTTTCATATTGGACCTTGTGCTAGGAAATACATATTGTATTATGATCCTTCAATGTCATATTCATATTTTATAAGTCTCTTATCATCGCAATAGCATCAATTTTCCTCTAAAATTTATCAGAATTGACAAGTTTATACCCATTTTATGGATTGTGACAAATTTCTATAATTTATGCCAAAAAAATAATGCATAGAAAGATACATGGAACTCAAGAGTTCTTATGGTGTGCATCACACAAAGATCCTTCAACACCACATTTTATTTGGGAGATTCCACCATACATCTATCCAACTACACGATGTATGACCTACATTGATCTTCACACCACCTTCTGGTTAAGTTGTATTACCTCTAATATTGAGAGTAAATATGTATACACTCATTAAGATCATTAGAAAGGAATCAATAAAGTAGGATGAAGTTAGGAATTGGATATATTGCAATATCATTTGTATTTCATGATTTTATAGTTGTAATCAAACAACTGAGTCCTAGCATGTTGGAATCCCATTTTAGTAGATTGTAAATTTATTCATGATTGAGAATTTATGAAAAAACAATTTATTATTTTATTATTTCATTGAACTTCTGCTATGTAATTATGAGTTATTTTATTTTATTGCATGGTTGGAAAATCATTTAATGGATCCTTTATCGATGACCACACAAGAAAAATATGTGGATAACAATATAAAAGGAGAAACCCATAGAACGTTATCTCTCTCTCTCTCTCTCTCAATTGTTCTAATTTTCTAGGTGATCCAATATGCAAGATAAAATTATAATTAGTTTCAAGAAACAATAAACTTGATGTCCTAGATCTTTTAAAATTTCAATTAACTATTGATAATTTTTACTTTGATATGATGTTGATGTTGACAAAAGAACTTCCTAGGAGTTGGAATTGGAAGAAATCTCCCTCTCTATATATTGAGATATCTCTCCCTCTCCCCCATAATCTCTCTCCCTCTTTATATATATCTCTCTCTTTCTCTATCGTTATCTCCCTATTTCCCCCCACTCCATCTCTCTAAATATCTCCCTCTCCTTCCATCTCTATCTCACCCCTCACTATCTCTACCTCTATCTCTTTCTCTTCCCGTATATCTCTATATCTATCTCTTTCTCTCTCTCTCTCTCCATATCTATTTGTATATATCTACATCTCTTTGTGTCTCTATCTCTCTCCCTCTCCTCCTCTCTAAATATTCTTATATCTCTATCAACCTATCTCACCATCTATATCTCTTTCTATCTCTCTCTCTCACTCTTCCTCTATATCTCTCTATTTCTTCCTCTCTATCTCCCTTTCTATATTCCTACCCCCTCTCTATCTATATATTCCTTTATATCTCTACCTCTACCTATAACTCTCTATCTATTCCTCTCCCTCTCTCCCTCTCTCCCTTTATCTTTAAATCTACATCTATTTTCCTCTCTCTCTATCTGTAGACTTCCCCCCTCTCTCTCTCCCTCTTTCTAGACCTCTATATCTATATCTCTATTTGACTCTCTATCTCTCTCCCCTATCTCAATCTCTTCATATTTTTCCTTCTATCTCTCCCTCTCTTTATCTCTATATCCTTATCTCTCCATATCTTTACCCCTATATCTCTCTTTCTCTCTAGCTCTCTCTATATATTAGTTTATATCTCTACATTTATATATCTCTTCATCTCTCATTATCTCCCTCCCTATCACCCTCTATATATTTATTTATTCCATATCTCTCTATCCCTCTCTCCTCTCTTTATTTATCTCACCCTCTCCCTCTCTCCATCTCCATATTTATCTATATCTTCCTCTCTATTTATATATCTCCTTTACCTTTCTCTCTCTCTTCCCCCCTCTATCTCTTCTTTCTATCCCTATCTCTCCCTATTGTAGGTATAATGTGTGTTGGTAATGGAGCCTGATAATAAATCTCCAAGAGGGAGATTATTGGTAATGAATCCTCTCCCTCTTCCTGATTTAGAGTTTTTCTTTATCCATGTTTGGATCCTAATTATTGACAAAGGGGTGTGGGGGGATTTTCCCCCACTTCTATCACTAGAAGTATAAATATAGTTAAACAAATATAGGGGGAGAGAGGTGGAGAGGAAAATAGAGATACATATAGGGGCCTAAGGAGAGGGGGAGAGAGTGAGAGAGAGAGGGAGAGGTATCTAGAGATAGAGACAAAGATAGGAAGATATAGATAGAGATGAAGATAGAGGGAGAGAGGGAGACAAAGAGAAATAGATTGAGATATGTAGATTGAGATATAAATATAGAGAGAGAGGAAGATAAAGAGGGGAAAATAGCTTGAGGAAAAGATATAGTGTTGGCAATGGAGCCTCTCCCTCTTCCTAATTTAGAGGTTTTACTCTAGTCATGTTTGGATCCTAATTCTTAATGGAATCTATGGGGGGCTTTCTATGCCCCCCACCATTTTTGTCACCAAGGGGTATAATGGAGGTGACAACATATTTTGGGACCCCCTTGGTAGGGCTTTGAGGGTAATGCCCCCAAAGATATTTTTTTAAATCAATGATCTATTACTAATACAATAATTCAAGGTACAATATAAGTGGCAAAGAGATACCAAAATAGGCCCACCAATCCATATCACCGGGTTTAACTAAGGAGAACAAAAGGCATCTTGTGTACTACACCATCAAAAATATTACAATGCAACAAATATGACAAAATGTTGTATAGAGTCTCCATAGATTTTTATAATTTTGTATAAAAAGATCTCTAGTTAAATACCAAACCAAATAGTAGTTAACCCTTCTTAGATACATCATTATTATCATCAAGAATTATCTTTTCATCAACAAGTACTTCCATATCATCAACGGGTACTTCATTTTCATTACCAAGTATAATTTTATTCATGTTGTTTCTTTCCTTAAAAGAGTCAAAAATCTTAAAGGTACCAAGAGGAATATAAATTTAATCTCTATTGTTGCCACTAATGAGGTTCTAACTCATTATTTCTAGGTCCCTAATTTCAATATCTCTTTTAAGCTCATATTGGTGTTGCTTAGAACATTGGTTTTGAAAATCTATGTACTCTTTCTAGAATTTTTCATCTATCTTCCTCAGGCCATGAGGTTAAAATTTAGCATACTTTGTGTCTGATATGGAAACCAATGTGGAACCTTCATGTACACAATTTTCATACACCTTTCGATGGGGATCTCCAGAGTCATGGTAATCTCTAATGTTCCACTTCTTAGTAGAACACCCCTAAAGCATAGGAAGGGGCTTATTATTACAATAATTATTCCACCAAAGGATCCTTAAGCTAAATAACTCATAATCTTCTTTTTAATAGCATATTTACCCATAATAAAGCTACTAATGACTCCAAGGCTTTCCAGATACTATAAAATATAGAAAATCTAAAAGGTTTAACTGTAAATTTCCCAAATATGATATCACGAGGATGATTTTTTTTAGAAATCTAGCTCTTTTAGGTATAGCCTCTTGAATATTTCTCTTGATCAAAAAATTCCAACGCTCATTTCCATCTAAGGATTTCAGGATCTATTTTGTAGGTAGTTTTACCTTTTACATTCTCAAATATTTTAAACCAATACCACCTTAGCTTTAAATAGATTTTTTTTAATTTATCTTGTAAAATAGTAAAATGGTTATGTATCATGAGAGTTTGTTGTAACTAAGTGAAGAGATAGAGAGATATAAGTAGAGAAAGGAAGAGATATAGATAGAGAAGGGAGAAAGTGAGAGGGAGACTCTATTTATTTTTTAATGATAGACATAACATAAACACATTATAATGTGCTTATGTTATAGTGTGCTCACATTTTAGCATGCTTGCTTTATGGTTCGATAGTGACCGAGCCTAAGCTTAGTCACTACCAAGCCATAATGTGAGTGAATTATAACATGCTCATGTTATGCCTTAGATAGACCAAAAAGTGGTTGTGGTCACTTTTTGGTGCCCCATCTTTCTACACTTAGCCACCTATAAAAATACTACTTAATCCTCCTTTATGTGATTTCCTTCTTTATTTCATGTAATAAAGATCATAAAGTTCTCTTTCTACATAATCTCCCACTCAAAAGATGACTAACCCTCTACCCAAAAACTAGAACCAAATCATGCTTTGATGCCACTTGTAAGGAAGTAAGATATGTACAAATAGCTTACTAAATAGAGATGTCCATCACTCATAAATTTCAATAGTGTTCCAACATTAAGGGAATATTAGGAGTAAAATAAATGGACAACGGAGCAACTAAGTCAAGAACAATAGAACACCCAATAGGAACTACCATTGAATTCAAAATTTCCAAGAAAGGCTTAAAATTATTTGAATCCTTTGAGTTAGAGTCAAAGCTCTTAAGAATAGTGTAAGGTGGTGGGGGAGGATGCTTCACCACCACATAGGAGAGGTTAGCTTATGAATAGAATGAGAACAATTTGAAGTCAAATATCTTGTGGCAAAGTAGCATTCATAGTGAAAGAGGATACCCTCATGACCAATAGATTGAGTTCAAGGTCATTCTTTAACTTACAAGATATAATCTCTCAAAGGAGAGCTTTCACAAGGTCTATGTCCAACAAGATGTGGGTGGAGGTATGAGAGTAGTTCAAAGTGTCAATGTTAACCTTTAGAAAGTGACCAATACCATCAATCGATAGCCTCAAAAGAAAAGTTGCACCAAAATTGAAAGGGTAGATCTAAGGAAATCTAACCCAAACCAACATAATTATAGTAGACTATGCTAGAGGATTGAACAAAGGAATCTAAGGCCAAAATTATGGAGAATGGTTTCCCTACATCCAAACTCTTTCATCCAAAATAACATCCATGTCTTTAGAAGAACTGAAAGCCATCATGAAGAACCCACTAGCATGGGGATAAATCTCAACCTGAGCTTCTAAAATAGGAAACCAATGTTATGAAATCCCACAATGCAAGTTAGGAAGGGAAGGCTAGGAGTCTACGTCTACATACCAAACCTTAATTAAAGAAAAACATTGTTATCCACCACATCCTACCCAAGAACTACTATAGGAGTGGACAAAGCACAAGGGAGAGGCAGATTTTGGCTTAAACAACACACTCTAAACTTTGACTTTATTAGGTGGCTCATATGAAATCACACTACTTCTCTAACAAGGCCCACATATTAGTGTGCTTTCAAATGAGCCACCTAAGCAAGTTAAATCTTAGAGTGTGTTGTTTAAGCTTTCTCAAGCAGAAGCAACCTAATCCAAGAAGGAGGATGAGCAATAACCATGGAAGGATTAAGCTCATAGCTATAGCATATGAAGAAGGCAAAGGGGTGTGTAGGTCACCAATAGATACTTCACCAAGAATGGACCCACCATGTAGAGCATACATAGGCAAAAAAGGAACCAATTATGCCTGATGCACCAAATCCACCACTAGAACATAGATCATGGAGACACCAAAGTGGAAACCAACCTAGGTAGTACCAAGGGTTGTAGGGAGTGGCGGAAAGAGATTGCTAGTGAAAAGATCAATTGAGAATCAAGTGGAAATGAATCATTTAAGATTTCAAAACATAATGAGCAGAGCCATTAGAATTCTATGTTAAATATCATAAAATTGTAAATAATAGATTTTTAATATAATATTTTTTTTTAAATGAATAAATATCTTGCATAAAAAAAATATATTACATATATTTTTTTAAAATAGATAAAAGATGTGGCTCCACAAAATTAAACTTACAACAAAACCTCAAGAACTATACCACTAATTAAATAATTAATAATAATTTCACTAAAAAATTATGTTATTTTAATTAGGAAAAGTCAGAATGCAACCATGGAAATGACGTATTTTCATTTGATTATAAGGCTTCAGACGTTGTTATGATAATTAGCCGATAGGCTATTATAAGTGGGAAACCCATCGAAAAAGTCTCCTGTCTGATACCGGTAAATTTTACTAGGTCTCTCGTTGCCGGATTTTGGACGTCTTCCCTGCGTATCCCAAAGGTGCGTACGATATTGATTGTTTTGTACACTTGACCCTCGCTTTTCTGAGGGGTCCCTTGTCCTATGCACACAATAGAAGTCGGCTAGGACAAATGCAGCTACAATTTGTAAGCAACCTCAACTGTCTTTTCTGGCTTACGGAAGCAACCAAAAAGGCACACAGAAATCGTCGGATAGCGTCAGGTAGAGCGACGCCTATAAGTACTTGAAATACAGAACTCAGAAGCTCACTTATGTCACAGGTATGGCTCAGGCAGACATTCCACACCAGTCTTGGGGTCGCAATTTAATAGTCCACCAAAACTACTGTGCTTACAATAAATGTCTACGAAAGTTAAATATCTCACCTGGACACAAGACACGGAGAAGACGAACGAATTTGGCTGCTTCTTTCAACTACGTGTGGCTTTTAATAGGTTTTTTATACATAGTTTTGGATTTTAGTTTGCAGTCAAGGGAAGAAGCGAGAATGTTGGGCAAAGGCCTTTAGAGTTTGGAACTGGTTTAGTTTCTATTGTCGCTGACCAATTTGGGTGAGTAGAAACCTCCCAAACTCGCATCTTAAGGCTGTTCAAATATGCTTTTTGGATGATTAGATATTCTATTTGGCTTTGTCAACAGTGGAGTGGAGGCATCGTTCCAGCTCTGCACAAAAGGCGTAGAAGTGACACCCAAAATGTGCTCCTTCTCATTTGGCAAGCTCACCAATCAGTAGCCCTCCAATACCTGGTTTCCATCTCGAATTTCTGGGTCTTACTTTTAAATTTGGAAATTATGCTTATTTTGGTTTTCGTATGAGGGCGATGACTGAAATGGTAGATTGTGACTGTAAACACCCATGGCATCCAATTACCTTCTCTGTAACTGCTTGAGCTTCTACTAGATTTAAAAACTGCCATGATGTAGATTACTTCCTCTTCCTCTACTTAGTTGCCATGTATCCTGGGGGAACATTTAAGATGTTCAAGAGTACAGCTAGACGATCGCCCAATCGTTTCATGAAAGTGGGCATTTTTCATAGCCTTCCTCTGTTTTTACTATTGCACAATTAATCAAATAGAATCTTTTAATTGCAGACAAAATGAAAATCTAGATTTAGTTTGTGCGATTTTAATTTCTTGTATAGCTCCATAAAAAACTGCTTAGCAATTATGTTGACAATGTTGTTAGGCTGAGGCTTAACAAGATTGTATAGTTTTTCTCTCTTTCTGAAACTGATAGACAAAGTTTGAAATAAATTTCATATTTTCCTATTTGTTCAATATTGCACGAGGAGGCATCCACAACATTGATATGAATTATATTCATACTTTGTATTTGCGGGCAACATCTCTGGGAGGTGTCCAAAGCAGCCTTCAGACTGATTACACTCTCAAGGTAGGTGAATTTGTCAATATCAGGGTATTTTGCTGGAAAAAGAAACTAGTGCATATTACCTTTTTTTGCAATTATTTTCCCTTCCCTTCAATATACTGCCAGAGTATATTCTGCTATTGGCGTAACCATTGCACCTTGTTGAGGTGCAAGCGCTAGTAGTATTATAGTAATTAAGGTCGCTGTCACTTTTTATAATCTATCTAGGGTGACTAAAACCATAGGGATTAGTGGTACGTGTTTTATAAATAAATTAAATTCCTAGGAAAACACAGAAATATTTAATCGCTCATAAAGATTCCTATTTGATCATTCATTTTTTTGGAATATTAATATTCCTGAAAATTTCCTACAGCGAGTTCAATTTTTAAAACAGAAGACCGTGGGCTTTACCAATTCTCACGCTAATGATTTTTTTTTTAAATTACATTGTCTTGGCATTTGTTTTGCCAAACGTTATGAATAAGACGAAATAGAAATTCTAAAAGAGGAAGCTTTGCCAACCTTTCAAATCATGCGCACAATACCTTGCGATCTTGTGTCGCGTTTTTACTGAATACATTTTTGACATTTCAGTTAATTTTCCTACAGTTTTTTCGTACATCTCCGCTGGTTCCTGTTAGAGGACTGATGTTCCCCATATTCACCATAGCTGCTGCAAAATCACTAAAAAAGGTAATTGGATTGGTACTGTAAGTTGTAACCAAAGCATCCGCCGAACCTCCATTAAAAAGTGCTTGATCAGAATGAAGGAGTCCTTTTTGGCTTTTCAGATTTTTGTAATAATTATTGTCAAAGAAAGTGGGAGTGACAACGTCTAAAGGTGAGAGATTGTCATCGCCACTACTGCTTGGACATTTTGCCTGAACAGAGGTGGCAAATGCAGAATCGATATTGGTGTCATTGTAGACGCGAGATCTGAAGGTGGTGCATCTTGCTTGACCAATCGTATGAGCACCTGAAATACATGGGTACCATGAAAGTGCTTGCTTATCAACTTTGTCATGAACAATTTCAATTAAAACCTGAAAAAAATTATTCAAAACTTGCAAATACCTGAAAGAGCAATCATATCCTTAGCAGAAAGGCCTTGAGCTTGAAATGCAGAGATAAGTGTAGTTAAATCTGAAAAGGGAGAAGGTAGATTGGTGTTGGCACCACTTAAGCTTGCAGTAGTTGAGTCTCTTCTTCCTAACGGTACTGTCCATGATGGCCCTCCCGACTAGCAATCACAAGCACAAAGATAGCCCACAATAAGATTGGCCAAGGTCCTTAAAACAAAATTATAAATAACAATTATACAGGCCCTTTACATTCTAAAGAATAAGCTAAGGATATTTGTGAAAAGAAAAAGTGTATTAGTTAGCAAATAGAGATAAAGATAATAGTAGAGAAGGCGAGGAAGGGAAGAGTACTTACAAGTACAACTGAATCACGAGCAGCAATGGCTACAATATCAGCACAAGACACAATCCCACTGCAAACAGCTTCTAACCGACTTTTAATGGTGTCTATCACATCGTACCCTCTCACAGAATTGGCATTTGGTCCAGCGTTCTTTTCTCCAGTGAATGCCGACGTATCGTCCAACAGTATGGATCCATCACATCCCTTTCAAGAAAAAAATTCATGTTACTTGTAGATCTATTATAAGAACCAATATAGAAGTGAAATTCTAACATTATGGAGATTAAATTCTTACATTTACAAAACAATCATGAAAGTGAAGTCGGACCAATGATGCAACCATTCTTTTCTCCTTTGCCACAGCTTGAAGAACAGCAGTCTTAACTATAGGCAATGCAAGGGGACATGACTTGGCATAGAATGTTGGACTGAGTTGTCCATTGGAAGCTGTAAAACATAGAAAGATGACCAAGGGAGTAATACATGCAAAAAGACTAGTGGTCTTCATTGTTGATTTGCTTTGCTATGCAGGTCAACAATGCAGAGTGTAGTGTGGAGAATGTAGGAAGAGATAAGATTCTTATAAGGACCGGGGAGGGACATCTTTCCTCAATTTTCTGCACAATGAAAGTGGCTGAGTATGCGGGGAAAAGGATTTTAATTTGTCGATCTTGACTTTGCTCAAAATATTGGTAGTCCTGCCAAAAGGAGCAGGTGGGCAATGGGCCCAAGCCACAAAGTGAACAAAATAAGAGTCTACGACCAAAGTATGAATTAAGTTTAACCTATTGTGAAACTATGATCTTTTTATGGAATGTTAAAAGGTTGTGTAGTTATGTCTTTTTTTGGATTGATGTTGTATTGATGTATTAAGAATTCTACACTATAAATTTGGCATGTTTATAATTTTTTTTAAAATTAAAATGGTAACATAATTCTGGGTGATAGAAAGTAGTGTGTAAAATATATAGGTTTTAAAAAATAAAAATGTGGTAACTGATAATTTTGAGTGATAAATTGTATTTTATATTTATTTTGAAAATATAATAGTTTTTTAATTGTTTATGTAAAGTAGGATTGGAATAAAAATTAGAATGGTGTTAGTTTGATTTTCATTTTCATTTAAGTGGATCAAGATCATGATTATAAGGATGATTTCATACCTATGAACATGATTTGGGTCAAACAACAAAGTTGATTTTTTGTTAAATAGGATGTATTATGGATAATGACTGGAATAATGATCAGAATCAAATAGATAAATCAATTGATATATATAAAAATATAATATATCATAAACATAAAAATATGTACAACTAAAATTAAATACACAGAATCAACTATACATAAAAATACTCAATTTATAATTATATAAATGCATAAAAAATTATCTCAAATTAAATATTAAATTAAGTGAAAAATACACGATACTTCACCATTACAAGTCTATATCAATTTCTCATTTATAAAAACTAAAATAATAATTAATAAGCACAAACCAGTTGTTTGCCTTTACATCAATTATTAGATTGATAAAAGTTGATTTTGATCTTATTTTTCCGTTATTGTCTGAATTAAGGCCTGTAGACATGTTGAAACTTTGCTGTTAGTCACTATAATATACAGTCACAATCGTTTATCCACTGTATATTATTATTTTTGCTACAGTGGGAATTACATGTCAATCAAATTTGAAAATTTCGATCAAATGCGTCATATCAAAGGAAAAGTGTTTGTTCAAACATGCTGACATTTCAATCAACATATGAGGACAAAATTCTTATTGGAAATGAAGAATGTAAAGTCATGGATTCTTTAAGATGATGCCTGTAAATAGTATAAAATAGTTCAAAATAGATAAGAACGGCGGTGCCTACCAAAAGAAGTGCTGGTAGATGTATACTCTTTGCTATATTTTATAGACATGCAGTTGATAACTACTTTAACATTATGCCACACAAACGTTTATTGAAGTCACTAAAATTCATAACTGAGTGCGCACAAAGGAAAGAACAATTACATTCGTTTTTTTGCGCCAACCTTTACTGACCAAGCAATCTCAATTTTGAAGTTTTTTTTTTTAATTTTAAAACAATTCATTCTTTATCATTGAAATTTTGTATAAACCATGTTTATTACCTTGAGCAAGGAAACTTAAGTTGAAAGGTTGAAATTTAATTGTAAAGTATTCTCCTTAAAAATGTCTACTAATTACAAGTGGTTGTAATATGATACATTTTGATGAAGTGATTAACTTGCAACTCTTTTATTTGTATAAAAAAAGAACCACCTCCATAATTCTGATCAGAATTGGGTTTAGAATATGTAGGAAAAAGAAAGTTTTGTAAATGTGTTTAAGAGAAATAGTATATATAAATTTATTTAAATTATAGAATTAATAGAAATTAAAATTTATTATATAGTATTTTAGAAAAAAAATCATGAGTAAAAATTCAGTGTATTAGATTTCTTTTTTATTGTATATTAGCAGTCACATATACATGCATGCAACAATCAGCTGATAGGGGTCTTTCGTGACGGGCCATCCAGACGGTTAGGAGGGTTAGGAGGGCGGAACCTTTTTTTTTGGATGGAATGTGAAATCCTAACAATCAATAATAGCTATAAATGTTTGTTTGGTTGGAGAAACATAAAGTTTGTTGACAAGTTAATAGAAATCAATATGAAAATTGACTAATGGAAGTGTAATGTAAAACCAAAGGTCATGCTGACCGAAACACATCAGTTACAATGTATGAAACAAGTAATCACGAATAACCTTTTTTTAACTATTAATTTTATTTAATACTGGTAGAAATATGGGAAATTAATTGTCAACAAATAGAAGTTTTAAATTTCTTAAAAAATGGAAACTAAAAAATTAAATCAAATATAAAATTTAAAATAATTAGTTTTTCTAGCAACAATATTTTAGTTTTATATTTATTAGCAACAGATGCACATGTATATTGTTGCTTTTTGTGTAGGTTATTCAATCAACTAATTATTTAATTTTGAAATACATGGAATTTTTTTGTAAGGGTCATCACCCATGCGTGCAATTACTAATATTGGATTAAAAAAGTACACATTTTTTTTCAAGAAAGAAAGACGTTCAATATTGAATACTTTTTATAATTAGTATTTGTCCATAGTTTTGGAAATTAAGGTTTTAGTATGCATGTGTTTTTTGGTGAGACAAGTATAAAAGGTTAAAAAGTAGTGAATTACAAGGCAATTTAGAATAAAAATTTGATTTTTTAATGAATGATTTCATAGTGCAATTGAAGAGTCAAAATAGATGAATAACAGATGTGCATTGTTTGAGGGCGAGATGATGAAAGTCTCTAGTGTGCTACTACCACTTGGTACTACATAAGAAACATGTTACAAACCATGTTTTCTACACATGTATCTATGTAAGAAAAGATATATGGCATGAAAAGCCAAAACAAAAAACCCATGCTCGTTATCCACCCTACCATAGTGGCATCATGGAGCCTCAGAGACCCTAGCCAAACCCCTGAGCAAAAGTAACATGAAATGTCCACTGGAAATTTTGTGGAGTTCCATTATACATTGCAAAATATCAAAGTTGGGAAAAACAAGCATCATGATTTTGGAATTGTCATGCATTCTTTATCCTAGCATCTACAAATAAAAGAGAGAGGTATGTCAGTAGACGGGGAAAAAGGATGAGGAAGGAAGCATAAAAAATGAGTAAATATATAGCTAAAATCAATAAACACAATTAGAAAGTAGAAATAATGAATAATATTTACAAGTGGGTCGCTAAATCTATTTATTGATAGTGGAGAAGTTTTGCAATTACATGTACTATTGGAAATGTTTGACAACTGCAAGGAGCATTGGATTGAGTTGTTGGACCGTTGAACAATTTGAAAGAGGCAATTTAGAATATAGTAAGTTTGTTGGATGTCTATTGTATCTGTATGGCAAAAGAAATCAAGAGGAGATAGCCTTGAAAATAAAGAGTCTAATGTTCAGAGTACTTCTGATGAGGCTGAAGTTGTTATGGAAAATAATGGTGAGGTTGCACAGGAACCCCAGCATAAGGATTTTGAGAATACCTTACCTACTAAGGAAAAAGAAACTAGTGAGGATCAGATGGCTGGGGAAGATAAACAAAGTCAAGAAGCTAATCCCTTTTCCCAAGAGCTGAGCCCAGTTGTGAAAAAAGATGGGACCCCTGGCTTGGAGGATATTCCTATCCAAAGGCTATCCTTGGAGCTGAACATCCCTCTCCCACTCCCTTCCTCTGAAGGTCTTTTTCCTTTGGGTGTAGATCACTTTACGGATCCTAACTCTTTGTAATTTGTTAAGGATTCCCTCGATAATCTGGACCATTCTACTGAACTTTCTAGCAACTACTCAACTTTTCATTTGAATGGTATCATGGAGACATTACCCTGGGAACAAAGGCTCCTTACTAATAAGGAATGGAAATCAAGTAAAGAGATGGATAGTCAAGAAGAGACTGACAAAGAAGAAATTTTATCAAAGAAAAATAAAAATAAAAGCAAACAATGGAAGACTCCAAGTGGTATTTCAACCAGATCAAAAGCAAAGGTAAACTGTGGAGCAACAAAGAACTCTTGAGGGAAAAAATTTATTAAATGGACAAGAGAGCATAACAGTTTTTAGGATATTGCAGATGGATCTCAAAAAACCATCCCGGAGTGCCTCAACTCCCTTGGTAACTCATGAAGATCATGTCTTGGAATATCAGGGGACTTAATAATCCCCACAAGTAGGATGTTCTACACAATTTTGTTAGAGATCACAAGCCTGATATTCTCCTTATTCAGGAGATGAAAAATGTCAAAGGAAAAAGTTGAAAAGTTGAAACTATTTTAGCATTGTAGTACTCATGGAAACAACTCGAATGGTGCTTCAGGAGGTATTGCTACTTTCTAGAATAGTCACTTAATCAAAGGGGACCCGATTTTGGAAGGTACGAACCATATTGCTACTAGATTCACACATATTAGGGATAATTTCAATTGGATCCAATTGAACATCTATGCCCCCAATGGAAAAGGTCTTAGAAAATCCTTTTGGATGGAGCTGGCTGCCTTTAGGAGGATTTTTGATAGAGAGTCTTGGGTTGTCATGGGTGACTTTAATACGCCCTTAATGAATGAAGAAAAATTTGGAGGTTCCTAGATCAATGCGGAGAGAAAAGAAGATCTTCAGAGTTTCATTGACAACCAGGAGCTGATTGACCTGGATTTACATGGAGCTTCCTATACCTGGTCAAATCACAGAAAGGGAGTGGATCTTATATAGGTTAGATTAGATAGATCTTTAGTTTCTAATCATTGGTTTTTTTATTATTACTATTCTCTTAAAGCTCTCTCTAGGATAGGATCTTATTACTGCCCTATTAGTTTTGTTGCATATCCTATAAAAAGAAGAAAAATATCCCTTTCAAAGTTAAAAAAATGTGGCTTTCTCATCTTGCTTTTAAAGATGAAATTAGGAAATGGTGGAATATAAGTATCTCTGGTACAACTATGTTTAGAGTGGCTAAAAAATTAAGGGAAGTTAAATGTAACTTGAAAAAATGGAAAAAAGAGTCCTTTGGGAACATTTTCAAGATCAAATTTGATCTTCAGACAGATCTGGGGGAGATTCAAAATAAAATCCAGAAGGAGGGATATTTGAATGATACTAAGGAAAGAGAGAATGAGCTACTCATTAAGATGCATGATATTACTGAAAAAGAGGAGGAGTTTTGGAGGAAAAGATCTAGAGCTTTATGGTTATCTGTAGGTGACAAAAACACTAAGTACTTTCATCTATCGGCCTCAAAACATAGGGTTGTCAACATAATATCTCAAATTGAAGTGAATGGTACTAGGCATGAGGAGGAGGACATTAGAAAGAATGTTGTTTTATTCTTTAAAAATCTTCTTTCTGAGAATGATGAAAATAACCAAAATGATCAAGATCATTTAATAGAGGCTATACCTAAAGCAATCAATCAGGAAAAAAATTCTATGTTGTCTTCTATTCCTACCAAAGAGGAATTCAAGAAGGTTGTTTTCTCATTTGATGGGAGTAAAGCTCTGGGTCCTGATAGGTTCCATTTGTTTTTCTTCCACTGGTTATGGGAGATTGTTGGAGAAGATGTGGTGAATGTTGTTAAAGAATTTTTTGGATCAAGAAGTCTCCTAAAAGAGTTGAATGCTACTTTCCTAGTTCTAATCCCTAAGAAGCTTGGAGCGGTGAACTTTGAGGCCTTCAGACCCATTAGCCTCTGCAACTCGATCTATAAAATCATCTCTAAGGTTCTGACTTCAATATTTTTAATTCTTTTGCCTACTTTGATTTCACCTCAACAGAATGGATTTGTCCCTGGTAGACAAATCCTTGATTCTATTGTTACTGTGCATGAGAATATACATTCCTTGATTGAATCTAAGACTGAAGGTTTCCTGTTAAAGCTTGATATCTCAAAAGCCTATGACAGAGTTGATTGGATATTCTTATTTAAAATTTTAAAGGCTTTTGGGTTTTGCAACAGGGTTCTTCAAATGGTGGAACAACTTGTGTCTACTGCTTCTATTTCTATTATGGTGAATGGATCCCCTACGACTTTCTTCCAAAGTTCTAGAGGTCTAAGACAGGGTGAACCTATTTCTCCTATTTTATTCACTATCATGGCTGAAAGTCTTGGAAGAAATCTAAAAAGGTTGATCAGCAATAGAACCCTTCTTGGTCTTAAGCCTTCCTCAAGCAATTTGGTTTGTTCTCATCAGCAATTTGTTGATGATACTATGCTCTTGGGTAAATCCTCAGTTTCGGAAGGAAAATTTGTGAAATCTCTACTTGATAAATATGGGAGGGCATCTGGACAGCTGATTAATAATCAAAAAAGATCTATTTTCTTCTTCAACACTCCTACTCACAGACAGATCAAAATTTCCAGAATCCTTGCTTGTAGGGTGGATTCCTTGCCGACCACCTATCTTAGCTTACCTTTAAGCCTTAAACCCCTAGAATCCTTTTGGATTTCATTGGTCAAGAGGTTTAGCAACTAGTTGGAAAGGAGCTTTGTTAAGTCAAGTGGGTAAACTTCAACTCCTCAAAGCTTCTCTTCAAAATTTTCTAATCTATGCTCTGAGCCTCTTCAAGATTCCTTCTAAGTTTGCAGATGCCATTGAAAAGATTCAAAAATTATTTCTTTGGTCAGGTGTCGAAGAAAAGAAAAGATTTCCTTTAATAGGATGGGATCTGGTTTGTAGACTGAAAAAGGCTGGAGGATTAGGTCTTAGAAGAAACAGAACGGTTAATAAGATTCTTCTAGCAAAACAAATCTGGAGAATTTTTTCATCTTCAGGCGAATGGACTGATATCCTAGCTAGTAAATATTTAGAGATCAATAGTTCTCTTATAATTCTGAAGGAATCCCATCTTCTTCCTAGAGGCTCAACCTGCTGGAATAATCTTATCATTGGGAAAAAAATTGTTGACTCTGGAGTGTGTTGGCAAGTTAGAAGCAGAAAACAAACTAGATTCTGGGAGAATAGATGGTTGTTTAAGGAGCCCCTTATAAAAATTGATCCCTTTAGCACTTGGGCTGAGAATTGCAAAGCTCTTTTTGGTTCTAATGTGAAAGACTATAGTGTGGACAGAAAATGGGTGGATCTGTGTCTTGTTAGTCAAGCTCTTGCTCCTATTCAGTCTTCTTTGTTGGTTGTCAGACTTTGCCCAGATCAGATGGAAGATCTTCTTTTCTGGAATGATGAACCCTCGGGAAAATATTTTGTTTCATCTACCTTTGCTAGGCTTACTTCTTCCTAGGCTTCTCCTCCCTTCTGGTCGAAGGCTTGGTTCAAACATTTGGTCCCTAAAATCAACATTTTTTTTAGGATCCTTCTCCAAAACAAGGTGCTCACGGTTGATAACCTATGCAAACGCGGCTTTCAAATACCTAATAGATGTTTTCTCTATAAGATGGAGGTAGAGTCAGTGCATCATATGTTTCTTCACTGTCCTTTTGCTGCATCAATTTGGGAAAAAATAATCAGTTATTGGCAACTTTCTTGGGTTTTTCTCTCACTATTGAAGATTTCTTCCTTCAATGGAAAGCTCTGACTCACAATCCTATTCTCCGGTATTTGTGGGATTTCTCTTTCCCTCATGTTGCTTGGGGTCTTTGGAAAGAATTTAAAAATAGAATTTACAAAGATAAAGAAGCTCCGGTGGATATTGTTTTTGATAAAATAATCAGATTTCTGAAAGAAAATGTCAATGCTATCTCCCAGAAGGTTAGCAATTCTGAGAAAGCGGCTCACTCATCCTATGATCTTACGGTTTCCAAGGAATGGAATATAAGTCTAGATTTTCCTTGTGCCCCTAAACAAGCTAAAAAGGATAGAGAGGGTGTCCGCTGGTCTTTTCCACCTTTCAGCTGGGTCAAAGCTAACTTCGATGGCACAGCTAAAGGTAATTCAGGGGCGGCAGGTTGTGGAAGATTCATAAGGGAATCCTTTGGCAACTTTCTAGGTGCGACTGACACTCCTCTTGGTTCCCAAACCAATCACCTGGTCGAGGCTGCTAGAGCTTTTCATATTATAAATTTGGCCCAAAGTCTTAATTTTAAAAACCTTTGACTTAAAGGTGATTCCAAAAACATTATTGATTGTCTTCTAAGTAAGTCCCCCCCCTTGTGGACAATTAATTCATGGATCGATGATGCCATCTCGACTTTAGATAAGTTTGACAACTTAAAGATTTCACATGCCTATAGAGAAGCCAATGTTGTGGCGGATTTTTTTGCTAATGAAGGGGTTAGGAGTAAAGAACATAGCACTTGGCTAAATTTTAGTGATCTAAGTGTTAATTTATGTGCCTTATTGAGTTTTGATGAATCACATGGGCAAGAAGCGTGTCATCTCATTAATGAGGATAGGACAGAGTTATTACATCACAATCATTAGATTGTATGGGACCGAGCTTAGTTGCTTAGTCTGCAAGGTGGCCTGGTACGCTTTGTGGGTTCTTAGATTTGGCGAGACCATTTCTAGTAAATATTTTGTCTCTGTCTGCCCCATTGTGCTTGCCAAGATGGGTGGAGATAGGAAAAGAGTTGAGTCAAACAGCTTTGAGATGCACACAAGAAATGCTAAGGCTTGGAATAAAGTTAAAAGTGGGGGATTACTTCCTTTCCTGGAAAAACTCCATGGTTCTAATCAGGAGGCTACTGAGCTTTTTGAGAAGAATTGGAATAATGGGGATCTTACCCTTTTTGGTAGGAAAGTTGAGCTCAATAAAAATCTTATAGTTGATGTGATGGGTATGTCCACTAACGGGAAAAAAAATCAGGGATAGGATTTTTTCAGATGAAGTCATCATCAAATTTCTGAAAAAAGAGAAGGAAAGACTGAAACTGGTGAAAATTGCTAACTACTTCGAAGCTGACACCATAAAAGCTCTATGGAGAAAGGTTCTTCGTGTTATCATGGAGTACATAATAGTGGATGGTCGCTTCACCAGGGTCTACGGTTATCACTTTTCCTTGCTCAACCATTTCCATTACAAGGTCAGGGTTTCTTTTCCCTACTATCTTCTTTGTTCTTTGAGAAAAAGTTTGGATGACCACAAGAAAAACCCAAGAAGATTCCCTATTTTGTAAACTGGCTTGATTAGATTAATTGTTGAACATTACCAAAAAATGCACGTCCCTGCTAATTTGGAAGCCTCCCCTGATTCTGAGGAGGATGATACTAAACCAAGCTGCTTAGGAATTTTTCCCAATTTAAGCCCAGCTAGAATGGCCCTTAGCCCACCCGCTATCCAAATTGGTAAGAAAAACCCTAACCCTCTTTCTGTGAAAGCTTGTGTTGTTCCTAAGCTGAAAAGTTCTATCCTTAAAACCAAAAGTGTTGATATGTACCCTCCGGCTAAAAACCTTGTCTCATATTCTGAGGACTCTCCTGACTCTAAGGAGTTTGGTGCTAACAACACTATGTCCTTTGCTAACCCATCATTGGATAGAAATGCTAGAACTAGCTCCCTTGTTACCCCTGACCCTAGCTAAGACTTGTTTCAACAATGATAGGGATCCCTCTGTGGATGTCTTGGATTTAGCTAAAAATAATGTTGATAACCATTTCAAAATTTTGAAATGGACCTTTCATGAAATCAATGAGCTAAAGATAAAAAATTGGGCCCTTCAAAGTAAACTAAAAGATTTGGGAGCCAAGGTTGCGGCGCTTGACAAGAAAGAGGTGGAACAAAGAGATCATGGTGTCAACAAAGAAACCCAGTACCAAGCTGGCAAGGACAGAAGAGTTGAAATTGAGTTGGAGAAAATGAAAAATACTGTTAAAATTATTGCTGAGTAGAACAATCAAATGGCCAGACACAATTCCATCATCATCAATGCCATGACTGAGAAATTGGGCAAAGCCCAACAGGGGTCTTTGGTGGTTGATCTGGATGAAATCAATGAAAGAAACCAGGAGGAGGATGCTGACATTTCTAAGAGAACTAGGGCCAATTTGAAGAGGAAGGCTCCTCCCACTCCACAAATGATTCAAACCTTTAAGAAGGGTGTTCAAGAAATGTAGAACCTGGAGGCTGAGACCGAGTCTGTCCTGAAGACTCTGGGTTAATCATGATTGGTCTTCTTGTTGGATTTTCTACTGGATTTTTTTGTCTGACCTTCCTGGTCTTTTGTGGGTGGTTGTTGTTTGTTCTGGTTTATTCCTTTTGTGCAATCATTTGTATCTATTGTAATTTTTTTCCTTTCCTTTCTATTGTAAACTTTGTGGTTTTGAGTCCCTGTAAAACCCATTTTACCCTTTATAAAAAACAAACGTATATGTCAATATAAATTTTATCTTGCAAGTTCTTATATTCGTATTGCATGAGTAGGATGTATATGCAGATATGTGCATGTGAATCATGTCCACATATAATAATGAAGAACCAGAATAGGAAACCAATTTCTTTGTGGCAAAAGAATCATAGACTTGACTTGAAAAAAGAGAGTCTAGTTCACACATTGCATTTTTGCATAGCACCTCTTAAATAGTTTGTCTACATATATTCAATATCTACTAAGAAAGAACACGCCTTGAACCTTGTATCAATATGTTTGATGATATTCTTTTTTGCCTGACTTGCTTGAAGGTCGCTGGAATGAACTGCTCAAGTCTATTTATGCAAGGTCGCTAGTTTGATAGCAGACTGTTTAGAAACCGTTTTATGCTAGAATGAAAACTTTTGTTCTCTAGAATGTGTAAGTCGCTTAATGTACTTATGTGTATATAGATATATAATGGTTTTTTGGACAATGAAACTTAATCAAAATATAATTTCCCACACTACTACATTCAATATTGCATTTACTTCGTCCGACCACATTTACTTCATCTGATGCCATAGTACAACAACCAAAAAATGAACTAAGCCTTGGGCGAGAAAACACTTACCATATACAATTACTCTATTTGTTAGAAAACTATAAATAATGTGGGCACCAAACTAAAATCAAAAGGATGGCAGCTCAATGAATGTGAATATATATATATATATGCAAACAAAAGAATAAATTACTTAGCCATTGACAATCTACATCATCCTCTTTATAAGGATTTCCACTTAAATGAATTAGAAGGATACCAAGGGACTAATTGTACAAAATGTGTATAACACCAAAGATGCACAGAGTATAGAATGTTGCAGTGTGGGAAAGTATACACCAGAATATGCAAGAAAATATTTTGATTCAATTGCATTTTCATAATAGCCATTATGGCATTATGAATATGTGCTCCAAAATATGCAAGACAATATATTGATTCAGTTGCATTGTCAGAATATCCATTTTGGCATTATGAATATCTTACACATACTGCACAATTGAATGTTCTATTCTTAACAAATAGAAATTTCAAACAAACAGTGTATCAGCTATAGATATAAAGTTGAATAAATCAAAGAACTATTACAGTAACACTTAAAAGACACCAAACACATTTTGTAGAGATTGTTCCATGATATAATTGTTTCCATAGCATTAAGAAAATACTATTTGAAATGGCTCTTTCGATAATGCAATTTAATCAATATACTTCCTCGCACATTTTGCAACACATCAGTATTAGAACCCTCCAACCTGCTATTGAAAGGAACAACAAGCAAAGACCAAAAGGCATGAATAATAAATTAATCATTTATGCAAAATACCCATGTAAAACATACACACACACATATATATACATGTAAACATATAGACTTATATATACATGTATACATATATATGTATATATACATGTATATATATGTGTATACATATGTATACATATATACATGTAAACATATACATATATATATACACATGTATGCACACTTGTATATATATGAAATTAGTCTGATGGTTGTTACATAGTAAATGTCTTTTTAATAGCACTTTTATACTTTCGCTATTTGTCTATAATATATATATATATGGAATATATCAATACAAGATTCAAGCTATGTTCTTCAATAACAAATATTGAAGACAAGTAGAGAAATTGTATAAGAGGTGTTAAAGTGATTAATTTATTGTTCATGTATTTTTCTCTATGCTTATTATTCCTCATTATATGGTTGTATCTTTGACGTTATACCCATTTTCGAGAATTGAAAGAGATTATCCATGTGTATGGATGGAGAAATTATGGTTAAATGTTCTTGCTTTTGTCAAAAAATATGGCCAAGGATAGTATTTTTTCTACTGTTCGTTTATTGTTTTTAGGTATCTCTGTGCACTTTTGGCATTATATCCATTAACATGGGAGCAATTGTAGATTAAGATAGTAGCAAAAGCATATATATATATATATATATATATATATATATATATATATATATGCAGAGGGTTAACATGAAAGCATAAATATTTTGGAGATAAGAGTAATTTTTTGGCTGTGAAGTATTATTCTAATAGGTCTCTTACAATTTCTCTATTCACCTAGGTTCACTACGAAAGAGCATAACTCGAATTTTGAATTCATGGCTCAACTCTTACACAAATTGCTTATCTTGTGTTAATATGTTTAATGTGGGTTTTAAGACATAAGAGAAAGAGAATATCATGAAACATATTAATAAAAAGTATAGGGAACTTCAAAGAGATAAGGGAAAGAGAATATAATGAAACATATTAATACAAAACAAGCAATCGATGCAATAGTTGGCATCTACCTATCATCTATTTGTTTAAAATTTCCATTGGGGTTTCCATAAACAAAAAAGTATAGGAGCATGGGAAAATCTAATCTGAACAACAGACTATATTTATTGTAGTCAAGTGCATGTAAGAATCTGTGCATGAATGTTTATATATAGCAACAAATATATAGAGGGTATCTAGCCATGGAGGGAGAAAAAAATTGAATGTATAAATCATGAAAATATAAATATGTAAAATAAACCTTTACACTTATAGCTATGGTTGTCTTTTCAAGACTAATTGTCCAACACATGGGCCGCATTTCTTCTTGTCGATCTATCTTTGCATTGATCCCAACATGATACTACTGCAAAGAAACATTTTATATTGTTATATCAAAATACATATCTGAAATTAGATAAGTATGGAATGGGGAAAATGCATTGTGGAATGGCTTACTACAAGAACATGAGCAAAGACAGTGTAGCCTGCAGAGCTCTCCAAACTAGCACATAAGGGAGGTGGATGGTAGTTTCTTTGAGTAGTTTGCTATGAAACAAACACCACAGTGTGTCATTTCAAAAGGGAAGCAAAACAATTGACATCCTTATATTAGAACAATGAATATTACATGCACTCATTTGCATGGCATTGTGCAACAATGCCAGGATGTATCAACTATCAAATGAGTGAGCACCTACCATTCTGTGTCCATTGAGTGAGACACAATCACAAAGCCACATAGCCAATAAAATCCATAATTGTTGTGAACATGCCCAAGCAAGCCATGACAAATAGCATGGAATTTTATCATGTATCATGGAAAAGAAAAATAATGTAGACAAGACTATATATTTGTGAATGTAATATATAGGAACAGTGAAACAATGAAATGACGAAAAAAGAATTTTGTAGACAAACATTTGTAGCTATTTGAAACAAATAAAAAATCTACAATATGTGCATATATAGTTTAATATACTAGAATGTTCTAAACACGTTATTGACTTATAGAACTTTTGGCTTCTAGTTATTGTTGGTTCCAATCTCTATGCATCTTTGATAGCTGAAGTTGTTTGTATCTGCATATGTAGGTATGCTAATAAATAATTGACATCATGGAGAATTGTAACCAACAATAACTAGAAGCCAAAAGTTCTATAAGTTAATAAATGATAGAGAATTGTAGGTATGCTAATAAATAATTGACATCATGGAATTTAAAAACACTTAAACAAAGATGGGAAAATGGAATATACAAAAGAGTGTATCATTTTGAATGCCATATACTGAAAGCATCACACAACGAATTCTTAGAACAAGAAGTCAACAGATTAATAGAATAGAATCATCAAAACATGAAACTAGCCTATACAAGTTGTAACCTCTAGTTATTATTTCCTAGTATCTTTGTGCATCTTTGGCATTATATCCATTTTGCACAAATTATTGCTTGGTATTTTTTTTTAAAATTCAACTTGGAAAATGCTTAAGAAGATGATGACACATAGGCTGAGGCAGATGCAAGAATAATTTTTTTGGAGACTTTTTTGTAAGTTGGGCTATGAGGTGGGAGCAGAAGCATTTGGCAAGGGCTGCAGTTGTCCCAAATGCATCTCTTCGTTGCGACAGTGAGCAATGTATTCATTGGTGCCAAGCCTAGAGTATATCTCAAATGAGAAAGTTGGATCAATGCAAAGTCTTTCAATTGATTTAACACAAGAAATAGCTATAAAATTCAACCCTTGCCTCTCTTTGTTGCCTATGTTTATTGTTGCTCTATCCAATGTTAAGCCTTGTTCTTTATGTATTATGATTCCCCATTCCATAGTGAGTGGAATTTTTGTTTGAATCCCTTGAATTATAGTTGGGATGGGGATGTCTGTCAGATGTTTTGGGTCCCATGGTGGGTCAATATAATTTTGGAAGCAAACAACATAGTAAGGTGGATTTGGCGATTTACAATGTGGATTGTACACAATAGTTGTAACAACACTAAGGGATCCATTCACTAGGCCAGCTTGAATCCAAAAATTTGTTGTTAGCATCACCTGTTCACCAACACAAAGCAACAATTCTGGGAGAATTTGGTCGTGATCTTCATGATCAGATGCATGTTGTTGTGCCACTCGAGCAATGCTAATGGCTATGGGTAGATTTAACTATTTGATCATTTTTTTGTTGTGGAATGTGAACAAGTCATTTGTGGAAAACAAATGTGTAGCAACATCAAATTGTTCTATTTTTATGGGTGAGAGAATTTCATTTGTTTGTTTCATAAGCTCTTACTAGTGATTGTGGAGAACCTCACCATTTCTTATATGGAGAAGGATTTCCCAGAACTTTTGTTGGGAAGGGCTATCTCCCTTTTAGAAAAAAATAGTGTCTAATGTTATTAAGACTGTGAAAGTGTGCCACAAGGCTACAACCGATGAGCATGAAGCATAGATAGGCGCTTCCATGACAAGTGGAAACTGGGCAAGATCACTAACAAGGATCATAGAAACACTGCTAAATGGCTCCCTCTGGTTATCTAGGAATGCTTGACACAACTCGCTATCTATTTTCAGTAGCAACTTTGGGCCTAGAAAACTCATTTCATCAATTAAAATGTATTGAATATACTTAAATTGTTCTTGGAATATTGTCAATTATTTCCCTTGTAAAGGATTCATATCCTTTATGGGAATCCAAAGTGTTGTATGGATTGTAGAGGCACATATGTTGTATGCAGGAACACCTATAGGAGCCAATGTGAGTAAGCAGCTATTGGATCCAACAAAAGAGGTGTTTATTTATTGAAAAATAAAATTTATAAATAATGATTTGCCAGTGCCAGTTGTCCCTTGAATGATCATGCAGAGAGGGGCTTTGGGTGAAGGTTGCATGCGATGGGATTAGATTATTTGAAGGGCCAATTGTTGTTTTGGTGAAAGTTGATGGGCTAACATATCTACAGGAAAAAAATGTACCATAGCTTGCTCATGTTCTGCCTTGGCTGATGGGATGAACTACAAAGCAATATTATAGGTACATGGTGTGTATTCCATGGATAGTTCATGTATCAAAATCCTACCTACCCAATAGTTGAAGTTGATTTATACTAAAGTTAGTAGTAGCACCAAGCTGAGAGAAAACTTCTCATTCATATTCATCCATAGAAGGTCGATGGTTCAAATCATCAATATCACTATCATGTTCTTCTTCAATTGTGGATGTAACTGGAAGTCTATTAACATGCCAAGGATGATAACTAGCCATTTTTAAAAATGTACAATTCTCTATTATATCTTGTTTGAGAAGACCTATATCTGTTTGTATGTTCTAGAAAGATTTGTATAACATAAGTTCAGCCCATCAAAATGTCTCAAATATCTTTGTATCTTCAACAGGAGTAGTCTTGAATAATGGGTAGACAAGGAAAATTGCAGGCTGGTTCCTTGTTTTCCATTCATCCTTTTTACGCTTCTGTGAGTGTGTATATAGGCAGACTGAGTCAATTAGGGATACAACACCTAGCTCTAGAGGCCTCTACATATAGCAGTGAATATAGTTTGTTGGAAACTCTTCATCAGTATCATCTTTGTTTATACAAAACCATGTCTTTTTACCAACATTCAAGTGAACGTATCATCAGCTTGAAGTAAGAAGAGGCAATTTCTGTAACATATGGCACGTCTCCTATGCAGAGATGTCACGTTCCACAAGAATATTCATCATGAATTTTTGATATGTAGCCATTACTCTATTCTCAACTATATTTGTATTTGCAAGTCTTTTCAACATATCAAGATAATTTTCTTATTTTTTCTTAGATTTAGCTACATATTTAGAAATATAATTCAAAACAATTTTCCTAGAAACAACTGGTTGACAGTCAACATTGGCATGCAAAATTGCAAGCATGGTTAGGCTATGAATATTTAGGTGATCATCATTGCTTGTTTGTTTGTAGGATTTGCTAGACTCTGCATCAGATTTCAATGTAGAGGTAAGTTGCTGCTACCAAGGTGCTTTATACCGACATTGCAATTTCTCTCCCTTCCTCCTTAAACAAGTATATTCAGAACATTTTGTGTTCCTTTGAACTATGTTTAGCAACTCTTCATAATATATGATTGGATCATTGGTAAGGATCTAGCTCGTGGTAAGCAAGCACAGGTTTTCTTCAAAACAATGATACATTCTAAGCAATCTTTGTGCAAGGCAACATGGATTCCAAGCTGAAACGTATCCATCAAAAATGTGTCTTTCCATGGTAACATCATGGTCATTAGACCAATCAAGAGTGTACATGTTGGGAGCTTCTAAAAGACATAGAAAACCATTCACATGTGCAAAGCCATGATGTTGCCATTCATATCTATACCAATAATCTTTTGCATGCAAAAGATTTTCGGTCACCTCCTCATGAAAATTTGAGAATCTATAATGCAAATATAAAGATGTTATATGTGAATTCTGAACAACACTATCTATTAACATTTTTGTTGAAGGCTCCATTGCTAAATGATTGAAGAAAAGAAAACATTTTGTAGGTCAGCCTATTTTTTGTTTGCACATCTCAAAGTGAAAAAAGGGTGGGTATGCCAAGTTGTTCGATCATGGTGGTTAGTTAGGCCCAACAAGAATTCCAAAAAGAGCAGATCTCATGCTTGATGTGCCAAAACACATCAACTGCTTGACTATTTGGCAGTTAGGAGCAGCTTGAAGCTGTTGTCGCAAAATAGAAAGCACCTTGGGGATTTTGTCCTCTAGGTCCGCTCGAACAAAAACAAAGACAGATTGTTGGCTGTGATATCTCATAATCAAGTTGTAGAGAAAATATCTACACCTAACATGTTTGCCAAATCTATTGTCAAAATATCTCATTAGGTGGAGGGCATATTCATGCAAGTGAATTTTAACATTTCTTAGTTGAAGGGGAAGTGTTGATCCAATGGGGAACAATTTTGGAAAGGCCATTGAAAATAAACCTTCAGTGTTGTATTCATTAACAGGAGAAGAACTAATTTCAGGCCAAGATAAGATATTCTACTCTTTTTTTCAATTTGTAAGACATGTGTTTTATTACTTACATATCTCATCTAGCATTTGGTAAGGAAGGAGTAAATGATGAAAAGTTTTAAGATCCATTTTCTTCTTGACCATCATTTGTTGAGTTGGTTGATGGCATTAGCTCTTCATCTAAAACTTGGTCTATTGTATGCAAGAAATTGGACACATCAACAGCAACATCAAGTAACATATTAAGAGCTTCGACATCAATCTTGACATCATTGTAGTATTTTTCATATTGAATTTTGTATTTCAATGCATCCATGACATGATGTTTATTAACATAGCAATCATAATTCCCACCTTCAATGGTGGTCCTACGAATGATTGCGACCTCAAGGTCTTGCAGTTGATGCTGTAAAAGTTTTGCTATGCTCGAGATATCCTGAGGGAAGCTTATCATGTGACCACTATATTTAAATTGGCCTTCTCTAGCGTGGGAGACCTGTAAAACTGGAGTCACCCTAGCAATAAGCATTTCTTCAACATGTGTTAACTTTTTGAGTAACAATGGGTATGGCCCTGGGTCCATGCCATTTGCAGATACGAAGTGATGGGTACCTTTTTTAAAATAACACCTTACACATGTAGCTCTTGACCTTGACATTTGAGTGCACATCCCTATGTAGCTTTCAGTACATATTTGGAAAACAGAAAAGTTGGAAAGTGCATCTATATGATGTCAAAATTGCTTTACCACAACAAGGTAGCTATCGTTGAATATTTCTTTGAGATGTTTTTCCTTTGTTGGTGCAACAGGGGAGTTGCTCTGAGCTTGTATATAAGGGGTGGCATCTACCATTGGAATTTGGTTTTGCAAGGGAGGATTGTTAGCAGTCTGACGTGCAGGTGTGGTTGTTGTAGTTATCCTTTGCTGCAAGTATCTTTTGCGACACTTCATGGATATTTCCTCTTTATGCTGCCTATATTACAAATAGTTTATGTTGCTATTTCTTACCCTTTTTAAATTCAACAATTGATTGCATTGTGCAACTTGAATGTACTCGTACAACCTACAAGTCTACATACAATCTCAAGCACATTAGGATATATGAATATACATGTATAACCATAGATATATTTAAAGTAGCAATTACACATAAACATATAACAAAATATATGTGTATCCATGTGTATATAAATCTATATCTATGAATGATCAGAAAAGGAATAGCATAGTTTGAACATTAGAATATATTAAATTGTAGTTGAATCTTGTTCCTTTCCTCAAAAAATATGTTTAGGTTTAGTATTTTTATTGGCCTCCATTTATTGTTTTAGTTATCTGTATGCATCTTTGTCATTGGATGCATTAACATAGGACCAATTGCAGATTATTAACATGTTGGATATAAAATTAGTTTGGTGGCTGATAAGTGTTATCGTAAGTCTTATACTTTCTAATATCTCTTACTATTCTAAATGGCTCTTCAACAATGCAATTTAAGCAATATACTTTCTCGCACATTTTGTAGCACATTAGTGTTAAAACCCACCAACCTACTATTGGAAGGAACAATAAGCAAAGATTGAAAGGCATAAACAATAAATTAATCATTTATGCAAAATACCCATGTAAAACATACATATATATACATGTAAACATATAGACATATATATACATGTATACATATGCAAACATATATACATGTATACATATACATATATCATGCATATACAGTGACATACATATACATACATATACATACATATACATACAGATACATAGAGGACTTGGTAGCCTCGGTCCAGGGGGGCTGGATGGTAAGTGTTTGCTTGTGCGAGGCTTAATGCATTCTTCCATTGCTACACAATGGGAGCAAGCAAAGTACATGTGGGCGGATAGATTAAATGCAATATTGAATGTTGCAGTGTGAGAAAATATTCTTTGATTAAGTTGCATTGTCAAAAGAGTCATTGTGCCATTAATTTCATAGCAAATGGGAAAAATATGTTGTCTACATAGCTGATCTATCATATTGTAGTATTTGTTTTTGCATACACATAGACATACACATGCATATACATATGCATATACATACACATGCATATACATACACATATACATATACATATGCATACATGAATACATATGCATACATATACATATACAAACATATACATACATATACATATACATATATACATACATATACATATATATATACATAGACATATATACACATATACATACATATATGTATATACATATATAATATTGATTGTTGCAATGTTAGAAACTATACATTTATTAAGCTTCATTGTCAAAAGAGTCATTGTGCCATTGATTTCATAGCAAATAGGAAAATTTTGTTGTCTTCATATCTGATCTATCATATTGTACTATTTTTTTTTGCATATGCATATACATACACATGCATATTCATATACATATACAAAAATATACATACATATACATATATACATATATGCATACATATGCATATATATATACATAGACATATATACACATATACATACATATACATATACATATATACATATACATATACATACACATATACATATACATATATATACATACATATACATACACATATACATATACATGAAAGGGATCCTTTTATATGCTGGAAAATAGGAATGCATATCTACTTCCACATTTATATGCTTTGTCAAGATGACCCATGTATATATACACCTTAAAGCCAAGAGAACTTGAAACAATAACACCAAATTTGCAACAGGTATAACAAAAAGGAAAATTATACTTACGGAATCAGGATCTGAAGGTCAGGGGATCACGCCCTCAGAGCCGAACTCCACAATGGCACCAGTGGGTGTTTCCAACAAATCAATATTGGAGAGATCTGTAAACCCATCCACAAAGCTCATTTCCATAGACATAGTTTTGGGAACTTATTTGCAGGGACAAAATGTTGCAATTTGAGTTCACTAATTGACAGCTCTATTTCACAATAAAAAATATATATTAATGTATTGCAACATCCCAATGGTAATTGGTAGACAACTTAGAAATATCAATTTATAACCATTCCACTTTTAATACTATCGAAACAACACGATATACAACAACAAGAATAGAAATCCACTTTTAATGTTGTGCAAACACCAGGGGATACATCAACAAGAATAAAAATGATAAATGAAAATGCATATACCCCTATATTTATCTCTCTATCTTTGGGGCTACTTATATGTGTATCCACGTAGTCTTTTATTATTTCTATATATGTGTATTAATGCAGTTTTTTATTTTTTCTATGTTATGGTGCAATAATCTATCCAAAATGTGTATAACATCACAAGCTTAATTGGATATTTTGCCTATATTGCTTGGTATTCAATATTATGGACAAAACATTTATACAAAATACCCATGTAAAATGACTTACAGATTCCACAACACAGTAGTTTGGGAAACCTCAATTCTATTATAGATGAGACCTGAGGGAGATGATTCTTACAATAGTGTAATATGCAAGCAACACCACAACGACTCTTTTGACAATGCAACTTAATCAATATATTTTCTTGCCTTACAAACAAAAGAAACAACAATTAGAATTTTTTTATAGGGAGCTTCAAAAATATGAGGGAAAAAGAATATCATGCAACATATTGGTACAACACAAGCAATATATCTAAAAGTTGTAAGAGCTCTTAGGATGATACTCAAGAATCAGACATATGTCGTGCTTGAGTGTTTTCCTAATAGTTCTTTTATGATTTTCCTATTTGTCTATAATATTTAATGCCAAATATGAATGTAGAATATATATGCATGTATATATATGTAGAAATAATTAACTACATATATGCATTGAATTTCCCCTTTCTCAACACAATTATAAACACACACATATAAGCAGATATATTTATCCATATGTACATATCTATATATCTATTTATATACACACTACTATATCTAAATACATGTGTATAGCATATTTTTTTCTCACTATCTAACTCCTGTGCTTGAAATTTATGAAGGAAACAAACATCCAAATTGATTTTCCCCTCAATTAAACAGTTGGGAAGGCTACAAATTCAAACCTTTTTGGTTGCTTATAGCATATTGTCTACTCTGAAGTTTGGCATTAGTAGAGGAAACTAAAGGGTTGAATTTGAAGCCTTCTTAGCCAATCAACTGAGGGAAAATCCAATCTGGATGCTTACTTGCATTTTCAAATGGGCCATAGGGTTCTTGGTTTGTATATATGGATATATATGTCTATGTACATGTATATTTTTAAATATGGAATAGAAAATTCAATATATATATATACACCAATTGTAGTGCAATGGCACAGCAGGAACTAAATGCAATATTCAATGTTGCAGTGGGGAAAGTATACTACAAAATATGCAAGAAAATATATTGATTCAGTTCAAAAGAGTCATTCTAGCATTATGAATATGTTACACATACTGGACGATTAAATGTTGTCTTCTCAACAAATAGAAACTTCAAACAAATAGCCTATCAACTAAAGATATAAAGTTGAATAGATAAAGAACTATTACAAGAACACTTAAAAGCCACCAAACTATTTTTTCCTCCATGCCTATACAAAAATATTTTCAACTTGTCAAATCAATTATGTAAGCCCAACTCTTTATGACGATACTTATTTTCTTTAGGCTATGACAACAATTATATGATGCAACAATCTTTGCAAATTATGTATAACACCACAGGCTTAATTATGAATTCGAGCTACATTGCTTGGCATTAAATATTATAGACAGAACATTTATGCAAAGCACCCATGTAAAACAACTTGCAGCCAATAGTTCTTATTCTAACACCTCTTATACAATTTCTTTGTTTGTCTTCAATATTTATTAACAAAGAACATAGCTCAAATCTTGTATGAATATGCTTCATGATATTATTTCTTCCTTGATCTGCTTGAAGCTCCCTTCAAGAAACTACCTAGGTCTATTACCCTCATGGTGTTGTTTGGTTTTGTGACTGTTGCCAAATGTAAATCAAGGAATGCAACTATCTCTATCTTTTATAGTTAAAGCTACAAGACCATTCAACCAACTATTACATAGATTACTTGTGTTGTGTGAATATGTTTTATGTTATTCTTTCCTCCTGTTTCAAAGCTCTATTTAATGTTGGGTTTCAGTATTCTCTCTTTTTCTATGGATCTTGAGTTTTTTCCTAATAGTTCTTTTACAATTTTCATATTTCTCTATAATATTTAGTGCCAAATAATGAAGCTCAAATTTAGAATATACGTATGTATATATGTAACCATTCATCCATCCTTTGGTGCATTGCTTTTGATGAAGCTGCCACTAATTTGCTACAAAAGATCTATACATGTTTTAGGACAGCTCCGAGTCTCCAACAGATCCTCTTGCTATTATTAAATGCCTTTTTTGTAAACCTTGTCTTGTACGAATATGATTAGTGTGGGTTTTCGATCATCTATGACTTATTAGGTTATGACAATAATTATATGATGTGATCCTAAATCTTTTTATGTAAAAAATACCTTGCCCATTTCTTTAAACTTATAGACAAATAACAAAATATGAAACATATTGATACAAGATTCAACCTACATCCTTTGCTAGTAAATATTGAAGAAAAATAGAGAATTGTATAAAAGGTATTAGACCTTATAATGAAAATTAGCTATAGGCATCTCTACCTGTAATTCTATCACAATTTCTCTATTTGTCTTCAATATTTATTAACAAAGAACATAGCTCAAATCCTGTATGAATATGCTTCATGATTTATTTTTTCCCTGATCTAGTTGAAGCTCCCTACAAGAAACTGCCCAAGTTTGTTTCCCCCATGGTGCTATTTGGTTTTGTGATCATTGCCAAATGCAAATCGAGGAATGCAACTATCGCTATCTTTTGCAGTTAAAGCTACAAGACCATTTAGCCAATTGTTACATAGATTGCTTGTGTTGTGTGAATGTGTTTTATGATATTCTTTCTTCCTATTTCTAAGCTCTTTTTAATGTTGGGTTTTGATATTCTCTCATTTTTTGTGGTTCTTGAGTGTTTTCCTAATAGTTTTTTTACAATTTTCCTATTTCTCTATAATATTTAGTGCCAAATAATGAAGCTCAAATTTAAAATATATGTATGTATATATGTAACCATTCAACCAGCCTTTGGTGTATTGCTTTTGGTGAAGCTGCCACTAGTTTGCTACAAATTGCAACAAAAGACCTGTACATGTTGCAAGATAGCTCTGAGTCTACAATAGATCCTCTTGTTATTAAAGGCCTTGTTTGTAAACCTTGTCTTATACGAATATGTTGAGTGTGGGTTTCTGATCATCTGTGACTTATTAGGTTATGACAATAATTATATGACGTGATCCTAAATAGATTTTTATGTAAAAAAGACCTTGCCCATTTCTTTAAACTTATAGATAGATAAAAAAATATGAAACATATTGATACAAGCTTCAACCTACATAAAATATACTTCCTCACCTGGGCAATTTCTAATAGTTGTAAGAGCTATTAGGATGGTACTTAAGAATCAGATGTATGTCATTCTCTAGTGTTTTCCTTATAGTTCTTTTACAATTTTCCTATTTATCTATAATATTTAATGCCAAATAATGCAGCTCGAATTTACAATATATGCATGTATATATGTATATATGTCTACATATATGTATAATATATATATATACATACATACATATATATACATATAAACATATATATACATATGTAGACACATATATATACTTTGTGCATCTTTGCTTCTATACATATTTTGTACAATTAGTGCCTTGGTATATTTCTAACTGATCTAACTTCAAATCCTTACAAAGACGATGGTATAGATTGTGAGTGGCTACATAATTTATTCTTGTTTTTGCATATATACATTTGCACATTGATTGAGTTGCCATGGTTTTGATTTCACTTTGGTGCCCACAATCTTTGTAGCCTCCTAACAAATAGAGTAATTGTATAAAAGGAGCTACATTTTCTGACATTCAATATTATACAAAAATGGGGAAATTGCAACGAAGCTATTAGTAAAACATACATACATATATTTATGCATATATACATATCTATAAACATGTATATATATACATACATACATGTATGTATATATATGCATACATGCATACATGTATATATATACATATGTACACATATACACACATAGATATATATATATATACAAACTTAATCGAGAATCCAAGCTACATTAGTCTTATTCTAATACCTCTTTTACAATTTCTCTATTTCTCTATAATATTTAGTGTGAGGTGGTGCAGCTCGAATGTTCAATGAAGTTTGTGGGGTTATACTCTTTTTTACATGGGTGTTTTGCATAGATGATTAATTTATTGTTAATGTCTTCCTCTTATATGTTTCTTTCTTTGAGGTTAAACTCATTTTGGAGAATTCAAAGAGATTATCCCTCTTTGCGGGTGCAGGAATTGCAGTTAAAACTTCTTTATTCTACCAGAAATTGTAAAAGAGCTATTACATGGCAAATCCTATTCATGGCTCAACTAATAAAAATCCTGTCAGAAACTTCAAACAAATAAAAAACACTCTTCATATCTATATATATGCAATCACTCCTATGTTAATCTCCAATTTCTCCTATGTTAATGCATCTAACGAAAAAGATACACACAGAAAATTAAAATAGTAAATTAGGCGTAAGAAAATTACTAACCCTAACCATATTTTTTCATGAACAAAACAAGATTTAACTATAGTTGCTCCTATGGGAATAGGTATAATCCAAAAGATGCACATAGATAACTACAAACAATAAACCAAGAACAGGAAAGCTAAATCCCTTAGCCATATTTTTTGATGAAACAAAGAAGATTTAACTACAATTTCTCCATCCATACAAAACCATAATGATAGACATCCATGGAAAACAACTTACAGATTCCAAAGAACAATAGTTTTAACATAAATAATAAATAAACCATTTATACAAAACACCCAAGTAAAACGACCTATAGATTGTGCAGAACGATAATTTTAAAACCCTCCAATCTAACATAAAATAGAGTTGAGGCCGACAATTTTTACACTAGTCTACTATCAAACAAACTAGTGAACCGCAGACAATGATTTTTAGAATAGTCCACTATGAAACCAACACCACAATGGCTCTTTTGACAATGCAACTTAATCAATATATTTCCTCACACATTACCCAAAAAATACGAGCTACATTGGCTAGAATTAAATATTACAGAGAAACAAACAAATTGCAAAACAACTATTACACAACAAATCCTATTGATGACTCGGCTGATGAAAAATACCATCAGAAACTTCAAACAAATAACAAACCCTTTATATATCCATATATATACAATCACTCCTATCTTAATCTACAATTGGGCAATAAAATTACCAACCCTAACCATATTTTTATGGAACAACCTAGATTTAACTATAATTTCTCCTATGGTAACTAATATAAGGCCAAAGATGTAGAGACAACTACAAAAAATAAAACAGGAATGAAAAAAATACAAACCCTACCCATATTTTTTGATGAAAAAAAAAAGATTCAACTACAATTTCTCCATCCACACAAAACCATAATGCCAGACATCCATGTAGAATGGCTTACAAATTCCGAACAACAACATTTTTAACATAAACAATTAAGAAACAATTTATACAAAACACCCATGTAAAATGACTTATAGATTGCAAAGAACGACAATTTTTAAACCCTCCAATCTACCACAAAAATTAGTGAAAGATGATAATTTTTACAATAGTCTCCTATGAAACAAACCAGGGAACCATAGGCGACAATTTTTAGAATAGTCCACTATCAAACCAACACCACAATGGCTCTTTCGACAATGCAACTTAATCAATATATACTTCCTCGCACATTATGCAGCACATCAGTGTTGAAACCCTTAAACTTGCTATCAAAATGAATAATAAGCAAGGAATGAAAGACATAAACAATAAATTAATCATTTATGCAAAATACCCTTGCAAAACAACTTACAGGTTCCACAACCCAACAGTCTTAAAACCATCCAACCTACTAAAAAAAAGTTGAACACGACGAATTTAACAATAGCCTAATATCAAACCAACACCACAATGGCTCTTTTGACAATACAACTTCATCAAAGTATACTTTCCCACATGCCAACATTCAATAGTGCATTTACTTCATCTGCTTCCATCATGCAACAATAGGATACATTGGCGCTCGCACCAACAAATGCTTACCATTCACCTTCCCCGTATCAAGGACAACATTCTCCACCACCACTAACCCATGTAATTACCAAGGTCCACATTGCCACAAAAAAACCTAGTTACCTCCCCGCCGATTGGGACACCCCCAGCACTGGAAAATCCAATTCATGGGCTGGGCTAACAAAAATCCTTGTGGAAACTTCAAACAAAATAGCCTATTGGCTAAAAATTTAATTCACTTTTCAATATAATAAGAAAAATTCTTCATTTTAAAGCATGTGCAAATAGTATTAAGCACATCATAAGTAGTTTTACACATTATATGAATTATGTAAAATATAAACATAAGTGTTAAAATATGGACAGAAATAGAAAAAATTAAAATAGAAAATATATAAATTTATCCAAAAATAAAAAGAGTTGTATCTGGTAAAGATTGCAGAAATTGACTAGATTTAGTCAATTTGTGAGCTAGAATCTATTAAATTAATCACCAAAAATACACAGATAACAATAAGGTTAAAGTGAGCTCCAAACAAGTGGAGAAGAGTGCAAAGTATTGTTCATTTAATTGACTTAATTTATTGTCTCATGGTTGAACGCCCTCATAATCAAAGTCTATTAATGGTTTTGTATGATACTTCAATAATTATCATTCTTAATTGAAAATCAAGATGCTTGATGCCAATATTGTTATTGTTAGTATAGAGTTCTCTATTTGAAATTATTTTATGCTTAATTTATTTCTTGAATAATCTACTCTTTGATTGATTTGGATGGTTTATAAATTCCCTACGGATTAATTTTAAATAAGTTATCCTAGGTACAAATTTGAAATACTTTACATGCAAACCAATGGGAAAAGATTAAATTTTACATGGGAGGCAGCTTGGGGAGCATGAAATGGGATTTTAATAAGCATCAAAATGTAATTGCATCTACAATTTTATCTAGTAGACAAAATAAAACTCACAATTCTAACCAATGTAATGATATAGGTAGAAACTAAGGTAACTCTAGACAAGAAGGACTATATTTGGTTGCAATAGCATTTATAATTCTATCTACAATATTGAATCACATTCATAATTCTTACTAGTATACAGAAAAAAGTAGTAACTGGGTTAGATCTAGACCAAAAGGGCTACATTTGGTTGAGTGTAGTGTAAATAGGTAGGTTTAATTAGCTCGTGTACTAAAATTTATCAAATTGCATACCAAAGTGACACACTTAATGACAAATCTAAAGTGAGTACAAAACAACTGGGGAATAGTGTGAAGTATTATACACTTGAGTGACTTTATTCATTTCCTCATCATTCAATCCACTTATGTGGAGATTATTAATGATTTTATTCAAAAATTAAATATTAATATTGATCTTAAAGTTATAATTTTGGATTTGGTTGAAATGTGATATGCTTGATCAATGTGGATATTGTTATTGTGAACATGCATTCCTTTTATTTGGATGCTCTAATGTCTAATTTCTTGTTTGATAAATACAATCTAATTGATCAAGATGCTTTACAAATGCTCCAAGACTGACCTTTAAATATACCATCCTAGGTTACAATTCAAAATATTTTGTATGCAAGTCAATGGATAGTAGTTCAATTTTGGATGGGGGTTAGCTCAAGGAATGTTAAAGCAGGATCTAAATAAAATCACATCTATGGTTATATCTAGGAGATAGAATCACACCCACAATTTTAGCAAAGGTGGTAAATTAGGTAGAAACTAAGTTAGATACCTAAACCATAGGGGTTTTATTTTGATAGAGTAGGAAAAATTATTAAGTTTAGTTAGTTCATGTGTGCTAGAATCTATAATCCATCAAATTAATCACTAAACATACACATTTAACAACAAGCATAAAATCAGTGAAAAATAAGTGGAGAAAAGTGTGCGGTATTATGTACTTAAGTGGCTTTATCCATAAATTCATAGTTTGATCCACTCATATGTGGATTTTTCTAATGCTTTTGTGCAACACTTTAATGTTGATATTAGCCTTAAATTATTATTTCAAATTTGGTTTCAAATATAGACAAGTACTAAATGAAGTAACACATGGCTACATTATTCATTTCTATTCCTTGTCTATAAAAATGCATTGTCGAATTCTAGATAAAATCCAAAGATTATTTGTTAAAATCTAAGTTTAAATAATTTAAGAGAAGGTATGCCTTAATATCTATATTTTATTATAGATGTGTGTGATAATTTTAGAAATACACTCAAATATGGTTCTTACTTATTAAAAGTAAATACACTCAAATATGGTTCTTCACATATTCCCTCAAACTCATCCTATCTTTCTAAATTTCAGCCAAAAAATATTTTAAGAAGTATAGATGTGTTCTACATAGTATTGTATTGGGATTTCTAAAACTAATATTACTAGTTCTTTATGGCTTCTAATTTCATATATATTAAGCCTAAGATGTCATAAAATTTCAAAAAGATTTATGGTCCCTTCTATGTGATATTGCAACATTATTAATGTGATTGTAATCATTTTATAGGTTAAATACACCAAATCTATATGAATTTAAGCATTATTTAACCCCCTAAGCTACAATCCCAATGAGATGTTCAAAATCTTCAAAAACTAACAAACCATTAAAATAAGCATGAAATAAACATAAAAGCTTAAAAGAAACCTAATCTCGAACTCCAAACCTTATCCCATTGGGGGAGTGGTGTCGTATTGATATGGAATAATGAACCTCTCCTAATCCCTTGGATAAAATGAGCGATTAACTGACCTCCATTGTTAAAAACTAAGATATAAAACTGATAAAATGATGCTATGGGTGGATGAAAAGGATGAAAAAGCTTGATAATGGTGCAAGTATGAATAGAGATAGTATTCAAACGGGAAGCATAACTTTGCTTTAATGGAAGTGGATCCATTTCTATCCAAATGGTGAGGTATTTATAGGAGAGAAAATGAAGAATCAATGGTCAAGATGAAAAGGATCAATAAATGATCAAGATGAAATCAAGGGTGAAGACATGGATCAAGGATTCTCATCAATGGGTGAGAATCAAATATCACATGGATCAAAGAAAGCATCAATGGTTCACAATGATTTTGTAGAACCAAGATCCTAGTACCTGCAAGACACAACAAACAAACACATTAGAAGATTCAAACGCAAGCCAAGATCAAATTTCCCCATAAAATCCATTAACAATGCTCAAAATAGGAATAAAAGCAAGAACACAATGAAAAAGCAAGGAAATAGATCAAATCCTATTAAAAACATGCAAACTCTTGATCTTATGGGGGATTTGGTGCCAATTTGATGTGGAAATTGGTCCTTTCCCAACTCCTATGCAAGCTTTTGATGATTTGATGAAGATGTGAACCACTTGGTGATTGCTTCAAATGAACTCCATGGAGAAAACCTACAATAACCTAGCTATGCCTTGATGAGATTGATGAAAATTATAATGCTTGAAGATGCAAATGAGTATAGTAAGTTTTATCAAATTGTGGATGATGAAATGAGGAAAGAAACCTCTTATTTATAGAATGATAAGATGAAGAAATGCCCAAAATTAAGCCATGATGGACTAACATTCAACCAATGGCAAGGTGCCACTTGTCAAGAGATGAATGGATGAAGGATGTGCACATTTTGATGAATGTTCCCATAAATGCATTTATTTGAAATTTGAAATTTGTGAAATGACAAGGTGGATGAAGAGTCAAATGGAGTAATGGTCACTTGGCTGAATGCAAAAGGACTTATAAGATGAAATAAATGTCTTGTTGGAAGGACAAAGTACACTTGGAAGAAATTCAAATTTGAAGGAATATTCCCCTATTATGCCATGTTGAAAGAAAATAGAGATTTAATAAATGAATTAAATCTATTTTCATGTGCAAGTGGAAAAAGCTAGAGGATGGGACATGGATTAGAATTAAATTAATAAAGGGTTAATTAATTTAATGAAGGATTAGATGATGTGACTAATTGATTTAGATTTATGGATTGATTTAAATCAAAAGATGAGAAGAATATGATTTAGAGATTAACTAAATAAAGATTTTTTATTTATTTAATTAAAGCGGATGAATGTTAGATTAAATCAAATAAGGTTTTAATTTATTTAATTTAATAAGATGACTTTAGAGATTTAATCAAATAAAATTAATTATTTAATTAAATAGAGATAATTAGATCAGATTGATTGATTTAATTAACAAGAGAGAATGACTTAATCAGATAAATGATTTATTTAATTAAGGGAAGGAAAATTGATCAATTTTTAATCAAATGAGGATATTCGATTAAATGGTTAGACCAAGGGATGATTTAGGATGAAATGGTGTTAGTAATCGGGATCAGATGTGGAATGTCAATCGATATATTTTCCATGTCTACAGATTCAAACAAACACACTTTGTAACAACTTTGAAATTTTATTACAAAGTTTATTAGGAAAGAATATTCCCTTTTTGGAGCCAAATAGAAGAATATTCTTTGGAATATTATCTATGAAAGTGGATGGGTGAGGAGAATTAGTAATTAGCTAATTAAAACTAATTTTTAATTGTGCAAGTTGAGGGGAAAAGGCTTCTCATTAAATAATTAGTTTATTTAATGAAAAGGGGATGCAAATGATATTTAATTAAATGAGAGGAGATAAGGGGGGTTTAAATTAAATAATTTTCATTATTTAACTGAACTAGTGTACCATAGAAAAATGGATCATTGGCATTTTCATGGTTATTTAGGTCTTTTTCCTAGTTTTGCTTAGATTTAATGTTGCAATGTAACTTATACATTCACATTAGATCCTTAATTTTCAAATTTTGATGTCTTATGAAGGTGTTGTGAAGTGTTGTAACACATTTCTACACTTTTCTAGACTCCTCTTATTATAATTCATCTAAATATTCCCTTTTTATTCTTTATCAAGTCCTATTTTAAAGTTTTGTAAAGTCTTGTAACAATATTTCATGCTTTTCTAGGCTTGTCATCACTAATTACACCTTTCTTATGCTTTATTTGGCCTCTTTATGCACTTATAGGCCTTATTTAAGTGTATTTTTGAATGTAAACCCAACAAATAACATTAAATGTAACTTAATTACCGACACACACTTGCAAGCCTAGAGTGGGACACATTCACCATGGGTGGCGAATGAGTCCCTCTTGGCTCAAAATTCAAAATAATTTAAAATTTCTTTTGGGTTTTTATTCATCAAGACCTTATGTCAGCCTATGATGTATTATTGGGTAATTAGGGCATAATTGTGTATAAATAAGCTTTTTTCCATCCATTTTAGCCCCCATTCATCAAGTTCACTAATTCACTCATTCTATCAAGAATTCATGTATTTTGCATCATTTAATCAAGCAAATATCAAGTATCTTAGAGCAGCGATTTACATATCTTCATATTTCAACAACAAGGGTTTGGTGAGTTTGAACATTTGCATGTTATTGATTTATCATTCCTTTCTTGTTTCCATTCCATTCCATTTCTTTATCAAGGGTTTGATTACCAAAGTGGGATTTGACCAAGGAAAATCCCAATACCCTAACCCTTAACCATTTTTCCCCTTTTTGCATGTGTGTTTGTAGGTCTTGTAGGAAGATTTGGCAAAGAAATAGGTGGTGGAAAGTGGTAAACAAGTCATCAAAGTGTTCCAAATCAAAAAAACCCTAATTCAAGCTTTAAGACAACATACAGTCTATTTTCTGCATATTTGACTCTGTCAACCTAACAAGAAGACAAGTGCAAATCTAGGCCCACAAAATTGATCCTTAAATTTTCAAATTTTTGGAGGAGGACTGATTCACCATTAGCAAAAAATGAGTCCCACTTATAGGCTAAAAAAGTTTATTTTTTTAGAATTCAGCTCCCGATAGTCGGAAAGTAGTTTCAAGTCTTTTTACCAATAGGAGAATTGATTCACCATCAGTGGTGAATGAGTCCCACTGGTGATAAAAAAATGATTTATGCCAGTTTCTAGAACCTTCTAGGATCAGCATTCAACTTCTAGGTGGACTCTATTCAATCTCATTCATTTTTGTTTGCATTTGTTTATTTTTTTGTTCATTTTTGCATATCACATTGTGTTTTCAGACATTACATATTTCATTAGTTTTGAATTCATAATCAGTCAATTTTATCAATTAGAAGCATTTAGATCATTGAATTTAGTCATCTTTATATCATACATTCCTTAATTTGAGTGAACCACCTTAGTTTTAGGGGTCTATCTCTCTCCTTTTAAGTGAAAACCCTAAGAGTGCAAGAGAAGTACATAGATCACACCCTTAAAATTATTGGTTCATTTTGGTGAACCTACATATTGAACATCCTCTTTTTGATTTGCATTGCATTTACATCCTAGGACTCGTAGCATTAGCCTTTGCATTAGCTTTTTGCATTGTTTTTACATCCTAAGATTTACACATTTACATTAGTGAATATCTCACATAGATTTCATTTTTGCACCTTAAAATATTACAAAAACTGAAATTTTGCATCTGCATCTTCATTTTACATCTGAAAAGCATAAAAATCACTTTAAATTTTTTGAAAAACACAAAAAAAAACTCATCCCTAGACTCATTTGCCACCCTGGATGACTCAGTCTAGTTGCACATTGTGAACTACATTTTCAGACATTTTCTGGGCATTTTATGCATTACATTTTTCTATTATTACTTTTTTTTTTCTTCTCTCTCTTACATATTAGTTTACTTTTTCTCATTGTCATCATGGCTTTTTCCTTTAATAAGTTTTGGAATTCATTGAAATTCTTAGTGGACATGTCAAATTGTGCCTTTGGTTGTGATCCTAATGACCTTAAGCTTCCTCATGTTCCTTCAACTCCTCATGATTGTCCTCCTCATGATGTAGACATCATTGGAGATAATGATGATAGCATGAACAAGTTCCTAAACTCATGCCTTGACAACCTTGAAGCCAATGTGGTCTTTTACCCATCCATGAAGTCACAAGATCTTCCTATTGTTTCACCTCCTGACATGTTTGGCTACCTACATCCCGAAATAAACAACAAACCTAAGTTCCCTTCAATAGGTGGACCTAGTTCCTCTAAACAACCACATCCTCAACCATTTTATGATAACAAAGTTACCAACACACCAATCAATTTTGAAGAAATATATGGCAAGGGTTTTACTATCTTAAGCAAACAAGAATGTGATACAACAACTGAACATGACATTCACCAACTTTTAGAACAAACACCAACAAAAGAAAACACAATAGTATTAGGATATCAAGATCCTCCTCATGACAACAAGCCTCCTTTTGAATATTGGATACTTTGTGATGATGGCACAATGATCTTTGATTCCCCTCCTAACTTGAATGTTCTCCTTCCATGTGAACATCCTTTACATGATTCCAATGACAAGGATGCTAGGATCCCCATGGGTTCTCTTCCTCCTTCAATCCATGAAAAAGGTGAATCTAGTAAACGTAAACTAGCTTACAAATTGAAAAAACTAAAGTTTCCTCTCCATCCACCACCTGAATGTGAAAGGAAAATCCAAATTCTTTTAAATAGAGGTCTTATCCTATTACCACCTATGAATAGGTTGGTCATCCATCCTAAATATTCCAATGTACCTTATTGTAAATACCATTTTGTTCTTGGACACCGAATTGATGAGTGTTAGACATTGAAGGAGATACTAAATAAGTATCACTTCAATGACACTGACTATTATCCTATCATCCCATAAACTCTACCAAACAACCTCACCATGCAATAGTTGTAGAATTTTTCCCTTCTCTCTATTGCATGATCCTTCCCATCACCCATATTTGCTCATTCTTTCCTTACACTCGGTGGAGGAATGAAGTTGTTAGCCTTGTCCTAGTAATGAATTTGTCTTTGTCTCTTAACTGCGTTATTTCCCTTCCACTTATACCACTTAAGAATTAAGAATCCCATAACTTGGTTAATGGTTGACTTTCATTTGCATTACTAGCCTTTTACATTTTATTTAATATGTATGTATCGAGTTCCCACGTAATGTGTGTTTGATGTCCTCTTTCTCTTTGTGCACTTCCTCTATTTGTACCTCTATTCTTCTATATGTTGTATATTTCCTTTTTTGCTTTTGTTTTTTGTTTTCCTTTTGGGGATGATGCAAATCATAGAGATTCCTTATGTCTCTTCCATGTTGAACCAAAAGGTCATTTCCTTTTCATTTCATTTTTTTTGTGTTTTCCTTTTGGGGATGACACAAAGCATAGAGATGCCCTATGTCTCTTCCATGTTGACCCAAAAGATCCTTTCCTGTTTATTTCATTTTTGTCTTCTATTTCTCCTTTTGTGGATGATTCAAAATGTTGAGACTGTAATGTCTCTTCCATGTTGACCCAAAATGGACTTTCTTTTTCTTTGTTTTTGCTCTCTTTGTGTCATTCTTCCAATTATATGTATTTGGGGAATGATGACAGTTTCGAGCTCTTTCATAAAAACACTATAGCAGCAAACATACTGACCCCAAATCCATAGATCCCTTATGTGTTTGGTGTGTTCCTTTTTGGGGGCAACCCCTCTTTCTTTTGTTTGTTCCTTTTTCTTTCACATGACATAGCCTTAATCTGAAACATATTACTTGGCATAGGGGCTTTCCAATATGGCTCTCATGTCTTTTTTTTTGTTGCATTTTTCCTTTGCTACTTTAAAGTAATTGCTCACAGAACAGTGTGTAGCAATTCCTTTAAAGTGGGGGCATACATTTGCATTATTCATTTGCATTCTTTCTTGGCTCTTAGTGCATCTTTGTTACTTCATACAATGTGTTTTTCACTTTGTGGATGACATTGGGTGTGGTTTCCTCCATAAGTGTGACCTATCTTAGCATATTACATTGGTCTTAGTGGCCTGATGTGACACACTGCTATGTCATTTGAAACATATTAATTTTTTCTTAATTTGTGCTTCATGAGACAAGAAAAGCTTTGTATGCTTAGAACTCATGAACAAATAAGATAGTACCACAAACATGCAAGTTGTGTTATGCAAGGTGGACATGTGAATGTAAAAATGAAAAATGTAAAAACATAAAATGAAAAATATGTTCAAAGGAGTCTTGTTAAGTTCATGCAAGGTCTATAGCTTATGTCACATCAGGCCACGAATTAACATTTTCCATTGTGGCACCTTATTAAAGTTATCAGGAGGTATAACTTTGATATGGTTGAGTGGGAAGCCCATTCTGCGGCACAACTTTCCCCATAGCCACCTATGTGTTTGTAAGTACATACTAGTCAAGCATATGTTTCTCACCTTTTGGGCCTTCTCACCTAGTAGACAGTCATGAGTTTCATCACCCCAAAGGGAGCATGCATTTTTCTTCTTTGAACAAACAACCTAGATCTAATTCACAACTAGTTGAACAAACGATTGTAGCTTGATCCGACTTTTCCTTTTTCTCTTCTCTTTCTCTCTTTCTCATGTGTGTTCCTTTGTCCTTATGTTTAGCTTTCAATGGAATCTTCATCCTGGGGGCTTGATCATCCCTCTTGATCATTTTTACTCCATCTTGCTAGCATAAGTGCATTTGGATCCCTCACGATATGCATGGCTACTTTAGTGTGATTTTAAAGCAAGTTCATCCTCTCACCAAAGTGGGGGCTAAATGTACCATAGAAAAATGTATCATTGACATTTTCATGGTTATTTAGGTCTTTTTCCTACAATGCTTGGTTCATTTTTCTTGGATTCAATGTTGAAATGTAACTTATGCATTCACATTAGATCCTTAATTTTTAAATTATGATGTCTTGTGAAGGTGTTGTGAAGTGTTGTAACACATTTCTACACTTTTCTAGACTCTTCTTATTATAATTCATCTAAATATTCCCTTTTTATTCCTTTTCAAGTCCTATTTTAAAGTGTTGTAAAGTCTTGTAACAAGATTTCATGCTTTTCTAGGCTTTTCATCACTAATTACACCTTTCTTATGCTTTATTTGGCCCCTTTATGCACTTATAGGACTTATTTAAGTGTATTTTTTAATGTAAACCCAACAAATAACATTAAATGTAACTTAATTCTTGACACCCACTTGCAAGCCTAGAGTGGGACCCATTTGCCATGGGTGGCGAATGAGTCCCTCTTGGCTCAAAATTCAAAATAATTCAAAATCTCTTTCAATTTTTTATTCATTAAGACCTTATGTTGGCTTGTGATGTATTATTGGGTAATTAGGGTATAAGTGTGTGTAAATAAGTGTTTTTCCATCTATTTTAACCCCCATTCATCAAGTTCACTAATTCACTCATTCATTCAAGCATTCATGTATTTTTCATCTTCAGATTTCAGCAACAAGGGTTTGGTGAGTTTGAACATTTGCATGTTATTGATTCATCATTCCTTTCTTGTTTCCATTACATTTCATTTCTTTATCAACCATTTGATTACCAAAGTGGGATTTGACTAGGGAAAATCCCTATACCCTAACCCTTAACCATTTTTCCCCTCTTTGCAAGTGTGTTTGTAGGTCTTGTAGGTAGATTTGGCAAAGAAATAGGTGTTGAAAAGTGGTCAAAAAAACCCTAATTCAAGCTTGGAGACAACATATAGTCCATTTTCTACAGATTTGACTTCGTCAACCCAACAAGAAGACAAGTACAGATCTGGGCCCACAAACTTGATCCTTGAATTTGTAGATTTTTGGAGCATGACTGATTCGCCATCAGTGGCGAATGAGTCCCACTTGTAGGCTGAAAAAGTTATTTTTTTAGAATTTAGTTCCTGACATTCGAAAAGCAGTTTCAAGTCTTTTTACCAATAGGAGGATTAATTCACTGTCAATGGCGAATGAGTCCCACTCGTGATAAACAATCATTTTTTCCAATTTCCAGAACCTTCCAAGATCAACATTCAACTTTTAGGTGCACTATGTTCAATCTCATTCATTTCTATTTGCATTTGTTTATGTTTTTAGTTCATTTCTACATATCACACTGTTTTTTCAAACATTGCATATTTCATTAGTTTTTCATTCATAATTAGTCAATTTTATCAATTAGTAGCATTTAGATCATTGCATTTAGTCATATTTACATCATACATTCCTTAATTTGAGTGAACCACCTCAGTTTTAGGGGTCTATCTTTCTCCTTTTAGGTGAAAACCCTAATAGTGCAAGAGAATTGCATAGATCGTGATGGGGTCATTGTAATCATCATCATTTAATTTAACAATCCAAGGTGGTGTCCATGGCTATATGCAAGAGAGAAAGTAGAAACTTGCTTGACAGTTTATTCTACTTGCAAAAATAAATCCTATTAACATGAAAGGGAAATAATCTAACACTTGCAAGAATTAAAAAGGTTAAACTACACACTTGCTAGAAATGAAAAGCTTGAATTCAAATTTACTCTAGAAAGTTGGAAATACATTGTTGGAAATGAAACTAAAACTATCCTATTTCCTCAAGCTAAAACAAGCCTTTCTAATCCCCTCCCTTTGATTAACTTATCACATTGTATTTGTAGAATTCATATTCCATATATACCCAACCAATCCACTAAGAATGTGGATCCAAGATCCTATTTTTGAGGGGTAGTTTACAAAACTCTAAAAAACTAAAATTGTCCTCCATCATGCCACTTTTGTCTCAGTCGATTTCTGACATGTACTGCTCCTTCCCTAATGTAAATCACTCCAATTTCTCAAAAAAAAATTTAACCCTTCCAATCTAATTTCTAGATCATTTTGAACTTTTGAATTTTGTTGAGAAACAAGGGAGATATCACTATTTTACTGAGATTGCATTTTTGACAATTTTTGGGCACCTGATTTTTAGGAAGTCTTTAAGTGTTGAACGTGAATGAAGAAATTATTCTTCGGTTTATTCAACCAAATCATTGATCCTTAGCTTTAATAACACACTATAATCATGAAACAACATTTGAGTGATGTGGTAACTTGAGTTATCTTTGGTGGAAGAAGGAAGCATGATATTTAATAACTGTGAGAGGTCTTAAAACTCAACGTGAAACAAATAATCATCAAATTAATTTAGGAATAACTAATGCTCCATGATTTTTCATGAATGTAGGAGTGTGTTGGGATTCTTCTCTATCTTCTCATTATTTCTTTAAAGGCTTCTAAAGTTATCAAAAGTTAACTACTTCAAGTGTCTAGAGCTCTTTGCTGCAAGTGTCTATGAAGCTCTTTATTGTCATGAATTATTCAATAATGTATTCACCTACATTATAGCATCTTACACACACTTATGAAGTGATATTAGAAATAATTTGGATCATGTAGATTACCAAAAATAAACCAAACATTTACTTTATATTCTACTTTAAACAAGTTAAAGAACTTTCAATCATTACTCAAATCCACTTTAACACTAATGCATTAGGAAGAAATAGATGATTTTCTTTGATAAAATATGAGAAAATTTATGGTCTCATCATTTCCCCCACACCTAAAATGTTTTAGGTCCCTCTGCAACTCATAATGAGCCTTCAAATTCAATAAATTCATTTTTTTAGTGGTTGCTCCATGTAGCTCCTGAAAACTCCTGACAGCTCCTAAAAAGTTCCAAAATAGCTCTAGATAGGTTCAAATTTCTCCTTAAATCTTAGAACTGCTTTTAGATTTATTTATTTTTAGCTCCAAACAGCTCCTGAACATTCCATAAATCTCAAGATATGGATATGTGTAGGATCATCATGGAAAAAATAGACCCTTAAGTGGCAAAAAATTCAGAAAATTCAAAGTTAGGCAACTTGACGTAAAAAATTGAATAAGTTATCTATATTATTTCAAAAATAAGTAAGAATAGAATCTATAGAAAATTGAATGTAGTTTCTAAACTACTAGGTTTATTTATTTATTTTTTAAATCTATTTGGTGAAAATTTGAAATTTCAATGCAGTACTACTTAAATTTCAAGGAAAAAATAAGTAGGTGTCTGTTTGACCACCCTAACCACAATAAAATGATAATATTTTTTTATAATATTTTAGGCATAAGTAGAGGACTCATGTCTGGATGTGATGCATATTTTTTTGTAATTTTTTTCCAAGTAAATAATTAATTATGAATTTTTAATTACAACTTTTAAAAAATATAAAAACTCGTATGTCTAACCACCTTAACTTGGTCAAAACTTCATGAAATTCATTTTTTTATTTTTTTAGTCCTATAGTATGTGAAGCATAGAATGTGATGCATATTTTGGATTCCAAAAATGTGATATCATTTGAAATCTATAGATGTTTTTCAATTAGCCTATCAATTAGGACTTTAGTTATAATTCAAATAGAAAATGAATAATAATTATTTATTTATTAAATTCAAAATAAAGCATAATTTATATTGGTGGAAAGCTGAAAATCTCCTTTAAAACCCCTTTTCATTACATCAATTTTGAGTTAGAAAAAAAGTCGTTAGCCACATACCCTACAAATACCCATCATATCGTCACTTTTTGGCCCATCATAATCCTGCACATACCCATATGCTTTTAGGTACATTTTCTTCTTCTTTTTGAGTGGATTGAGTAAAATGAAAGAACTTTAAGTTGAATAAGAGTAAAATAATAAAGTAAATACCTGATTTTATATTAGTTCTCCATGAATTCATCATGCATGAGTTGTAGTTCACTTTCTTTATGATCCATGCAAAGAATTTCTTCAAATTTTGAGAGTTGCAACTTGATCTTTTACATTGAATACCAACTTAGACTACTTCATCATTATTTTTTCTGCACTAACCAGTCATCCATAATGCCAAAATATCTACTACAAGTTTTTAGAGCAGTAACTTCTATAGAAAATTACATGCTTACAGCCTTAGAGAAGAGGAAATATCATGTACAAAGCACTTATTTGCAAAATTCAAACCTACCCTAACCTAATCTACTTAATGATGTAGAGAGGTTACACATAACCATTAACTAGTTCTGAAAAATATCTTCACTTTCTCAAAGTATGTTTCCATGCATTCAACTTTTTGAGAGAAGAGAATGAAAAGAAGATGACAAAAATTTTGAAACTCAATGTTTCACCTTCTTTTGAAGTGGAAACTTCTCCATGATTTGTAATTCTAGCAAATACATGGGCTGATTTGAGAGATATTGCAATCCTTCCTTTTGATAAGTTGCATGCATGACTAGAAACAACTCCTTGTTCTTCAAATCTCTGATTGGGCAGCCCTCTTTTGACTTCAAAAATCTAATTGGGCAGCCATTCTTTGACTTTGAATGTCTCCAAATAATTTTTTTTTTTGCAATATTTTGTAATGAAGATAAGATCTCTTCATTGTATTTTGCACCTCTTGCAAGCAATAATCCATCAATTATTTCCTAAAACAAATGTCCTTTGTTAGGATTTGGATTGATGGTCCTCCAACTAAGGATATTTTGAAATAGATAGGGGGGTTTCTCTTTAGAGTTGGTATTTTGGGGAGGTTTTGAGAGACGAATCTTTCTTGAGGAACTTCTAAATCTAAAAGGATTCCAAACTAATTTTCTCCCTTCCCTAATGAAACCTATCCCAAGAAATGGTGCCAAAAATGATGGGGTCATTATAATCCTCATCATTTAATTTATCAATCCAAGGTGGTGTCCATGGTTGTCTGCAAGAGATAAAGTAGAAAACTTGCTTGACAATCTATTCTACTTGCAGAAATAAATCTTGTTTGCATGAAAGTAAAATTGCATGAAAGGGAACTAATCCAAGGAACACTTTCAAGAATTAAAAAGGCTAAACCACTTCACATTTGTTGGAAATGAAAAGCTTGAATTCAAATTTACTCTAGAAAGTTGGAAATACATTGTTGGAAATGAAACTAAAACTATCCTATTTCCTTAGGCTAAAAAAAGTCTTTCTAATCCCCTCCCTTTTATTAACTTATTACATTGTCTTTATAGAATTCATATTATATATCTACCAAACTAATCCACTAAGAATGTGGCTCCAAGATCCTATTTTTGAGGGGTAGTATACAAAACTCTAAAAAACTAAAGTTGTTGTCCTCCATCATGCCACTTTTTTCTTAGTCAATTTCTAACACATACTGATCCTTCCTTGATGCAAATCACACCCAATGATCAAAATATTTTTTATCCCTTCCAATCTACTTTCCAGATCATTTTAAATTTTTGAATTTCGTTGAGAAACAAGGGAGATATGACTATTTTACTAAGACTGCATTTTTAAAAAAAATTTGGGCGCCTAATTTTTAGGAAGTCTTCAAGTGTTGAACATGAATGAAGGAATTATTCTTCAATTCAATTGACCAAATAATTGATCCTTAGCATGAATAACATTCTATAATCATGCAACAACATTTGAGTTATGTGGTAACTTGAGTTATCTTTGGTAGAAGAAGGAAGCATGAAATTTAATAACTATGAGAGATCTTAAAACTCAACATGAAATAAATACTCATCCCATTAATTTAGGAATGACTAGTGCTCCATGATTTTGCACGAATTTAGGAATATTTTGGGAATCTTCTCTATCTTCTCATTACTTCTTCAAAGCCTTCTAATTTTGTCAAGAGTTAACTACTTCAAGTGTCTAGAGCTCTCTACTACAAGTGTCTATGAAGCTCATTGTCATGAATTATTCAATAATGTATTCACCTGCATTACAACATCTTACACACACTTATGAAGTGATATTAGAAATAATTTGGATCGTATAGATTACCAAAAATAAACCAAACATTTACTTTATATTCTACTTTAAACAAGTTAAAGAACTTTCAATCATTACTCAAATCCACTTTAACACTAATGCATTAGGAAGAAATAGATGATTTTCTTTGATAAAATATGAGATAATTTATGGTCTCATCAAATCACACCCTTAAAATTGATGGTTCAACTAGATGAAATTTTAGTGTGAGAGGGTAGGAATTAACCTAATTAGATTAATAGATGAAAATGATGTGTTTAATTAAATAACTAGGCCTATTTAATCAAATAGGAAAAAACAAGATGAATTTTAGGACGAAATGATGTTAGTAATCGAATTTAACTGTGTAATATCATTTAAGACAATTTTAAGTGTCTACATTTTTCCCCTATTTGAAATGAGGAACCTACTACATTGTTTCAAAGACTGATGCTTTTCAGATTAATATTGTTGCTCAAATCAAAAATTTAAAAATTCTCAATTTTTAGGATGCCCCACTATTGTGCCGTAGCAGAAGGAATTAAGTTGATACCCTACCCACTCAAGAGATTGAGTGAAAATTTATAATTTTGGGTTGATCTCTTGACAAAGATGTAATATTGATTTAGGTGTCAAAAAAGGCTCTAAGATGCGAAAACAAGCTCAAAAATGAAAAAAATGGCTCAAAATATGCTCCATAGCATAGAAATTGGAAAAATAGGCTAAAAACCCTAGCTTTTTCCTCAAATTGGGGCAAAAAACCCTAATTTTTAAGCATAAATAGATGTTAACAGGTCACTTTCAATTCATTTGCACTCTTTACTTCTAGCAAATTATTTCTCTTGAGCTTTGACACCTTCGAGAGATGGCACGATGTGAGCTTCCCACACACCTTTTTGATCAAGTTCAAGAGTACTGGTGTTGAGTAGACATGGGACCTCAGGAATGTGCTCCAAAAATTTTCTTGATTTATGTATTTTTGTGCATTATTAGGGTTTGAAATTAGGTCATTTAGGGCATTTTCTTTTTACAACACATCTGGAACAGTCAGTGTCACTATTGATTTTATAGTGACACACTTTGCTTTGAGTGATGTGTCAATCAATTTGTGTTTGGAAACACACTTAGTCCATGGTGACGCATGTTACAAATAGCAACATGTCAAGGGATTTAGCTTTAGTGACACCATTTAGAAATGGTGATGCACTCAATAAACAATGACGCACCTAACATTTTTGGTATAGTGATGGGCCAAAATATCGACACACTATTCAAGAGTTATAACAATGCGCGATGCAATATAGTGATGCACCATAAAAATGATATAGCAACGCACTAAAAAATAGTGATGCTATTGAACTTTTAGGAGTTGGACACTTATATTTTAAGAAGTTTTGAAATATTTAACCGAATTCACACTATTTGTGCGATGCGTGCAGGAGGATATTTAGCCTCTCATGTCCTAGGAGCACCAGCTTGACCTTCTGTTAGCAGCATGCAATTTTGACATGAAGTAGTAGGAGTACCTAAGAGCCCTAGGCTTAGGTTTCATCGCTTATATGCCTAAGATCCACACTCACTTAGCGATGATGGTGGCATTGGTGGAGTGTTGGCACAGTGAGATATCATCCTTCCACCTTCCCACTGGCGAGGCTATAGTTATACTTGAGAACATGTGGAGGATACTATAGCTTCCCATCCTTGGGGAGTGAGTCATATATGACATAGTTTCCAGGATGGATTCCTATCATGAGTTGTTGTGGTCAGACAATATCATTCTACTAAGCTCCCAGATTGATCTGGATTTATGTCGTGGATGAGTTCTGACTTTTAGACTGGTTGTAGCTGCCCTGATTTCTAGTGTGATTGCTCCAAACTGACAGGGTAGAGGATTCAGTTCAAGTTGGGGACTAGCATGGTATGGAATGATTCTCAGGATGACGTAGTATGTTTGGTGTCCAGTCATGTTGGCATCTATATATCATGATATGCATCAAATAGTATATTTCCAAGGGAGGGGTATTGGAGTTAGTGTGACTCTCCTACACATCTCAGTGTACAAGCATATTGCAATGTTGAGACCTATGGTGATCTTAACAAATATAGATTAGGATGATATCATCATGTACAAATACAAACCAGCGATGAATCTACAGCACACAAGGCCTACAGGGATCCCTTACTAGAGGAGGGCCATAGATGATATTTCCATTTTCAGAATGATGTCATGGCTTCAGGTACCACCATGGTACAACAATCAGAAATAATTTTTCTTTGCTAAGAAAACCTGATATCTATAGGGTCGATAGCATACCATGATCGAGCGTATCTTCCAAACTACATGGATTGATATTTTTGGAGATACAAGACATACTCTTGGATGACTACATAACAATGTTCACTCAGGCATAGAGAGAGGTAGATTAGGGGCCTCAAATTCCATTGCAGGTGGTGATAGATGGCTTTCGACAACTGGTGGTGCGATTGTGGGCATATGATCAGGAACCACTTGATGTGGGGACCACCCTAACTTATGATGTATGGTGGAAACCTCCCACGTGATTGATAGACCCAGCAGGGGATATCCCTAAGGTAGAGGTAAAGGTAAAGGCAAAGGTGTAGGCATAGGAGGACAATAGCTTGAGCAACAACCTCCACAGGATCATGGGCATGGAGAGCAGGTTAGGAAATATTAGAGGAACCAAGATCACCAATAGCCAAAGCAATAGCCACAACAGCCACCAAGGTTGGATCCTTAGGACAGATAGATCTAGTCCCTCACAATTGAGAGGGACCAATTCTGGCAGCAACTACAGACTATGAGAGACAGCTACGACAACAGTTGGACTTACAACTTTCCTAGGAGACTGGGAGACAATAGCAGTTAGAGGCCATCACAGTAATAGTGCAAGGATAGGTGGTATCTGCATGCATGTACAAAGAGGTTGTGTCAGAGGTAGCATAATACAAGACACTATATCATCGGGATGTCACCTGAGAGATGTGATAGCTAGATTGCTCCCAAAGGAGTGGGGTAGTGTCGAGATCTTTAGATGGTCCTCCATCCATCAAACACTCAGGAGATCCCAACCACAAATAGGACCAATCAAGGCATGATGATTGATAGAACAAGGGATAGCTCATGTCACTTTGCAAACACATTTTTTTATATAAAGTTTTATTTATATATGTATACACATTCATTGGCTTTATTTTGATAGCCTCTTGTATATGCACTTTTGATGATAGTTACACAGTGACTCTTATATTTGTACCTTGACATTCATTTTTGAGATATATACATGAGAATTGGCTCGATTCGATTTATGATGTGATGTTGTATTTATTGCATTCTTTATGTATGGATGCACATGTATATGAATGAATGTTGATATTATGGATGCATTTATTTATTTATTCTTTGTGATATGAGATTATCTATGATGTGATGCTTATGTGATATGTGATATATGATATGTTATGGATGCAATGCAATGGATGTTTCAATCTATTTTTTTAGTCTTTCTGTGACATGCTATGAGATGGATGTACTTTTCTTTTTTATTTCCTATATGATGATGCCATTCTTTATGATATGATATGAGTATGCTATGATTATGTAGGATGTATACGTGCTAATGGTTTGTGGGTGCGGGATGAATGCATTTGTGATTTTTTTTAACTATCATGATACCATGTTAGCGTGGAAAGAAGATAGAAAAATAAGACGAATGGAGTGACCATTGATTTTGAGATTGATTTAGAATTCCAACAAGTCCATGAGTCATTGAGACTTTATTAGATATGGTGATGAGATTTGATGATTTTCTCATTTTTGGGATTGGGACTCTCTATCATTCCCTATTTTTGATATAACTCATAGACATGATGCATCATGGTATTGATAACCAGGATGGTGTTGTATTAGTGTGATGTACTTTGACTTTTAAAATAGATAGGATAGTCCTTGTTCACACCTTGACATACGGAAACCTCTTTGGAATGTAGTTAAGAAGTTTAGAATAACTAGACCAAATCATATGCAATAGTCAATAATTTACTCTAAACGACCTCCCTACACACAACTAAGTGAGTATGCACCAAAATTATTTTACAAGAATACCCCACAAGCATAGCAAACAAAGGTAATGATCAATGCCCCATTCCTTTCTCTCTAAATCATTTAGACATCATCAAGAGGTCCTTGGAATGGGTCAACAAGATAAATCACAAGAAAAGATCAAAAACATAAAATCACTTCCAATTTCAGGGGCAATTTAGTTTTCTAGGGCTGACATGTTATTCTCAACTTCAACTTTGTATTTGCACTTTGATTTAAATATTTTTTATATGGTTGAATTTAGTATCTACTATGCACTAATCTCTTCGACATACAAGGAGCTATAGAGATACAAGTAGATCATATGGTATTGTTTCATTCTATTTTTCATGGTCTTCCATTCACTTGTTTTGTTAAAGAGACATACCTCTTATCTCTCCTTTTTTATGCTATCTTTTAAATTTTAGTTTAAAACTAGCTACAATGAATTATTAAAGACATGGTTCATGTATACCTAAGATTTAGTAAAGCCTAAAGGCTCTGAATAATTGCTTATGAGTATGCCTCACTTCTCACCACACCAAGAGCTGAGTATTTTCTAGGTATCTCTATGGAAGCTACACAATAAAATTGATATTCTTTCTATTTATATGCTCAAGGGACTAAATTATGTAAGTGGACATAACAATGAAGAGAAAAGAGGAAGAATAAATACCTAGATGATAAATGGATATTATTATATATTAACTCTATAACAACATCAATTATAATTGTAGTCATGGTATTCCATTATTTCTTACAATGGTTCAAAATCCGATGCAAAGAATAAAAAAATAATCCTGTCAAATGATACTCATACATATATTTATTGGTCAAAAGCCAAAAAATAACTTCATGTTGTTAGCAATGTGTATTAGGAAAAGTTACAAGTGTACCATGCAATTACTAGATTTGCACTTCTCCCTTGGTACAGTGATACTAGTTGTCATTTGCATGGTCTTCTACTTGCTTAGTACTGTGATACTTTCTTCTTTCAATATAGAATTCTATTGTTTCCATCTGCAAATCATAAAAAAAAGTCTATTTTCATTCTTTAGTATGTTGGGGTCAAGTGTTGTTACAGGAACTTTGCTACCCAATCTAAACCAATCCCCCTGTACAACCTCCAACTGGTTCCAGTCGTCAACATATTCTAGAATAACAAGGGCATTGATGGACCTCAAATGGCCCTTCATCAACATATTTCCATGAACCTCATCATTAATGTTATCCTTGTACTTGACAAGGTCTTTTAATATCTGGCACTATGTCTTAGCTACACCATTTTTATTTTAAGCTTTATGACACACACTATATACATTGCAAGTGGCATCAAATTTGAGATAAGTGTGATTGCAGATGGCCATTGTGAGTGAGGTTTTTCCGACACCCCCATTTTCATAAATGGAAATTATGAGGACATTCTCATCAGAAATTATATTGAGCATTTTTATAACTTTACTCGTGTTCTTCCATACCCATTAAGATTGTCTTTGAGATTCTATGTGGATCATTTTTTATCTCCTAGGGTATTGTATCTAAGGGATATTCTTCTAAGGGTTGGGGTAGAGCTTCTTCCACTAGGGTTACATTTTGATCTAATATATTGAAAGCATCCTAGACTATAAGCTTGACGAGTTCCACTTCAAACTTGAAATACAAATGAGTTTGTAAAATAAGATATTTCTAGGTTTTTGTGCACTAATTATTTGAATTGAAGGAAATAGGATGCTCTACCTTTTAGGATATTGAACACATAAAGATGGGGGATCCTCTTCCTATTTGGTTCTCAGTTCATTCAAGGAAACCCTAGAGTCTCAATCTAATGATTCAATTGAGAGAAGGGGTTGCTAAAAGGTCTCCTTGGGTGTGATTAAACAAAAGGGGGGTTCACTGCTAAGCAAAGGCTTAGAAAGAAGGAAATGCAAGTGATATGCAAATCCAGCTATGCAACCTAGGAAATTAAACTTAAGAACAGAATGATCAACTAAGAATGAATAGAGCGGCACCTGGAAAATTGGAGATCTACTTGAAACAAGGTTTGCAATCCCAAAATTATGACTTTTGATGTGAACTGGGACTCATACACCATACTAAGCTATTTAGTCCCAGTTTTGGGTTTTGGGTTGAATATGGAATTTGCAACTAGTAAACCAAGATCTATAGAAAATGATTGAAAAGTTGTATACTGGGACTCATACGCCCAAGGTGGAAATTTATTGCCAGTATTAGGGTTTACCTGAAACTCTGGTATCCTCTAGTGATCTTTTGTAGCTTCTCTCCCTTCCAATAATTGAGTCTAAAACTTTGAATTATGGCCTGTAGGTGACTTTTCATGAATATGACAACTTCTTGACAACTTTGAAAACTTTCTTAAATCTTGCAACTTAGTCTTCAAAGGATCTTCAAGCTCAAAATACCTAGATCTACAATCACACATGTAGAGGAGAGAAAAATGTTGATTTGTTAGTGGATAGGGGTTTACCTTGGTCAAAATTTTTTTTGGTAATTAAACCTTGAAATGAAATGAAATGAAATAAAATGAAGGAATGATGAATGAAAAAATATGCTATGTTGCAACTCACCAAACCCTTAGAATAAAGGTTGAAATCTTGTATGAAATGACTAGCATGAATGTAGATCTTGAATCTCAATTGAATGCTTGAAAACTTGTCTTGAATGATTGCTTGAATTATGAAAACCTACATCACAAATGATAGCTCAAAAACACACATGATGCATGATGAATTTGACATGATTCTTGAGTCTTGAATGTAGCTCCAAAATACTTGATAATCAGCTCTTGAATTCTCTTAAATTCTCTTGAATTCTCTTGAATATTCTTGATCTCATAAACATGCTATAGGAATTCTTCATAAAACTTCTAGGAGAAAAAATGTGAAATAACCTTGTATTTATACTTATTTATGCCAAATTTCACAAAATTACAACACTACAAGCCAACATCAGATCTAGGAGAGTAAAATTCTTCCAAGAATTGAATTCAAAATAGGTCCAAGCTAAAGTGGGACTCATACACTAGTTGGGGCATATGAGTACTAGTAGCCTAAACTTGGGACACAAATTTTAAGAAATGTTAAGTTCTAAGACAAATTCAAGATTAGGCCCCAAAACTTAGGGGGGACCCATATGCCCAAGGTGGTGTATGAGTCATAGATCACTAAATATGGGACACATAACACAAAAATCATGAATTATGATTGGTCATTAGATAAGTGTCAGGATTATCCTTTGAAAGAAGCATTAAATAAGGTTTGTGGATGCAAAACAGGACCAAATAAGACATAAAGAAGTCTTATTTTAGTAGGGAGGGCCCAAACAAGTGTGAAAATGTAAAGGGATACATTTTTCTACACTAAATTTATCCCCCACTTTAGTGAGAGGAGGAACATTCTTCTAACTCACTAAAGTAGACAAAATTGCATCAAGAGGGCTCAAAGTGTACCAATGCTAGTGAGATAGGACAACAAAGACCAAGAGGGTTATGCAAGCCCCCAGGATTAAGATACTATGGAAAACCAACATAGGCACAAAAGAACACACATGTGAATGATGTAAGGAGCAACAATAAGGTACAAGAATACACTACCAAAGACATAAAAAAGAAAAATAAAAATGAAATGGTTTGGATCAAGCCTCGACTATTTTTCAAGTACGATGTGAGTCAGATCTAAGATAATTTTCCAAAATACTTACAAGTGGAATGTGATGTCCACTATGCAAACCAAATGCACACTCGCAAGAGATAATGGAATCTCAGATCATCCACTAGGTGAGCCCCTAGAGAAACATATGCACACGACTAGTATGCACTCACACAGATAAGCAAGTGGCTATGGGAAATTCATGCCTAAGTTTGGCTCCCATACGCTAACCATACCAAAGTTATACCTCCTAATGACTTTGATAATGCACCACACTATTGGAATATGGCTCTAAGAGGTCAAATTTGGCTACTTGTGTTCTCATTGATAGCAACTTGAGTCTATAATTTGATCCATAGAATTAGTTGCACTTATAACGGTAGAGAATCTAAGTCTTTGTATTCTACCAGTAGAGAAAAGAGAGAACAGGACATCCGGTTGGTATGCTGATCTAACTACTTCATTGGATCACTATTTTGAAGTGTGGATCTCCAAGGAAGTTTTCTTAGCTCATACACTATTCTACTGAAGAATTTTTTTGGTGTTGTATTAACCATAGCTTGAGTTAAGAAGTTTGGTGGCATGTTTTATGATCTATTTTTCAATGTGGCCAACATGCTTGATGTTGTGGATCACGGATGTATGTGGAATAATTATTTTTCTATCCCTTATGTTTAGAACCATGGTGTGGGTCCCTTCTATAAGTTTGGCCAACTTATGAAGGTACACTTCATTTTTAATTAAAGATTTAAGGCCGACATGGCCAATATAAGAAAAGAATATTATATTTTGTTGAAAGTCTAACATGTATTGAATTTTTGGGTTAGCGGATATATAAGGAAGATCAAAAATTCACTTTATGTATGTGTGGTATGCATGATGTGAAGATAAGATGCATATGTGTGTGAAAAAGAGTAGACCAGTTGTACTACTGAAGGGTTTTTTAGCTGGAGAATAGAGTAGAGTAGAACAGATCAGAAGGTCCAAAGTCAAATTGTTCACTTCAGTGGAACTAAATCCAGGCATTTGTAGATGCTATATTCTCAGTTCAAATTTTGTTGTAACCTATATTATAATTGTAAGGAAGTGAGCTCTAGGCAATGGGCCTGAATGCAAGTGTATTCCCCTCTTTTATTTTACTTTTAACAGAGTAAACTTTGTGGATTAATCTCCACTGTGGTTTTTCCCCTAACAAGGTTTCCACGAAAAAATATCTGGTGTTATGGTTATTTTTGATGTGATTGTATATTTTCATCTATTATGTGTTTCTAATGTTATATACAGCTCTATTATTGTTGTTTATGGTTTTTAGATCTAATTTGTAAACCAAAATTATTGAACATTGATTCACCCCCCCTCTCAATGTTCCTTGCATCCAACAATTGGTATCAAAGAAAGTTCCTCTTCTGAAGCTTAGCAGCTTGAGGTGAATCTTGAATTATAATGGATGCTGGTGGTCTTCAACAATAGCTAATGGTGGCACTTGATGATCTTGATCAATCTAAGGTAGAGGTCATGGAACTTAGGGAAAATCTTGCATATGCTAAAAAATTCATTCAATCACTGAAGGACAAGATAAATGACTCAAGGGAAAAGAGAAAGGAAATTTGTGATTAGTTGAAGAAGAAAGAAAAAAAAGGATCGGATGATGTCCATTTGAATCAAACTCTAAAAGAAACTATAGGAGAATGTGAAAAGCTAGCCAAGGACAATGCATCTCTAAGACTTGAAATGGAATCTATGCAAATGAAGTTTACTAAAGAGATTGAGAAAAGAAAGAAGAATGAGAAGAATCTTTCCCAGTCCCCAAGAGAAAATTTTGAAGAATGTAGCAGAATTAATAGTAGATTTATCTAGTTGGAGATTGAACTGCAGCAATCCAGAAACAATGAACGAGAGCTTGAGAGATAGATAGTCATTCTTGGAAATGAGCTTGCTACTGCAAATTAATTCAAAGAAAATTTTAGGATAGGTTCTACCAAGCTTGAAGAAATAACCAAAATTCATAAGGATATAAATGATAAGCGAGGTCTTGGATATGAGAAGGAAGAATTTTCTAGATCTAAATAGGAGAATTATGAAAAGAAGAACAAAGGAAGAAGACATCTAGTAAGGCAACCTAATGCTCAAATATTTAATGGATATTTCTTTATTTTTAATAAATTTGGACATATGGCTTCTTAGTGTAGAAGATAGATAAACCCTAGTGAGCCATCATTCTCTAGTCAATGCTTCAAATGCAAGAAATTTGGTCATAAGGCTTTAGAATGCAAGAGTATGATTGTCAGTACTAATAACATTAAATGTTATACCTGTGGAAGATTTGGACATGTTGCTAATCAATGCAGGTCGGGAGGAAATTAGTGGAATGGATGGTACAGGAAAAAAGGTCCGATATGTTTCAATTGTAACAATCTTGGTCACATTGCAAAGTTCTGCTAGAACAGAAACATGAATAAAAGAGTTCTAGTGTATCAAGGAAGAAATTCACAGAAAGACAATAAAGGTAAAGAAAAATATTTTGTGGAAAAAATAAAATATCAGATGAAGAAGACATGGGTGAAGAAAAGTGAAACGGATGAAGGAAATGAAGCTATATCGGAAGTCCTATCCAGTAGCTCCTCTAGCAATTGATATCAAGTCAATGACCTAGGGGGGAGTTTTTCATGAAAATTTATTGACCCCCCTTATGTATTGTTGGCATCGAATCTCTGGATGATGAACTGGTCAAAATGGTATAGGTTCGAAGTTGAATTCTTAGCTTGATGTTTGAGTTTGGAGTGTAACCTGAACTTCTAGGGCAACACATTTATTGTGGCAAAAAGTAAAGTTATAAAAGGGAATTTTGAACCCTATTTTGGCACCAAGCATTGAAGGAGAATAGTTCAAGAGTACTTTTCTATAAAATTTCAAGGGTGAAAATTCATTCTAGTGGCGAATATCCAAGTATTCTTGTTAATCATTGATTTCACATCAATTTTGTAATTTGTACAACTCTGTTCAGAATGAAACATGAAGCAAATCAAAGGTACCATAACCTTAAATGAGTGTAGTAGCTAGAAGATTAGGGATGAAAGAAATTTGTTGTCACTCACCGATGTCAGAAGGATTGAAGGATCATAGCACAAGAATTTGGATATATGGAACGAATATCCTCATTTTGTCAATGCAAAAGTGATTCAATTTTTCCTAAACAAATTAGATAGTGATATTCTCAATTTGGATAAACCATATCAAATTACTAAGGATGTGATCAAAAATTTAATTGGCTTATGCAATGTTGGTGATGTGCTGAAGAAGTCGATTCATAATGTGGAGGTTGAAGCCCTAACCAAAATAAGGGGAGATCAGAGGGCTCTAATAATTTCAATGATTAAAGACCCTTTAACAAGGTATGTGGCTTATGGAGTTTCATACAAAATTTATTTCAGAAACCGAGAAGGATCAGCCTCAGCAGGCATTGCATATATCACCCACAAAATGATAATTGAGAATGAGGACTTTGATCTGTATAGTCTAATGAAGGAGCAACTATTGGAGAATGTTCAATTAACGAAGGATATTGGCTACCAATTCAGGTTTGGTACTCTAGAAATATGTATTATGATGTAATTTCTAAATTGTTTGCCATTAAAGGACAAAGTAGTGTGGAGAGAGAATATACCGATTTGTTAGCAAATCTTCAATCATTTCAATTCTTTTGAAAATTGTGAACAAGTGTATGAAAGTTTCTTTAGGAAGGTATTAGAAAGGTTTGGAGAAGATTTTTTTCCTCTTTCAAAAAAAATAACTGATGTTGGATCATCCTCCAGAAAGGGAGAGAAAAAGTAGAAGAGAAAAAGGAATACGGCTGGTATCACTCCTTTGGCATCCAAGTCTGTAAAGATTGAAAAAAAAGGGAAAATTCAAGTGGTTATGGATGTAGAAGATGAATTTTCTAAGGAATGTATTCCAAAAGATCAACTGAAACTAGATGAACCAAAAACAATAATTGTTGAAGACAGTGAAAAGGAAAATGCTTTGTTTAAGACAAAGATAATGCAAATCATGCAGGATGTGGATGGTATGCAAAAGATATCTAGTATATGGCTAAATGGTCCATATTATGAATAGGATTTTATTGAAAAGACTCTAGAAAGGTACTTTATTGATAGCAATATTGAGTTGGAAAGTCTGCAAGATGTTCTCCTGGAAGAACTCATTGAATGTGTCAAGATATCTATGGAGTCTGTGTCCCTGGAAAGGAAGGAAGAAGAAATAATTTCTCATTTAAAAATGTAGTTTAGATTGTCTCTTTCCAGATTGAAGAAGAAAATGAATGAGCTGAGACAGTGTATTGATTCTACAAATAAAGTCTTTAACTATTGTCTCAGGTGGCCTCATGTGGTAGGAAAGTACAAGGATAAGCTTGAAGAGATTAAAAGTGAGCTTGTTAAGACTTGAAAAAATTATAGTATGCTCTTGGATAAGAATGGAGATGTGAAGAAGAAAGTCTATGATTTACAAATTGAGCATGAAAAAGTTCATACTACTAAGAATGCTCTCATTGATGCTTTCTGGAAAATCAAAGATATAATTGAAGGGAGATTAAAACAAATGATTGAGACTCTTAAATTAGGAGAGGAACTAGAAGCAGTAATCACTATTCCTGAGTCTCTTGTGCAATAATCAACAAAACTTTAGAAAACAATAATTTGATCATAGCCATTGGGATTGTAGTGGATTCCTAGAAAAAATTCCTCCCGAAATTGAAAGCTAAGTATAAAATAATTTTCTAAATTTTCGTACCAGTTGTCAAATTTTGATCAATTTTTGCATCAGTATTTGGGGAGAGAATGGAGTAAGAGATAGTGCAGTTAAATATTTTAAAGGAGAGGATAAGGAAGAGAAGTTTAGAGTGGATGTAGTAGAGCATTGTCATTCATGTCAAAGGGGGAGAGAATGAAGTGAAAAATTTCCTAACATCCAAAGGGGGAGTAGTAGTTTTGGCTTTGATATTTTTTTTGGGTTTTGACACTTAGTCAATTTTTCACTAAGTATTGCCATCAATGCCAAAGGGGGAGATTGTTGGCATATGGCTCTAAGAGGTCGACTTTGGCTACTTGTGTTGTCATTGATGGTAACTTGAGTCTATAGTTTGATCTGTAGTATCAATTGCACTTATAACGGCAGAGAATCTAATTCTCTGTATTCTACCGGTAGAGAAAGTAAAGAACAGGACATCTAGTTGGTATGTTGATCAAACTAATTCACCAGATCACTATTTTGAAGTGTGGATCTCTAAGGAAGTTTTCTTAGCTCATACACTATTCTATTGAAGAAGTTTTGTGGTGTTGTATTAATCATAGCTTGAGTTAAGAGGTTTGGTGGCATGTTTTATAATCTATTTTTCATTGTGGCCGGCATGCTTGATGTGGTGGATCGTGGATGTATGTAAAATAATTATTTTTCTCTCTTATGTTTAGAACCATTGTGTGGGTCCCTTCTATAAGTCTAGCCAACTTATGAAGGTACGCTTCATTTCCAATTAAAGATTTAGGGCCAACATGGCCGATATAAGCAAAGAATATTATATTTTGTTGAAAGGCCGACATGTATTGAATTTTTGGGTTAGCGGATATATAAGGAAGATTGGAAATTCACATTGTGTATGTGTGGTATGTGTGATGTGAAGAGAACATGTATATGTGTTCAAAAAAGAGTAGATCAGTTGATTAATCGAATATCAATTGTACTACTAAAGGGTTTTTTAGCTGGAGAACAAAGCAGAGTAGAATAGATTTAAGCAGAAGGTCCAAATTCAGATTGTGTGCTTTAGTGGAACTAAATCCAAGCATTTATAGATGCTATATTCTTAGTTCAAATTTTTTTGTAACCTATATTATAATTGTAAGGCAGTGAGTGTCTTTCTTTGAGCAATTAGCTCTAGGAAGCGCACCTGAATGCAAGTGCATTCCCCTCTTTTATTTTACTTTTAATAGAGTAAACTTTGTGGATTAATCTCCACCATGGTTTTTCCCCTAACAGGGTTTCCACATAAAATTATCTGGTGTTATGGTGATTATTGATGTGACTGCATGTTTTCATCTATTATGTGTTTCTAATGTTATATAAAGCTCTATTATTGTTGTTGATGGTTTTTAGATCTGATTTGTAAATCAAAATTATTGAACACTGATTAACCCCCCCTCTCAGTGTTCCTTGCATCCAACACGTGCAACACGAATAGTAGGATTCATGAGGCAAGAAAAAATTTGTATGCTTGACACCCATGAACAAATAAGATGGCTCCGCAGGAACCAAAGTGTGTGATACAAGGTGGCCATATAATAGTTATTGTAAATGAAAAGTAGTGTAAAGAAATTTCAAAGGATTTTTTCTTAGTTCACGTAAGGTCTTAACTTAGGGGACATCATGCCTAATGTCTCCAAGAGAGGACCAATCAAATAAGATTCACAACTTAATGGATGTAGTGTGTTTTATCAATCCACTAAGAGGAATATAATATGCTAAGAGAGATCACACTCTTGAGGGACATGACACCCAATGTCACCTCAAAGAGAAAGACACATCACATGAAGTAAGAATAATACGCAATGAAACATGAGTTGTAATTGAAATGAAAAAGAATAATGCCAATATATGCCCCCACTTTAAAGAAATTGCTAAACACCATGTTGTGAGAAATTACTTTAAAGTATAAAATGAAAAATGCTAACAATAAAGAGGACATGAGAGCTTATTGGGAAAGCCCTATACCTGGTCATATGTTTCCAAATAAAGCTACGTCATGAAAAAGAGGTTCCCCCAAAATGAAATCCCAAAATAACACATAAGGGATCCATGGATTCAGGGTTAGTATGGCTTTGATACAATGTTGTCAAAGACCTCACAACTGTCATCATTCCCCAAATACTCATGGAACAAGAAGAATGACACAAAGAGAGAAAAAAAAAAACTTTTTGGTCAACATGGAAGAGACCTGAATATATCAACGCCTTGTGTCATCCCCAAAAGAAAACACAAGATAAAGAACAAGATAAAGGAAAAGCTTTTGGTCAACATGGAAGAGACCTAAATGTCTCGACGCCTTGCGTCATCCCTAAAAGGAAAAAACAAAACAAAGAAAAAGATAAAGGAAAAGCCTTTGGTTCAACATGGAAGAGACCTAAATGTCTCGATGCCTTACATCATCCCCAAATGTAAAACACAAGACAAAGAAAAGATAAAAGATTTATGACTTATAGAAGAATGTAGATACAAATAGAGGAATGTCACAAAGAGAGAGATACACATCAAACATAATAGTATGGGGGATCACATTACGCACATGAAATCACATAAAAGAAACATGAAAATGAAAATAAAGACAAGACTAATAAGGCACATGCGAGTCAACCTATTAGCAAGTTGTTTGCATCCCAATCTTGTTCATCATATATAGAAGGTGGACAACTAGCCAAAGGGACAACAACAAGTGTCGAACTAGGGTCATCACCAAGTTCAACACTCATCTTAGGAGAATTATCATTTAAGCTCATAGAAGAGGAAAACAACAAATTCAATTCATTATGCACTTCCTCATCAATTTTAGCAATATCATCATCATCGTCTAAGTTAATCAAAATGGGAGGTCAAATGATAACGTCCAAAGAAGGATTTAGCTCTTGTTGTGGTTGCAATAAAGGATATTTTTGTTGTGGCGAAGAGGGAGACTCCTTGTGTATTGCTTTACTTAAGTTTGGATGTTGATTTTATTTGTTTTTCTCTTTGTTTAACCTTCAAGCAATAGCACGATTTCTACACCTACACTCTCTAGCATTTCTATTTCTTTTAGTATGGTTTTCAAGTTGTGTTTGTGTAGGAGTAGGTCTATCAATCATAGGTTTCTTTTCTTCTCTAAAGGGAGGAACAAAGGAACCATGGGAGGTTGTTCAACCACTTTATCTTTAGCTTTGTAAACTTGTTTTATCTTAGGAGGTGTGATGGGATTGTTTTGGTTGTCACTTGGTTGTTTTTAGGAGATAGGTAAACGGTCTATCTTAAGTTGGTCTTGGTTATTTGGCAGGTCTTTTGTTTCAATCATAGTTTCATCAAGGATAGGAGGCTCAATCATGGGTTGATGCATGTTTCTAAGGAATAGTTTTTCTATGCATTTCACCTTAAATTTTTGATAGGATTTGAAAAAGTCCTCATGAGGTTTATTAGAGGAAGGATGATCGATCCCATCATAGGGAAAGCAAAACCATTATGCATTTTTATCCATGCTTTCGGTTTATCATATGTTTCTTGATAGAGTTAATTCAGAAGTAAGAATTCTTTGGTGATCACATTCTCTCCATAGATGGGACCAATTAATATCCCATTATTGGGCTTGTCATTGATTTGGCTGGCTATGTAAAGAGGACCATCAAGTGCATTTCTAATTATATCTTTAGATGAGAAAACAATGTCAAGAGGATTTTTAGTTCAACCCTTATGAGGTTGTGTTTCGATCAACAAAATCATATCAACCTGAAGATCTTGTTTATCAGTATCCATAGGACCTTGTTCAATAGTATCTATAGGACCTTTTTCAATAATATCCATGTTGTCATCATCCATGTCAACATTCATCGCATCATTCTTCTTAGTTTCACTAGCTTTGACAAATGAAATATTATGATTTGGCATGGGGTTTGTAAATATTTTCAATTTTTGGTTAAGAGGGGAAACAAACTTATTTCCTTGATCATTAACACCTCCAATTTGAAGTCGACTAGAATCAATGAGGTCTTGCACAAGATTTTTAAGACGCTTATAGTGTTTTGTATCATGTCCATTTTGTTAGTGATAATGGTAATAGGAATTTGATCTAAATTTTGGAGGTAAATTCTTATTAGGATAGGGTTTTTTAATGGGAGGTAAGGAGATCATTTTATGTTCTATAAGTTGTAACATTGTGTTATGGAGGGTATCAGGTAAGGGAGTAAATTCTCTAGGCGTATCCCCAAATGTAAAAGGACTTGTATTCTTTATAGCAGCCACTTGGGTATCAACATGTTGAGTTGGTTGAGGGGGATTTAGTTGAAGGAAGCCTTTATTCTATTTTATATTGGTAATTTTTTTTATTTGTGGATTCAGACTTCTCAGGACAGCTAGAGGTGGGTTTTATTTCACGAATACTAACTGAGTTTTGATAATCACGAAGGGAAATACACAAGTGTACAAAGGAAGGAAACTTCATCATACTAATCTTAACTTGTATCATAGTTTTCAAGTTCTCAATGAACATTCGTTGAAGGTGAGGATCAGGAATATTTACGTTGATTTTGGAATAAGGCATTGTTAGCGTGAAATAAAGTCAGTAACCTTTTCATCATCCTATTGCTTACATCTCATCAAATCAGCTAATGTCATATTAGGTGTCATGTGCACTTGGAAATGGTTAATAAAGGAATCAACAAGCTCATTAAATGAACAAATTGATTTATTCGGTAATGAGGAAAACCATTCTAAAGTGGTATCTTTCAAGGACCTAGGGAAAAGCTTAGCCAAGAGCTTATCTTCAAGGACGAAATCACTACATAAGGCGGTGTAAATAGAAACATGGTTAAAAGGGTCTCCTTTTCCTCCATATTTCTCAAACCTAAGAATCTCTATACCTTGTGGTATCAGTGTTGTCAATATCTCCAATGATAAGGGATTTCTTTCAACATAGTATGAAGGTTGGCCATTTTGATTTTGGTTTATGGTGGAAATTTTCTTTTGAAGGAATGAAAAAAAATTCAAGATTTTGTTTAGGATGGCATCATTGGTTGTATTTTGAGATGGAGGTGAATATGGTGGAGTTGTATATGTGTTCGAGGGGGAAGTGAATGGAATTATTATGGGAGGTAAAGTGGTAGGAGATATGACGTGAGATGCCATAAAGGTACTGGGATTGCTAGTGGAAATACCCAAGGTAGGAAAGACATTACTAGTAGGTTACATCATTATTGTAACTTGAGGGTTGGTATAGGTGGGAATAGAGGAAATGGTTGTACGAGGAGAAATTTTGGTTCCTCCTTGACTTTGGACATTATTTGAAGTTTGAGCACAACTAGTGGTTGAGGTAATACGTTTTCCAAAAATTTGAGAGTTACGTGCAAGTTTTATTCCTTGTTCACTTTCAAGCATGCAGTGTATGTTATCTATGTTATGGATAGTAGTGTTGGAAATGTTTTCAGTACTCACTTGATGTTGTATGTGTGACCATAATCATAGTGTTAACTAAACATGCTAGATCCAAATGAATTGAAATCCTATCTAATTACCTAAGTCATGATCCCAATAATATATTCAGTATCAACAAAAAAAAGAAGCCATTAAAACTAACATGCTAAAACATGAAAGCTTGAAAAACATCTATTCTAAGACATTGAATCTTATCCTTTTGGGGGAGTGGTATCACATCGATGTGAAATGGTGACCCTTTCCAATCAATTATATTGATCAAAATCAATGGAAATTGATGAAAATGATGAACAAAAACATGATAAAAGCTAGATTAACATGATAAAAAATCTAAGATGTTTGATGTAAGTGTATGGTAACCTATTCTAAATGTATACAATATTCAAAGATGCAAGTCCTAGATTCTAAAATATACTAAATGAATGCAAACTAAGTTATCATGGAAGCCATTGATGGATGCTAAGCTAACAATACATGAAAATTAATCTAAAATTCTTGTCAAATGTAAAACATGAATGCAAATGGGTGTGAGTTTCAACAACATAATTTCTCTATCAAGAGATGGATCCCTATTCAATAGATGCAAAGTCTATTTATAGAATAGGCAATGAGAAACTGATGGTCAAGATTGAAAGAATCAATCAATAGTTAGGATGGAAAGAAGATGGAGGCATGGATCATGATTCCCATCAAGGGTTGAGAATGCAAGTTGATATTTAATAAAGAGCTCACAATCATGCAAAGAAGCACACTTTCAAAGCTTGCTCAAGAAGTTTGTTCAAAGTTTGTTACAAAGAAGAATATTCCCTTCTTTGAATGAGTGAAAAGGGAGAATATTCTCATGCAAGTGGATGAGGAAAATTAGCATTTAGTAAATTAAAACAAAGTTTTAATGTGCAAAGGGGAGGGATATTCCATAGGAATATTCCCTTTTGGAGGAATTTAAGATTTAGCATTAAATAATCAATTTATTTAATGAAAGGGGTGGGATTAGGATATTTAATTAAACTAGGATTTATTTAATTAAATAAGAAGATATAAGAAGGCTAATTAGATAATTTGCATTATTCAATTAGATAAGATGAAAGGTGAATATGATGGATAGTGAATTAAACTAATTAGGTTAATTAGACTAATATATGAACATGAGGCCTTTGATAAATTAAATACCTAGTTAATTTAATCAAATAAGTGAAAAGAGGATGGATTTTAGGATGAAATGATATTAATATATTAGATGCAAGTGTGTCGTATCATTCAGGACATTTTTAAGTGTCTGCATTTTACCCCTCTTTGAAGTGAGGTACTTGTTACATCAATTCAAAGATTGATGCTTTTTGGATTAAAACTACTACTCAAATCAAAAAATTTAAAAATATCTAATTTTTGGATGCCCCATTGTTTCCCCAATGGAGGGAATTAAGCTAGTACCCTACCCCCTCGAGAGATCGGGCAGAAATTTTTAATTTTGGGTTTATATCTCAATAAAGATTCAAGATCAATTCAACTCAAAGAGGACCAGAAAGCTTAGATGTCTAATGTAGATAGATTTTATGATGTATAGACAATCATCAACCATGGGTAGCGTCATGTACATTTTGATATATCACACAGATTCGATACTTGGATAGAATTGTTAGTAAAGATAGAAGAATGAAGAATAAGACGAATGGATTGACCATTGATTTTGAGATTGATTCTAAAGTCCAACAATTCCATGATTCATCAAGACTTTATTAGATTATGGTGATGAGATGGAGGATTTTCTCATATTTGGGATTGGGAATTTCTTTCATTCCTTATGTTCGATATAACACATAGACATGATGCATCATGGTATTGAAAATGAGGATGGCATTATATCTAGTGCAATGGACTTTGACTCTACAAATAGATAGGATAATCCTTGTTCACACCTTGACATATAGAAACCTTGTTAGAATGTAGTTTAGAAGTCTAGAATATATCAGACCAAAGCATATGCAATAGTCAACAACCTACTCCAAATGGCCTCCCTACACACAACTAAGCAAGTATGTGCCAAGATTATCTTACAAGAATACCCAAAAGAAAAACAAATAAAAGAGAATGATCAATGCCCCATTCCTTTCTCTCTAAATCATCTAGACATCACCGAATGGGTCAATAAGATAAATCATAAGAAAAGATCAAAAAAAAATAGTCAACATTATCTATATCTCTTTCCAACATTGTAATGTGTTTTGAGGATAAATATCCAAAATGATTGCTAATGAGTGCCCATTGTAGGAAGGATGCATCCTAGGATGTGTTATCATATTTTGGCGGGTTGATAGGTTGTTTTGAAAGGTCATTGATATACGGTTCGACTGACATGTTTGATAATGATCAAGAGTTTGATTTTTTTCCTTTAAATGTTCTACCTTTGTTGATTGATGTACTTGTTTTCCATTTGTGTTACCAAAGGGTGAGTGTGATGATCAATTTATTATGGGTGAAATTTTATTGTGGGTGGAAGCAAAATGGGATGGATGGTTTTAAATTTTATAGAATATTTCAATGTTTTGGGTATTTTAAAAATGTTTTGAGGTTTTTTTTTGGTCTTTTTGAAAGTTTATGTGAATGTTTTCGTTTTTACAATTATTTGAGGTTGTTTAGGGTTTTCAATGTTTTCCAATGTTTTTGGAGTTTTCTTAGTTTTCTGAATGTTTAGGGTTTTTCTAAGTTTTCTGACCAAGAACCTAACCTAACAGACTATCCTACGGGCCTCGGGGGTGTTGGAATTAGATGAAGATTGTTGGAATTTGAGTTTTGATTGGTTGGTATTAGATTGCCATTGATTTCAACTCAATGAATGCAATGTTTGTATGCAGCTACAAGAACAGGTATAGCTACAGAAACATCTTAGTTTGTACTTACAGGTGAGTACAGTTCAGGCGATAGGAAGTTCACTGTCTGGTGACAAGAGCTTCACAATGATAGGTTCAACATAGTCAAGCCAACTTTTAAAAGCTAGTTACGATTTTAATATGCAAAAAAACAACTTTGCAGCTTGGACTAATGATAAAGCTGATGTGGGAAAAGGAGAATTGGAAGAATGACAACTTAGTGATATGTAAAGTTTATTCTACTAAGGTTTGTGGATGCGTAAAGTTTTGTTGAATGCAGCTTCAGAAGATTAGATTTTCTTATGTCAGTGTTCAAATTTTATACCAGCTACAAGATGATGTGGAAGATTTGGGACTACAAAGAAAGTTAGTTGTTTGTTATGAGGTATGGCAGACTTAAACCCTAAGTTGACACCTCTTTTGGGAAGGTGGTTGTCTATATTATATTTTTTGCTTTTTAATCTTCTTTCCTTGTGATTCAAACAAAATATGGTTTTATTCCTTTCTTAGAGGAAAAGCTTCTGTATTAGTGATTGAAGGGAAAGATTTTTTGTAAAATATTTGTGTTTAAGTTACCTCCTGTTGTTTTTGGGGATGCCCTAGATATATTTATTTATTATTAGAAATTGCAATCAGATTTGCAAGCAGTTGATTTGACTGGGAAAAATAAACCTTCAAAGCTACAGGGATTTGATCTTGTTTTGATTAAAAACTTAGGAAGAGTCATTTTTAATCAATGGCAACCATTCTAAAAAGGTGTTGTTGCATCGAATATTTTAGCTGCTCCAGAAAAGTATTAAATATATGTAGATGGAATAACAGAAGGAGAATAATATTTAGGTTTATTAATGTTCTACAAAATACTACTATAGGAATATCAGTTGATATGCTACAAAAATCTGTAGATAGACTACTACAAGAATATGCAGAAAGTTTGCTATAGAAATGTCAAAAAACTACTGATAGAAAATTGTAGAAATTCTTGTTTAAACTTTAGGGCTACGAAATCTTTTTGCTCTCTAGTAGTAATAATAAAAAGATTGTTATTATTCATTGATACTTAGTGTGTGATAGAGACTACAGTAAATCACCTCCAGTGTTGAGAGTGTATGTGTGTACATGATGAAATATTTAGAGCAATAAGAGAGATAGAAGCACAAGTGTGTGAGTGTTCTTCTCAAGTGTGTGTAGAGAAGAGTGGTGTGAGAAGTGATTAGATGACTCTGTAAAAATAGAATATGTACATTTGAGTGAAGAGTGTTCTTATTTTCTATAAAAGTGTGTGAGGGCATAAGATAGTTTTGTAGAGACTCGTTGTATGAATGCAGATCATAAAGTCTTGCAAAGTAAGTGCATGAATTCTTGTAGAGTGAGTTGAAACTGGAAGTTGTTTGAGTACAACAAAGACATCAAACACTTCATAAGTTCAGAAATTTATATGAGTTACAAAATCTCATTTATAACATGATACTGAAATTGTAATCAAACACTTCTTATTTTGAAATCATCTGAGTGGGTACTCAGATTAGGGGTAAAATCTCCTTTGAGTTGGTGCTCATAAACATGGGATTGGTGTTCCATTGGGTTGGTGCCCATAAATTGTAATAGAGATCATTTTCATTGTGAGGCTGGATTGGAGCAGTAGCCTCCAGCAGCTATTCTCACTAAGGTTTTTTCCCATCTTGGGTTTTTCCTCATACATCTTGTATTGTGGGATACATTTTGTGTGATTGGCTTAATTGCCTTACCTTTTCTTCAGGTTTATGCTTTTAGAGTTTATTGTTACATTGCTTAGAAATTTTTTAATTGCTTCCCACTGATTCACCCCCCCTCTTAGTGGTCTTTGTGTTCCTTCAATTGGTATCAGAGCATCTAGTTCCCTGTTAGAAAGCTTTCTCTAGCTTGGGTAGATTATGGTTTGTGAACACAATGTCTAAGTATGAATCCTCCTCTGTGAAAGTACCTATGTTTGATGGCACCAACTATGCCTTTTGGAGTAGAAAAATGGAAACCTACCTATCCTCATTAGGTTATGATGTATGGTTGATGGTCAAAAATGGTTTCAATGTTCCCCAAAACCCTCCAACTGATCCTAATGCTAAAAAATAATATGAGTTCAATGCCAAGGCCAAGCATGCTATCCTTAGTGGATTGTCTAATACTGAGTTTGTCAAAGTGATGCACTACAAATCTGCAAAACAAACATGGGATAAGCTACAAAGGATTTATGAAGGTGATGAGAATGTGAAGGAAGCTAAGTTGCAAAATCTTAGAGCTCTTTTTGAAGGCCTGAAGATGAGAGAAAATGAAAATATTGTTGATTACTTACTAAGAGTAGATGAGATTGTTAATGTTGTAAGAGGACTTGGAGAATAAATTGAAGATAATGTAGTTGTCAAGAAATTTCTAAGGTCATTAACAACAAAATATGATACTAAAGTTTCTGCCATAGAAGAAGCTAGAGACATGAAGACTTTCTCTATGGATGAATTATTTGGTGCATTATCTACCTATGAGATGAGGATTGTGAGTGTTGAAACCTCTAAGAGATAAACTTCCTTCAACTTGGTGAAGAAATGAAAAGAAGTAGTTGCAAATGTTCATCAAGAAGATCTTGACAATGTTGAAGCAAACTTTGTCAAGAAACTGAAGAAAGGATCAAGCAAGTACAAGGACAAGCTACCCTTTAAGTGTTTTAATTGTGGCAAGATTGGACATTTTTCTGCTAAGTGTCCTTATGAGAAGAAGGAAGAAAACATTGAAGAAACTAATAAGTTCAAGCCTAAGAAGTTCTACAAATCCAAGAAGAAAAACTTTAAGAAGAAGAGAAGTCTTCTCACTATTGAAAGTGAAACATCTGATGATGAAAGTGATTCAGCTAAAGACTATAGTGAAGATGAGAAAGAGTTTAATCTTTGCATGGCTCAAGAAGTTCTAAATGATAAGAAGACTTCAAAGATTGAAAATAATACTCAATATAAAAATACAAAAATAATTGATAGTGATGAGGAAGATGAAGTTAATGTTGAGGTTGATCTTGAAGGAGAGTTGATTTGTGCTATTGATGAATTAGACAATTTGAAGAAAGAGCATTCCAAATTAAAGAATAGTACCTTAAAAGAACAAGACCAATTAGAGAAGATTATTGTTACTCTAAAGAATCAGATGGAAGAAGCAAAAAGAATAAGTGAAGTTTTGAAATCTGAAGTTGAAGCAAAGCAAAAAGAATGCAATGAGTTGGAACAAGAGGTAGTAACTTTGAGGAAAGAGTTAGAAGCTTGTCAAGATGATCTAAAGTTGAGAATGAAAAATGAGAGTAGCACTAATGCTCTAAATGATATAATTGGTAAGAAGAAAAAGAACAAAGATTATAGTGGTGTTGGCTATGAACATGGTGAGAGCTCAAATATGAGTGAAAAACTCAAGAATAAGATTGTTTTCACTGCTTCCACAAGTGAAAATGTTGCTGCCCCAAAATATAGTGATGTTGTTGCCCCAAATAATAACGACCCAAGAGATGGTATTGATGTTGCAACAAGAGAAAATGTTGTTGTCTCAAGAGATAGTATTGTTGCCCCAAAGGATAACTATGTTGCTCTACAAGTTAATGTTGTTGTCCCAAGGATGAGAGGGTCTACTGCTGCTATGAATACAACTATAAGTATTCCTTGGTATAATAATTGGTAAACCCCTAAGTTTTATGGCTATTGCTTCAGATGTAATGCATTTGGTCATAAGTTTATTCATTGCAAAATGGTGAAGAGAACAGCTCCAAATTTCATGAGCAAAAATCCATTTGCACCATTGAGAGATTTGGATGTAGAGTGTTACAATTGCAATAATCTGGAACATAGAAGTGCAGATTGTAAAAGTTTAAATTAGTCTAGTAAAAGCTTCAACTTTCCTATGTTCAATGAGAAGATTGAATGCTCTTATTGTCATAACTATGGACACACATCAATTTTTTGTAGAGCAAGATCTACTAAACTTGAGAAGAGTGTAGTTGTTGCCCCCAAGAACAAAAATAAAGAAAAAGTAGTAGCAAAGAAGAATGAAACAAAGCAAGAATGGAAAGAAGTGACTAAAATAAATGTTCAATCAAGCATGTTAACACAAACCGCATTACATGCAAAGAAGAAAAAATTGTGGGTGATAGATAGTGGCTACTCCAACCACATGGTTGGTGATAGAAACAAGTTCAAACAACTAGAAGAGTGGAATGGTGGTTCAGTTAAACTTGGTAATAACTCCTGAATCAAGATAAAAGGTAAAGGAACCTTGAGTATTGATGAGAAACTACTCACAAAGGATGTCTGTTATATTGAAGGGATGAAACACAACTTACTTAGTGTAATTCAAATGTGTGAAAGTGGTTATAAGTTTTCATTTGATTCCAAAGGATGTGAAATCAAAAAAGAGAACAATGGAAGATTAGTTGTCAAAGGTAAGAGAACAGATGGAAATGTATACAACTTGAAAGAATTTCATGAAGCTCAATCTATGATTGGACAAGTAGATAAGAGTTGGTTATGGCATAAGAGGTTAGGTCACATAAATTTTGACAACCTTGTCAAGGTTAGCTCAAAAGGTTATGTGAGACACATGCCAAAGATAACCAAACCAACAAACATTATTTGTGATGAATGTCAAAAAGGGAAGCAAATTAAAGTTAGTTTCAAGACTAAAGAGTACTCAACCACAAGGCCACATGAGTTATTACATATAGATTTATGTGGTCCTACAAGGACAAGATCCTTGAATGGTGACAAATACTTTATGTTGTTGATAGATGACTACTCAAGGATGACTTGGGTAACTTTCCTGCTAGATAAGTCACAAGAATTTGAAAGATTCAAGGTATTCAGAAAAATGGTTGAGAAAGAAAGTGGTTGAAAGCTGAAATGTTTAAGATCAGACTGTGGTGGAGAGTTTACTTCAAATCAGTTTGAATATTATTATGAACAACATGGGATTAGAAGGCAATATTATGTTGCTCGAACACCTCAACAAAATGGAGTTGTTGAGAGGAAGAATAGGACTGTGAAAGAAATGGAAAGAACTATGCTTAATGAGTCAAATATGCCATATGTTTATTGGAAAGAGGTTGTTCATACAATAGTATACACACTAAATAGAACCCAGCTAAGAGTGCACGGAAAAAGGACACCTTATGAGCTATGGTATGGTAAGAAACCTTCTTTCAAACATTTCAAAGTTTTTGGTAGTAAGTGTTTCATTAAGAAAGATGATGATGGGCTTGGTAGTTTTGATACAAGATATGATAATGGAATATTCTTAGGATAATCAACTCATAGTAAGGCATATAAATGTTTTAACAAATGCCTCAAGAGAATATTTGAGTGTGTATATGTGAGAATAGATGAAGATTCACAGTAGTCAAGGCAAAAATCATAAAATTAGATTGAAGAACATCATAATGAAGGTGAAGAGCAATCTGAAAATGAAGAAGTAGTAGAAATGCCTCCAAATAAGCCTCCAAGCAAGTATGTTCAGAAGTACCACCCTAAAGATCAGATTATTGGAAGCAAAGATAGTGGTGTACAAACAAGAAGAAGACATGTTGAAAATGATGATCAAGTCAAATTATGTCTTCTAACTAACGTAGAACCAAAGAGTTACAATGAGGCTAGCAGGAGTGAAAAAGAAGTTCAACTTCAATATATGAACACTGGTAAGAAAATAGATGATATCCTTACCAAACCATTACCCAAAGAGGCATTTGAGTACTTGAGAAAAAGATTGGGAGTTGTATCTCCCTCTTCCAACACTTAGTTGGATATGGAAGTTTATGTTTCAAGGGGGACTTATTGTATTTCATCTTACATCCCTGAGTTTTTTCTACTCCAAATGGGTAGAAGTGTCAAGTGTGAAGTTCAAGATGTGTTAGTTCTTGAAGGTTGCTGCTCTAATGGGAATTTATGTTGTTTGTTGCCCTTTCAATGTTTCTTAAGAAAGAGGATTATTGTTGTCCATGATTATTTATTGCTCTTTATGCTGGCACATGCATTATTATTTGTTTCCATGTAGAATATCCACCTTGTTATGCTCATGATAGGGGGAGACAATCTAAAAAGTGGCATGTTCAGTCAGTTGTTTATTCAATTTTATGCCACAGGGGGAGACAATGGTCTGCAAGTTATGTAAACACAATGGTCTCTGATCTAAAAGTGATCTTTATGGAACACTTTACCATTGTTGTCAAAGGGGTAGAAAGTATCTTGAAAGGGGGAGAAAGAATCTTGAGGAGAATTTTATCTGGATGATGTGGAGATCAAACTTCAATTGGTAGCATAAAGATTCGATTGGTTGACATCAATGCCAAAGGGGGAGATTGTTGGAATTTGAGTTTTGATTGGTTGGAACTAGATTGCCATTGATGTCAACGCAATGAATACAATGTTTGTATGCAACTATAGGAAAAGGTGTAGCTACAAAAAAATCTCAGTTTATAGTTACAGTCGAGTACAGTTCAAGCAATAGGAAGTTCACTGCCTAGTGACAGGAGCTTCATAGTGACGGTTTCAACATAGTCAAACCAACTTTAAAAAGCTAGTTATGATTTTAATATGCAAAAAGCCAACTTTGCAGCTTGGACCAATGATAAAGCTGATGTGGAAAAAGGAGAATTGGAACAATGACAACTTAGTGATATGTAAATTTTATCCTACTAGGTTTTGTGGATGTTTAAATTTTTGTTGATTGCGGCTTCAAAAGATTAGATTTTCTTCTGTTTGTGTTCATATTTTATGCCAGCTATAGGATGACATGGAAGATTTGGGACTACAAAGGAAGTTTGTTGTTTGTTATGAGGTATGACAGACTTAAACACTAAGTTGACACCTCTTTTGGGAAGGTGGTTGTGTATATCAGATTTTTTTCTTTTTAATCTTCTTTCCTTGTGATTCGAACAAAATCTGATTTTATTCCTTGCTTAGAGGCAAAGCTTCTATAGCAACGATTGAAAGGAAAGATTTTTTGTAAAATATTTATGTTTAAGTTAGCTCCTGTTGTTTATGGAGATTCCCTAGATATATTTATTTATTATTAGACATTACAATTAGATTTACAAGGAGTTGATTTGACTAGGAAAAATAAACCTTCAAAGCTACAAGGATTTGATCTTGTTTTGATTAAAAAATTAGGGAGAGTCATTTTTAATCAATGGCAACCATTCTAAAAAGGTGTTGTTGCATCAGATATTTTAGTTGCTCCAGAAAAGTATTAAATATCTACAGATGGAATAACAGAAGGAGAATAATATTTAGGTTTATTAATTTTCTACAAAATACTACTATAGGAATATCAGTTGATATGCTATAGAAATATGTAGATAGACTACTACAGGAATATGCAGAAAGTTTGCTATAAAAATGTCAAAAAGCTACTGATAGAAAATTACAGAAATTCTTTTTTAAACTTTAGGGCTACAAAATGTTTTTTCTCTCTAGTAGTAATAATAAAAAGATTGTTATTATTCATTGCTACTTAGTGTGTGGTAGAGACTACAGTAAATCACCTCCAGTGTTGAGAGTGTATGTGTGTACATGATGAAATCTTTAGAGCAGTAAGAGAGATAGAAGCATGAGTGTGTGAGTGTTCTTCTCAAGTGTTTGTAGAGAAGAGTGGTGTGAGAAGTGATTAGATGACTCTATAAAAATAGAATATGTACTTCTGAGTGAAGAGTGTTCTTATTTTCTATAAAAGTGTGTGAAGGCATGAGATAGTTTTGTAAAGACTCATTGTATGAATGCATATCATAAAGTCGTACAAAGTAAGTGCATGAATGCTTGCAGAGTGAGTTGAGACTAGAAGTTGTTTTAGAATAGAAAAGACACCAAACACTTCATAAGTTCATAAATTTATATGAGTTACAAAATCTCATTTGTAACATGATGTTGAAATTGTAATCAGAAACTTCTTATTTTGTCATCATCTGAGTCGGTGCTCATATTAGGGGTAGAAGCTCCTTTGAGTTGGTGCTCATAAACTTGGGATGTGTGTTCCATTGGGTTGGTTCCTATAAATTTTAACTGAGATCATTTTCATTGTGAGGTTGGATTGGAACACTAGCCTCCAACAGCTATTCTCACCGATGTTTTTTCTCATCTTGGGTTTTTCCTTGTACATATTGTCTTGTGGGATGCATTTTGTGTGATTGGTTTAATTGCCTTACCTTTTCTTTAGATTTATGATTTTAGAGTTTATTGTTACATTGCTTAGAAATATTTTAGTTGTTTCCCACTGATTCACCCCCCCTCTCAGTGGTCTTTGTGTTCCTTCAGGGGGCTTATCAAAGATGAGCTTTTCCTACATTATACATGCAAAGACCATGTAGTTCGACTGGCTTGACTTATTATTAATGAGATATGAATAGTTAATGGATTTCCAATTTATTATGATGGACCCCTAAACTGTGTTAAGGGCACATCAGTGGTGGCCTTTCCTACATTCAAGCTCAAAGACAATGTAGTTCGCCATGGCACTATTTTTGGATTTTCAATGTTTTGACCTGTTTAGGGATTTTGATGTGTTTTGGATTTTTTAGATTTTGACTTTACAAATTTTTGAATATTTTTGGATTTTCGCTATACAGGATTTTGATGTTTTTCAAATTTTCTAATTTTGCAAGTGTTTTTGGATTTTGATGAAATTTTACAAATTTTTTTGGGATTTTTGAGAGATTTCAAATAACCTTAAGATATACAAGAACCCAATCTGATCCATTATGAATTTCCCCCAATGTTATGCCATAGACTACCTAGATATAGGCAAGAAAAACTAACCTTCAAAACATTCCAAGTAGTACTAAAGGGTAATACAATACTTCACAATATCAAGCTATGATACAAATGCGGATGGATGATGGAATAAATAGGGTGAATGATGTAATGGATGAATGTGATGCAAAGAATGATAAGCTAAAGAGCCAAAGATAGGTGGAGGTGTTTTATTTATGTAAGGCGTTTGTTTGTTGGGTTTTCACCAAGGTACTCCTTCAAAGTGCCACAAAAGTGGTTTTCACTAAAGGATTTATTTTTTATTGTTTTCAATCATTTTTGTTTTTTTTGGATCTTTGATCATTTTATTTATTTATTTTTTATATTTACACCCTTCAAACCTAGGCATAAAACTTTTTAAGAGATAGACTATTGATAGGTTCCTGCAAGGGTTCACCTTCAGGAATTGATAATTGGTATGCTATTGATCCATAGTTTGATGTGACAACAAATGGACTTAACCAGTTAGGTTCAAACTTTCCTTTGTTTTCCTAATCTAGAAAAATTATTTAATTCTGCTTGAGAACAAGATCCCCTACCTAGAAATACCAACTCTTGATCTTCTTGTTATAGCTCCTTTTTAGTTAGTTTTGGTATGCTTGTAAATTATTAAGGTCATCAAGATGACACTCATCTAAGAATTCTAACTCATTTAGCTGAGATACTCTATACTCTCCATCAATGATTAGATTTTGTAGTGACACTCGTAGTGAAGGAAGCTTGGCCTCGATAGGTAGGATGGATTTTGACCCATAGAACAAGGAGAAAGGGGTTGCATCTATAGGTTTTTGAATACTTGTTCAATAGGCCCATAGGGTGGGATTTAACTATGGATACCAGTCACAGCCAGCTTCATTGACTATTTTCTTTAAGATTTTTAGAATGGTCTTGTTTGTATCCTTAGCTTGATCATTTCCCTAGGGGTAATATGGGGTAGAGAACTGATGTTGGATGTTAAATTGGTGGCATAACTCTTGTACATCCTAATTTTTGAAGGGTGTTTTGTTATTTGAGATAAGGGTCTACAGAACACCATAACAGTAGATAAGGTAATTCAAGATAAACTTGGAGATTTTATTCCCCGTTATGTAAGTCATAGGAATGCCTTCTACCCAATTGGTAAATTATTTAGTGGCCATTAGATGAGGTGGGAGTAATTTTCCCCATGAGGTCAAATCCCCACTACAAGAAAGTCCAAGGTGTGACCATCAGTTGTAACTCCTAAGCTGGAGCATGAATAATATATCAATGCTATTGACACTAGACACATTTATGCATGTACTGATGGGCCTCTCTTTCCATGGTTGGCTAGTAATACCCTATCCTCAATAGTTTCTTAGCTAAAGTCATACCACTCTAATGGGAACCACATATTCCATCATGTACTTATGTTAAGGTAGTCAAGGCTTCATCTTGGTTGAGACATCATAGTAATGTCACCTTGATGCTTCTACAGTAAAGGGTATCACCTAAGATTACGAATTGGGATGCCTTCTTAACAAAGGTCTATTTAAGGTTGGGGCTGATATCAATTGGGAGGGTTCCTCTAATAAGATAGGTGAATATATCATGATACCACGGTTAACCAGGATCAACGATCACACACACAAATTCAAATTCATGGATTTTGAAATCTAGTACAAGAATTTTTTCTACCAATAATTCACATTAAAGGATGTTGTGTGGCATGTCTAACAATGATCCAATTCTAACCATGGCATCTGCTACTTGGTTGTTCATGTGTGGTATCTGCTCAAATGTTATGTCAATGAAAAAGTCAAGAATTTCTGCCATCTTTTTATAAGGAGTAAGTTTATCATCTTTGGTTTTGTAGTTGTCATTGACTTGATTGATAGCTAACTGCGAGTCTCTATAGACTTTCAACTCTTCTATCTACCACTAAACTACTATCCTTGGACCTAATATTAGGGATTCATACTCCACAATATTGTTAGTACATGGAAAGGATAGTTGGTATGACTTTGGAATGCAATCACCTTGAGCATGATAAAAATCATACCCACCCTTGATCAATGTTGGGTAAATGATCCATCAAAGTACATTTTCCACTGATTTGTTGTATTGACAAGAAACACTAATTCATTAGGAAATTCAAATGTCAAAGGGTTCTCTGCATAGATAGGTTCTTTTTCCAATTGGTCTTCGATTACTTGTCCTTTGATAGCCTTGCACTCCACGTATTCTATGTCAAATTTAGTTAATATTATTACCCATTTGGTCATTCTCCCAGTGAGAGTTGCTTTGGATAATAGGTATTTCAATGGGTCAATCTTTGCAATAAGCTTGATTTGGTGCGACAACATGTAATGTCTAAAATTTTGTGAAGAAAAAACCACCACTAAGTATGCTTTCTCAACGGATGAGTAATTAATTTCATAGCCTACCAAGGTCCTATTGATATAATAGATGGCTCTTTCCTTTCCCATTTCATCATGTTGGACTAAAAGAGCACCTTGTGCTACTGATGTTACTGAGATATATAGGATCAATGGTGTGTTTGGTATTGGTGGCATGAGCACTAAAGCTGTCAATAGGTAGTCCTTGATCTATTGGAAGGCTTTATTGCACTTCTCATCCCACTTGTATGTTATTCTCTTATGGAGAAGGTGTGAAAAAGGGTGGATCTTGTCAAATAATTACACTATGAACCTTCTAATGGATTGCAATCTTCCTTGTAGCCCTCTTATCTATTTCAGTGTTTGTTGGGGTTCCATGTCTAATATTACTTTCACCTTTGTTGGATCAATCTCTATCCCTCTTTTTGACATAATGTATCCAAGAAGCTTCCCTAATGTAACCTGAAAGACACACTTTTTTGAGTTCAATTGTACCTTATATTCTTCGATCCTATTGAAGATAGGTCCTAATACCTCTATGTGCTCACTCCTTTTCTTTGACTTGGCCATAAAATCATCCACATGGTCTTTGATTGTTTTGTGAATCATATCATGAAAGATGAGGGTCATTGCTCTTTGTTTGGTCGCTCTTGCATTCTTCAACCTAAATGGCATCATGTTCCAACAATATGTTCCCCATGGGCAAGTGAATGTAGTTTTGCGTTGATCCTCCTTGGTAATCATGATTTGATTATAGCTTGAAAAATAGACCATGAGTGATAGCATTTCATGTCCATCCATTAATTCAATGATGATGTCAATGTTAGGGAGAGGGAAATCATCCTTTGGACATGCTTTTTTTAAATCTCTAAAATTTGTGCATATTTGGATGCCTCCAGTGGGTTTGGAGACTGGTACCAAGTTTGAAACCCACTCAAGATAGTCAATGGTTTAGATAAATATAATGTCAAGAAGCTTTTGAGGCTCTAGTTTAACCAAGAGTGCAATCTAAGGGTTCATTTTTCTTAATTCCTACTTCACCGATTTGGCTTCAAGATAGACTACTAAATGATGCACAACCACTTCTAGATCGAGGCCCAGCATATCTATGTATAACCATAAATTTTATTCTTCTTCCAATAAGGATTTGGCATAGAAATTTATCTTTGGTGCCTCTTATATTCCTACATTCACTAAGGTGGCCTTTTCTGCTAGCATTGTTGACTTCTCTAGATGTGTCGTACTAAGTGGGAGATTGAATCCCTCATCCTTGGGAACCTCAAAGAGGTTTTCACCCTTGGATGTATCCTTTCTTTTTACTATTTTAGGATCAGAAAGAGCCATAGTGAGGTTTTCACTCAAATATCTACATGTTATTTTCTTGACATCAATTTCATGATTGGAGGATTCAATTGTCTCCCTATAGTACACTTGTGTGTCTAGCTCTATATAAAATCCTGCTTTGTGATCCCCATATGGTATGTTGTTGTAGAGTCTCATGAATTCTAATATTTCTTCATCATTTTTGAATAAATATAGAATCAATGGTCTGCATTGGTCCCAGTCAATGAGTTGGGGTATACTAGGCTTATTGCAATGGTTTGATCATTTGGGGTGAAAGATGTTGTGGATATCATAAAGAGAGATTTATTCTCAAATAGGTCAGTGACGTCAAGAGGGAATTCATATAGGGTAGTGTCACATGATTTGGATAACCAAGAGGAAGCCTCAGTCCATTTAGCAGAAGTACCTTTTCCAATAAGGGTAACCTTGGTAGTAGTACATCCAAATCCAAGATTCTTTGGACATCTCTCAAGAATGATGGGTTCTAGCAATCCATTATCATTTTTTCCTAGTTTCTCATTCTTTTTTTACCCCATCCCTTCATTAGTTGCAAGCCTTTATTTCCATCTTCCACGGGAAGAATGAGCATGGCTCAATCATCTTGATAGAGTAGTTTAGAAACATATTCCTCATTGACATCTTCTTTTTTCAAATCCCTCCACTTGGTGAAGGTAGTAGATGCAACATTTAATTTTTCATCCACTTTATTGATAGGTGTGGGTTTCCCATGAGATTTTGGAGAAAGAGGTATCTCTTCCAACACTAAAGTGTCCTTCATTAATTTATAATCTCCACAACCATCATCCTTGATCACTTCTTTGACGTCGAGAATATTATGCACAATGGGTGTTTATGTTTCTGAGGTAGATGCAAGGGATGATGGGTCAACAAATGATGAGGAGGATGTAGGTCCTTTATCATTTTTAGGGATTTGGGGTATTTTGTAAAAATTGGCCTCAAGGTTCTTGCAATAGTAAAAAGGCTCAAGATCACCATGGATGTTAACTTCATTGTCCTCAAAAGGAAACTTCACATATTGGTGATATGTTGAAGCTACAACTTTTAGGGCATGAATCCATGGTTGACCAAGAAATATGTAATAGGGGAGATCAAGGTCTAACACTTTACATGTAGTCTTAGCAATTACGGGTCCCACTTGTATGGGTAGCATGATGATGCCTTGCAATACCCACTCTTGATTGTCATATGCTTTGATGGTTGTACTCTTTATTTTCTCAATAGCATCCTTTGAATAACCCAAGTTCTTGACCAATTGAAGGGTGCAAATGTTCAAACTAGCACCTCCATCTACTAAGACTCTTTTAACCTTGTTCTTATGAACAATGACCTCAAGGTGTAAAGCACGGTTATGAGATGGTTGTGATGGTAGGTCTTGTTCTGAGAAGGTGAGAAGATGAGGGATAGTGATATTCCCTACCATAGCTTGACACTACTATGTATCAATATCCTCAAAGATGGATGATGTGGATAAATATTTCTCTAAGATCTCCCTATGTGAGGGGATAGCCTCACTAGTTCCAGAATAGAGATATGTGTGGGATTCTTCTTGAGTTGATCTAGGAGACTATATTTGCTAGGGTTTGGTGTATGTAAAGTAGGTTGTGCCCTAGGTTGAGATGAAGCTCCTTGGATGGTGACCTTGCCATGTTGTGTGGAAACTCCACACTCCACACTAGGTCCTTTGATGGTAGCAATGATGATGACATTATCACAAGAGGTGACTACATTGGAATAGACATGTTGCACGTTATTGTAAGTATTCCCTTTTCCATTATAATTCCATTTGTTGTGATATCGCATAGGGTTATTGTATATTTTGAGGTCCTAGTTACCATCTAGGACTTCAACAAATATGTCTCCATTCTCAATAAGATATTGGATAACATTCTTTAGTTTCATGTAGTTTGGTGTTTTGTGTCCTTTGATTTTGTGAAAGTCACAAAGATCCTTTTCATTGTACTAGGGTGGTTTATCTTTTGGTTTTTGGTATTTTTGGAAATTGGGAAGTTTTATCAAGTTTGACTCTACCAATTTCTTCAGGATAGTTTCAATAGGTTCTGCCAACTATGTGTATTTTTGTTTTGGATAGTTTTTCATGTTGGGGGTTCATCTTTGTTGCATTTCTGTGTTATTGATTTGATTATTCAATGATGGTGTGGTTTGTTCTATGGTTGGTTGAGAATTATTCATTTTATTGGTGTTGGGAATAGGAGCACTTATGACCACCTTAGCATCTACCATGCCATCATTCATCATGTTCTTGTTCTTATCCCAAACCCGAGGCTTGTCATTTGAACTAGTTGATAGGTGGTTATCTTTGTATGTTTGGGTATTTCCTTGTGATATTAGAGCATGCTCGATGTTGAGGGCTCTAGGGACAGTTTCATCATAGGTGGTAATACATTGCATTTTCAAGTGGAAGGACAAGTCTGGATCAACATTTGCTATGATAATCCACACTTGTTGTTCATCAGGAATGGGCCACTTGCTTTTACTAGCTCTTTGCCTCCATCATTGTAATAAATTGGTGAAGGATTCTCCTTTTTTTTGCTTGAGAGTATACAAATCTTCTATGTTGCAAATTAATTGCATCAAATGGTTGTCATTTATTTCAACACAGTATTGTTGATGGTTTTTTTTGCACAACAACAACTCAAACAGAATACAAGTATCCTATCTTTCTTGAAAGGTAAATCTCTATCAACAAGCCTCAAGAGATAACCCCAAGGTCTCAAATTCCAGGTCTTAACAATGCATAAACAACTCAGTGATAAATGTGAAAATTATAGTAATCACAAGGGTCCTTACAAAATGAATGTTGGAAACTTCAATTTCATCAAATCTTGCAATATGTTGATGCTTTTAATCTTAAATTAACCCATATTTTAAAATAAATATTAAAAGATAAAGGGTTTAGAGAGATTTCTAAAACTAAATCTAAGACCAATTGTGCAAACAATCTAATCTCCAAAGGGGAACAATCCTTCAAAACCAATTCCTACTTAACCCAAATTAAACCTAAAATCTCACAAAAACAGTGCAATCTTCTAAGGAAATAAAAATTTCCAGATCATGGAGCATTCACACAAATGAACCTTATTTTATAATTGAAATGAATAAATACCCAAAATTTAACTCAGCACATAAATTATGGCCTAGGCTAACTTTACACAACTTACAATTAGCTTGAGGATTGCTCAAACACCTCAAATATTAAATCATTAACACAATTGCATCAAATCTAAATCTAAAATCTAACATGCAATCACAACTTCAAAGCAATTTTATCAAATATTTGGAGAAACAAGAACCATGAAAAGTGAATAACATAAGAAAGAGCACCAAAGAACAATGTCTTTACTTATATTGAATCACCCAAGTTTGCAACAATTCAAGTATCCACAATGTTTCATTGGTTTCTCTCATAAAATACTAACTCCTAGCTCAGTTCTAACTATTCCAACTATGTATAACCCTTAAAAATGAAGCTAGGGACTCAATTTATAGAGAAATTACATTAGGTTGGCCTAGAATTAGGGTTTACAACATTAGGTTAGTCTAGAGAGTTTTTTAAACAAAATAAATTACATTAATTTTTTGTAGACTAACTCTAGGTCGGCTTGGACCCTTCTAGAAATATTCCTCTTGATGACACAAAATTCAAGGTCTCCCATTCTAGTTGTATAGTCACATGACTAGCACAAGTTCCTAGGTGGCTGCAAGCTAGCTATTTTCTCCTTCTTTATTGGCTTCTAATTTGCTGGACAACTCTATGACCTTTTCTAATATTTTGACCATATCTGCTAGATCTAGAACTCAAATAAATTTAACTCTTGTCTTATGAGTTTTATATTCTTCTAAATACCGGGGCATCACTTTAGTCCATTCAAACTGCAACTCGTGATATTTATCTAGCTTTGAGATATAGATAGTTGCATCCTCCATATTTTCTTTGGTGATAGGAGCAATGTCAAAAGGGGCATAAATTTAATGCCACCATGCCTATAATTTATTGATATTCATGTTCTTTTGACCAAACTTCCTTCTCCAAGTCATTATTTCTAGAAAACTAATATAACTATTATATATCTCCTTAATTTTTCCTTGTAGCTTCATTATCTTCTTTAAAGCCTTAGAGAGGAGCTCTTTTCTATACTCCCAAAATTCTATCCACTCCTTCACCTTAAAAATTTCATCAGAGGAAAACATGTTCAACTTGGACAATTCATCCTTAAGCATCTATAATATTTTCTTCAACTCTCCAACAGTCAATTCATCAACCTTATTGCAATCTGAAGCAAACTGGGAAGTGTCCTCTAGAAATTCAGAAGCCTTAGCATGGATATTGAAGATTTTCTCAATTGATTCATCTCCCCTACTACTGACATCATGTAACCACTCTTGAGTGCTATGAACAGAGGACTTCAATCTCTCAATTTTTGAAACTGCTTCCTTTGGTAACAATCTTTCATGAATGGTGCTATCACTACTAGTAGTTTGTAGTGGCTTCATTAGATGTTGGACATATTTACAGACATCATTCAATTGCTTCTATAGCTTTTTCTTCTCCTCTATTTATTTATCAAGCCTTCTTATAATGGCTTTTGAAGACTCTTGAAATTCTTCTTTTTTTTGTTCCTTGGTAGTTGGACCCAGATTAATGGTTTGTACCTTGTATTCGGTGGGTCTCACCTCATCCTTAAACTTATCTCCTATAGGAACAGCTACATGAATGACTATTATTAAAATCATCTCTCAAAAACTTTAAGACTGTCTTAGCTCTTTTTCTCTGCTTGGGTTGTCCCCATTGTTCCAACAATTTGTCCCAGCTAGGAGTTTCTTCTTGAGAAATTATTGCCATTTTGTTAAGCTTTTCTTTTAGCCAATATGGGACAATAGGTTGCTCAGTTTCTATTTCTTTGGTCAGATTATCAACAACATTTTTCTCCTTTTCTATTAGATCCTCTTGCTCATCCTTGTCTTGGTGAGGACTGTTAGCAACCTCCTCCATATTCTTTTCTATCTTAGGATGGTCCTCCAGTTCATCAATCACCACCTTTTCTGGGGACTTGGATGGTTTTTCCTCTATTGCCTCAAACTCCATGTTCTTTCTTTTTGCCCCAGAGGTTGATTGCCTCATCTCCTGCACAAACTTTCTCCATTCTCCACTTTGAGGAGTAGAGACTTCACCATCTTCCTCCTCTGGTTGTTCAGGGTCATTTGATATGTTTCCTTCTTCATTCACTTCCTCCTCTGAAATTTTCACATTATGAGGAGAAAGAGGAGGAGAATTATTTCCTATATCTAGTCTCTTTTCTCCATCTTCAGTAGGTGCCTCTTCATTCTGCACTTCTTTCTCTGCAGTCTTTGTCTCAACTACAGGGGATGTTTTATGCTTAAGATAATTTCTCCTAACATAAACTTGGGGCTTTTCCCCTGAACTCTCTACATCTACCACTTTGGCCAAGGAAGGAGCATCAATAGTTGTGTCACCTTTTCTAGCTTTGACTGCCTTCTATCCTTCTGATACCAGCTTCCTCTTCCTGAATGGTTGTGATGAATCTCCTACTTCTGTAGTAGCACTGACCTTGGAAGCCCTCTTAGTCTTCGAAGATTGTTTCTAAGTCTGTTTGACTTGAATCTGGCTCCTTGTTTTTCTCTTTATAGTGAGAGGCCTTTCTTCCCTTTCTTCTTCTTTAACATCTTTATCATGAGGCTCAACAGTATTATCACCTTTTTCAGCTTCTGCCTCTTCCTCAGATTGGGATCCCATATCTCCCTTAAAATCATAAGTGAATTGGGTTCCCTCAGCTTCCAGCTTTTTCACTTGATGCTTGACCCATTGTCTTGAATACCTCTTCATTAGTTCAATCACTTGATCTAGATTTGTTACTTCTTCCTCTAACCAGTTTATTTGAGGCAAGGGTTTATTCCTATAAGGCTCATAATCATGTTGTTGGACCAAGTTAACATCATCATCTTGTACTTGGTCTAGTACCTCTACCACTTTGTAGAGTCTTATTAATTTGAGTGGTAACTTGGAAAATCTTCTCCTAATAACATCAAATTCATCTCTGTAATTGGCCTAATAATCCTCAATATGGTCCTTATGCATGAATGTTTTGTAGGCTTTTTTTTGGGCCTTGCCATAAGGATCAAACTTTTTTTTGTTGGTGTGAGTATAATTCAAATTGTGCCATCTCTTATTCAAAATGTTGGGAACTTTGAATAGAAGGGAAAGCCTCAAGAGTTCCCATTCTCAATGGGAATTCTACTCCCAACCCTTTCTTATGTAGGTCCTATTATAAAATCTCCTCAAAGGCTATCATTTGCCTTGTCAATTCTAGTATTAGGAGCTTATTAGTTTGATACCTCGATAATCTGAGTGGGACAGCAAGAGATCCTTGTACCCGACTGTATGTGAATCTTTGAAACTACATAAACCATTGCCCATATTGCTCAATCAAATCCATGGCATCAGTAGAAACTCTAACATGAAGGACACCCTGTAGCAACTTAGGTATGTACATGAAGAATACATCATTTACCCTTCTGTAATCAATTGTTTTATGGTGAAATTGTGGATATATGTCCCATATCCTATCTTTCCCTACAATCCCTTTGCAACTGAGACCTTTGTACTTAGTTTTTCTTTCCAACATGTAGACAAGATATGAAGTCATTTTTAATCATTTAGTCTCTTGCACATTTCTTAATTGGGAATCTAAGTTGTTGCTTATGATTCTAGCCCAATGATAGTGCTTTCCTACCATGATTTATGTGATGGGGTGGAACATCCAGGTATGAAATATATGAGCTTCTTATACCCCCATTACCCTACCTAGGACAGTTATAACATCATGATATTCCATCTTGAAATCACTTCTATGCAATTGTTTAGGCAGCTTAGAATAATGTGGTTTGGGCTTCAATATCCAAGAGTTGTTCATGATTTCCAAAGCCCTATTGGGGTCTTCATCATAAAAATTTATTGCTTCCCCAATATTTATTTCATCAATGAGATTATGGTTTGAGGCAATATTGAACACCTCTATAATGGACTCTTCAGTAATATTTGACATGACTCTTCCTTGTGGTTTGATTATAATCCTTGTTCTAGAGTAATAATGTTTTGCACATTCTAAAACCAACTCTAGGAAAAGTTGTGTTGGAGGGAACCCTGCTGCTTGAGCCAAACTAGTATGGGTGATAATCTAGCCCAATGGAGTTGGTGCATTGCCATACATCCTCTGTTGAAAATCATCATAGCCCACATGTTCGATGTTTTTGTCAGCAATTTTTGACTAGGAAAAAATAATCTTGGACTTTGGCCATATTCCCTTGAAATCATACTTCATCATTTCTACTCTTCTTCTCACCTCCTCTTGTACTAAAGCAGCCTTTGATTTAGATGTCTTGTCTAGGCTCAATTCTTCCTGCATATCGTAGAGAAAAATAATAATCACCCAAATGCAGATAATAACATTACTTGTCATTCATTCAAGAAGAAAAATGGCATTATTAAGTGCAAACTATGATATCAATATGGACCCTAAATAATAATGTAATCCAAACAATTCACTTCATAAAATCATACATAGATATGCAAGTGAATCAAATTCAAATTGATGAATATCCAACCATAAATGCCATACAAACTCATGTGCAAACTCATTTATCATTAACATTTGAAAATTTGAAACTAAAGGAGAAAGGTCAGAATATTTGAGGGAGCTCAGACTCCCTAGCCAGACTCGAGCTTAGTTAATCCAAGCAAGCTTGAATTCCCCTAACTTTGCACACTAGGCACCCTTTGACTTAGAATCATGAAGTGAGATGGAGCTTTTAACACAATCAAGTACATTCAAGCATTAATGAATTTGAAATTACTTCACACAATATTTCCATCAAATTCCATTTCATCACACACATCATGAGATTGAATTTCAAGAAGTTCGGGTATTTCTAGGTGGCTCAAATTTTTTGAGTGAACTAGGAATCAAGTAATCTGAGCTAGCTCAGAATTACCGAAGGCAGGGTACGCTAAAAAATTCACGAAGTATCAAGGCTTGATTATTCATCTTAGGGATTTTGGATGCACAATGGATTCCAAAAATCCAAGGGGGCTCAAATTTCCTAAGCGGATTAAGGCTTGGAAAATTTGAGCTACCTCATAATTTCTTAGAGTCTTGCTCGGGACCAAAATTTTGCTAAATGTTGAATCTATCTTGATCTAAATTGATGAATGATGAGCATTTCACCTTCTTGAGATTAAATCATTATCATTTCATGATGAAATCTTAGTCAAACAATTTGTTCAAGAATCCCTAATATCATTCATCCTATTTCTTCAAGTCTGCAATCCCTAGCTAGGGTTTTTAAGGAATTGGGGTTTCAAATTAAATTTCAAAATAAGGTGACACCCTTTGATCTCATGACTCATTGTCAATCACAAAAATGTAACAAAGATGATATACCTCAAAAATCTTATAAACCCTAGTACTTCACTCCAATCAAATCAACATCAATCATCAACATTTCCTGAACGCACGCCAAAAGAAACAAGAAACCTGAATGAAGTGCTCGAGACAATCACACCCAAACCTTTAAAATGAAAATGCATAACAAGACCTCCTCGACACAAGTTTATTAAACTCAAAGCAAGGAAAATCAATACCAAAACAAGCCCAATAAAGCATAGAAGAGAACCCTACCTTGAAACCGTGCACAAGGAAAAAGGGTGCAATGGAAGTCTCTCAAGAATCCCATGATAATCATGCAAAAAAATGACCATGACTGCAGAGCTTGAAATCAAAATGCACGATGGAAATGGCCTTCCAAACTCAAGAATGCACAAAGTAAAATGACTCAAATGACACCTCAAACATTTCTTATATTCCCCTTTTGGGAATTTTAATCTTATTAAAGTGAGCAATAAATGCACGAGATTACATCTTCAAAAACTCAGGGATACGAAGGTAGCTCAGACCCGAGAAATCCAAGGTAGCTTAGATTTTCTGGCTAGATTGAGGTTCAGGTAATCCAAGCTACCTCAGATTTAATAAACCTGGCCCAAACTTAGTCAATTTTTCCTCCAAATCAAAATTTCAAGCTAAGGTCAATTCTCCCAGAGCCAGGCTACAATTATGATGTTGCAATAAGGCATCTCAAATGCAAATTGATCATTAAGTACCTGGGTGAAACAAGACCAAGATTGAGAGACCTATCCCTTAAGGGGAAAAGGTCAAGACCCTAAGGAAAACAAGCAAACTAAACAAGGAAAAGAGGGTCCCCACCTCTGGTGGGACATGTGTGTGAAAATTGCACAACAAATGGAGACTCTCGCTGGGGAAATACTCTAGAGAATTTCAATGAAAAACTAGAATCAAGAACCCAAAACTTTGGTTTCAATCCTCACATCCGGTCAACCATAGAAAAAGTTTCAAAGCTAATGGACAAGCAGGTTTTTCCTATGCCAAATTCCAAGTGTGTGCAAATTTTTTCATTTCCATCCCACGGCTGCTATAGGGTAACCAAGGTCAATCTAATCAAGCTATGTAAATATTCTAATTCCAAAAGCGGCCTGGATAGAGCCTCGCTGCTAGTCAGGAGTCCATAGCCCTGACGAGGTTATCATTGTGGCTCTCCTGAACATAGCTCTACTTCCAATCAGGCATCCATAACCCTAATAAAGATATTCAGATACTCCTAATCAGGTGAACATTTACTTTTTATTTTCAATATTTTCTTTTCATGTTATTTTGATATTCTTTTAAGATTATTTAAACTTTCCTTTTCACCCTATAAGCAATGAAGCTCACACTCAAGGATGAGAACCACAGTGGCGTTGAAGCAAAAATAGGATTTTTCACTTGACCAGACTTCACAAGGAACCTTCAACAACCTAAGTATTCTTAAGATGTATATATAAGTGTAAGACTCAAGAACATTCCATAACTAGTTCCTAATCCAATGACTAATCCACTTCAAGCATTTAGCACATGTAACACCAAGTAAAGTATTTTCACCAACTTATTCTAGAAGGATGATTAGATCTTGTAAAAGAAATATCTATAATAGTCCTTGATAACATAATGATTTTTGTGCGAGTGCAACACTCCTAGAAGAGAACGATAACCCAAAACCAAAAGCAAAGAAAAAACAAACCCAAACCAAAACTTAAACTAATGCAGACCTACACTAACCAAAACCCAAAAAAGCAAGAACAAAAAACAAAAACAAAGAAAAGAGAAAACCAAAAGGAACAACCCCTAAACTAACTATGTACAAGGAAGAGTTGCAAATAGCTCAGGCCAGGAAGTAATGCTTCAGATACTACCTATTGATAGGAAATGGTACATCCTCCCCAGTGACGGTCTTCAAACGAAAAGCATTATCTCTCAATATCTCTGAAATCTAGAAGGGACCAAGCCAAATCTTGTCAAATTTTCCATGCTCTCCCCTTTTTTCATGTGCTTTATCCCAATATAAGACCAAATCAAAGATTCTAAAGGCTTCCACCTTGGTTTTTCTATCAAACCATCTCTTAACAACACCTTGGTGCTTAGCAAAGTTCTCTAACACTTCATCTCTTTTCTCTTCAAGTTGCAGAAGCTCAGCCAGATGAGCCTCGTGTCTATCCCCTTCATCATAATAATTATTAATGAATTCCAAAGTGGGGATTTTCAGCTACATTGGAAATACTAGCTCAAGACCATACATAAGGTGATAAGGAGAGGTTCCTAGAGAGGCACTATGATCTACCTAGAGAGAAAATATAAGCTAGATGTTCCAATCTTTGGGATTTCTCTCTAGAATCCTACAGATGATTGTCAAAATATTCTTGTTTGTGGACTCAAGCAAACCATTTCCTTGTGGGTAATAGTTAGAAGCAAACTTAATGATGATACCATGATCAAAATCCCATCTAGAAAACTTTAACGAAGAAAATGTAGGACCATTATCATAGACTAAAGCATTAGGATAACCAAAATGATTGATAATACCTTATTCTAGAAAATTGATCACTACTTCAAAAGAACACTACTTACTAGCAAGAGCTTCAGTCCACCTAGTAAAGTAGTCAGTTATTGTAAGAATGTACTTGTGGCCTGCAGAGGAAGGTGAGTTGATTGGACCAATAAATTCCAATCCCCACTGCGTGAATGGTTTTACCTCAATTACTTGTTGGAGAGGAAGTGTTGAATGCTTCTCCTTACTATCTGGAGTTTGTCATACATGGCAGGTTCTCACATGGTTGTGTGCATCCTTAAACAAAGTGGGCCAATAATACCCTACCCTTAAGATCTAATTTGTAGTATCTAGTTTAGAAACATGCCTTGTGCCATACTTGTCATGGAATTATGTCATCACCTATGCATCCTCTTCTTTTCCAAGACAGCGAAGATAAATTCCTTCATGATTCTTCTTATATAGGATAGCTCCTATCAACATAAAGTTGTCACTCTTCAAACACAACACTCTCTATTGTATAGTGTTGAGATGGTCAGGACATTTTTTATTCAACAAATAATAGACAATTTCATCATACAATTCATCTAGAGAGACATCTTAAATGTGGTATTGTTGGTCTATGATATTGGGACCAATTTCAGCCATAGTCTTAGTCAATCCTTTCCCCCTCACAAGCTTCATGGGTTGTATTTCGATGTCATACTCCTATAGAATTATAACCCATTTATCCCTATGCTCTCCTAGTTAATTTTGCATCAGCAAAAGCTTGACTGCAAGATTGGGTACTATCGTGAAGACCTTGTTTCTAAGAATGTAATGTTGAAATTTCTTCACACCTCTTACTAGAGCCTAAGCTTGTTTTTCTACACTGGGATATCTCAATTTTGCATCTTTTAATGGAACACTCATGAAATCTATCGGGTGTGTACTTCCTTGGTCAGATTTCTAAGTTAACATACTAGCACAAGAATGATCATATGCAAATGAATATATATAAAAAGGCTTGGAATAATCTAGGCTCACTAATATTGGTGCATCAGCTATTGTCCTCTTAATTTTTGCAAAATCCTCTTTCACTTCAGCACTCCATTCAACCTTTGCATCCTACTTCAACATAGCATTCAGAGGTTTAACTATTTCTAAAAATCTAGTAATAAATTTTTGAAATTTTTGATTTTCCCAAAGGACTTCATCTCCTTTTTACTGGTGGAGGTTGGATCTTCAGTATAACTTCTATTCATTTTGGATCAATAGATATTCCTTATTCTAAGATAACATGTCCTAGCAACTTCCCCTCAGTAACTCCAAAGATTCATTTCTTAAGATTAAGTGAAATACTAAATTCTCTGCACCTTTGCAATACTTTGCAAAAATCTGCATTATGATCACCTCATTTATTGGAGAAAACCGTTAAATCATCCATATAGATAATGATGCACTTATCAATGATATATTTGAAGGAAATTTCCATGGACCTTTGAAAGGTTTCCCCTACATTAATTAACCTGAAATGCATTCTCCTGTAAGCAAAGGTACCCCACTTTGTAGTGAAGGCAGTCTTGTGTCTATCCTCATATTGTACCATGACCTGATTATACCCTGAGTATCCATTCAGAAAACACGTCATCTAGGATCCATTAACGATTTGTAAAACCTCATCCAATGATGGGACAAGGTATTTGTCCTTTTTTGAAGCACGATTAAGATTTTTGAAGTCAACACAAAACCTAATTTCTTCATTTTTCTTCCTTATTGGAACCAAATTAGCGACCCAAGTAAAGTGCATAACTAGAAATATGATGTGAGCAGATAATAAATTTTGTACCTCTTTCTAGATAATTGGTTCCAACAAGGCATTAATTGGTCTCTGCCTTTGCCTAAATGGCTTGGCACATGGCTTGAGAGGAATAGTGTGTGTAATAATGGAAGTATCATATGTCTTTAGATCTTTGTAACTCCAAGCTATAACATCTTGATATGCATGAAGTGCATCAATAATTCCCCTCTTTTCTTCTAGAGTACACACCTTCCCAATAAAAACATTCTTAGCATTGTCTGGAGTCCCCATATTATATGTATCACATTGGCTGCTAATGGAATCCTTTTTCCTTTGATGTTCTTGATCCTTTATCCTATCCAGATCAAAAATTCTCTCCAGCTATACAATCCCTCTTGGAATGGTGTTGTTTTTGAGGTTGATAACTCCTTCCAAGTCCATTTTTTCTTCCTGGGGCTCCACCTCATCAATTATTTGAGAAGTAAACACATTAGAGCTTGTAATAAAATCAAGAATATTCTTTTCATCTTCAAACACCTAAAACTTCGTTACATTATCGAGCACGAAGGGTACTGGAGTGAGCTCCTCAGTGAACTTCAAACCTGAGAGTGACAAGCGCTACAATGTGCTTGTTTCATGTGCTAGATCATCTACAATCTTATTCTTGCTACGGGGTATTAGTTGAATATTAAAAGCATCAAACCCCTCAATGAGATCCCACACTCTATGCCTGTAATTGGTCATCCTTCTTTCATGACATGAATACTGCTTTATAACTTTCCTAACTACTAGCTCAGAATCTCCAAAAACTTGTAGAATTTTAACTTTTTTACTCAATTCCATAAGCAATCCATGAATTAAGGCCTCGTATTCAGCTACATTATTAGTGCAATGGAACTAGAGTCTATGAGTAGTGAAGAAATTTTTACCTCTAGGACTGATCAATTCAAAGCTAGCTCCAACACCCTACTTATACTTGGATCCATCAAATTTGAGTGTCCAACAACCAGCAGCACTTGATCCTTTCACTCTATGCTCATTAGCTTTGCTGCTGCTTAGAGGTTCATTCAGAGGCATTGGGTTTTTACCTTTTAGGTCATCCTAGATACTTTGTACACTTATCTTGACAACTAGAGATGGATTGATGCATTTTTGTATTTTCTCTACTATTTTTTGGTAGAGGTAGCATTCTAATTTTGAGTGAGAGGCATTGTGGACCCTGCACCAATTTGTAAGGAGTGGTTCTTCAAAGTTCATGTCTCTACCTAGCTAAATTTGGTCTTCTATGCATTTCTGAATAAATTCTTGAAAGCTATCTAACAAACTAAGTTGGCCATCTTCTTGATCATCACCCTCCTCTATTGATTCAACCAATGCTCCATTGTTGCTATATTCTGATGTGAGCTCATTGGGTATGATCTACAACATGAATATTTCATTTGTACATGGTTCTGGAGGAGGGGCTGTAAGTACATAATTCCCCAAACTGACCTCTGATACTAATATCTCATTTGAAGTATTTTGATATTTAGTGATCACATACTTCATTCTTGGTTCCCTCTCAATCCTGATCTAATTTGGTACTCCCTTCTAGGGAAGCCGCGTGTGAGAATGATTAGTTGACACATATCCATTTAATACCTTAGTGAAATCCCTGCCTAGGATCAGACCATATGTATCAGGAATATCTGCCACTTGGATGTTAATGATTTTCTAAATCTTAGGATTTGATGCAATTTGCATAGGAATCATATTTAGCTCTCCTACCACATTCACCTCTATCTTATCCAATTGAGTGACCTTTCAATGAGAAGTTGCAGGAGTAATACCTAAGGCTCTACAGACAGCAAAAGGCATGACATTTATGGAGGCTCCTAAGTCTAAAAGGAAGTTGTGTAAGTTTTTCCCAAAGAGGTGTAGAAATTAGAAAAGGGGTTTTGGTCTTCCCTTGAAATAAACTTATAGGAGTATCATCTTGTGCAACCTGACCCCTATCCTTTTCTATTCCTTTATCTTTAGATTGCCCTTGATTTTGATCTTTTGATGTCTATGAACTAGGAGTCTTCCCAACTACTTCATTAACTATCCTATCTTGAGAGACTACATGGGTTCTAAAAGTTCCTAAGACTACATTTCTAATAGAAGGAACCTTAACAATTCAAAAGCAGAAAGACTTGCCTTCAATTTCTTGATCTCCTCAACTACATATTCACCCAATTGTTCTGTACTCATGTCAACATGAGTAGCTTTAGGATAGTCTACCAACTTTTCCTTGCCTTCATCAATGTTCTTTCCCTTAGAGGAATTAGACTATCCTCCTTTTGAAAAATATTGTGTTGGAAAATTAGGATAGGATGGATTGTTACTGGCATGTGGGTCAGGTGGTGTGGTGAAGTTATTTGGAGAAATTGATTTAGTGAATGGACCTCCAACTTTCCTACTCCTAAAATCATACTTTCTAGTGAGTTGTTGGAACATCTTCAATGCCAATTTCCTCCTCATCTAAAGGGCCGATATCATTTCCAGTACCTTCATGGAACAATTGTGAAATCTCATCTTCATTGCATACTTTTTCCACCTTGTCATCTAGTTCACTTGATTCTTGCTCTAGTCCATTCTCTTCACTTTGTGGGAAAGGAGCGTGATTCAACACCAAGACCGGAAAATCATAAGGGCAAAATGGTACCAAATCTTGATTGCTAGAATTATTCTCCACCTCGTACTAAAAGATAGATGCAATAGTTTGGAACTCTGGGAAATCTAGCTCAGAGTGTTGATTCATTTTGTGAAGTCTACACCACCCTGACAGAGTTGCCTTAGCTAAATAAACACCACTTGAATATGTTTCCTAATTAGTTGGTTGGTCTAATGGGGTAGGAATATCTCCATTATTTGGCCTTGTATTCCATGTTTTGTTGTTTCTTGGGGATTGTCTTCTATAAAATCCCTGGATGCATGACTATCCTTTATCAAAGTTTTGTCCAGATGATTGCCCTCGATCAAAGTTCTCTCCATACCCTTACACAAAATCCCTATTTTCCCTATTTTATTTGTTCGACATGTTTCTCTAGGCAACTTGGAGTTGACTATTATGATTCATCAGGTAAGTTACTTCCATATTCAGCTTCTTGACTTGTTCTGTCGGCTCATCTAGCCTTTCTTTGTTAGGATTACTATAAGATGTGGATCCTGCATTGTTCTAAGAATATCCTGGTGGTGTCCCTGAGCTGAGTGACTAATTCAATACCTCATAATTCTACAGATAAGTGGGGAAATTAGATTTTGTTGTGGATTAAGGGGTTGATTGACATTTTGAGGATAACTAGTTATTGGTTGAGCTTGATTCATTGGAGGACCTGGGTGTGGGACCAAGGGAAATTGTGGTACTAGATTCATGATGGGTGTATGATTGGTCAAAGCTTGATTAAGTGCTTGAATTTGTCCAGGGTGAGTAGTTAGTCCCAAATATGGAAAAGGTCCTAAAAAATGCTGCCTCAAGTTCATACTAACCTTGACTAGTTTTGTATATGCACCAAGAAAAGTGTTAGGAGGATTAGGTCTCCATTTAAGGAAGGTAGTGGTAAGGCTTTCAAGGGATTCATACTAAACTTTTAGAGTAGTAGCATCATCCACAGCATAGGGAGCCTATAGCCTAGTGTATGAATGATGAAATCTATTATTAAATGACCCTATAAGCTCATTGATCTCCCTCTTAACCTTAGTAACCTATAGATACAACTCATTGGCACTAATGGGAATTTTGAACTTCTACAGAAAAGCATTTTCTAGTTCAGTCCAATTGTGTATGGATCCAGCAGGAAGATGGTTGTACCAGTAAAAAGCATCCTCTCCTAGGGAATATGGGAAAATCCTACATGCAACATCTTCATGTTGATTCCTCTATCCCTGAGACAAGTCTGGAAAATCCTAATGTCCTCTTCTACAATCATATTAGGCTCATTGATATGAAACTTGGAGCAGAAGTGCTCAGGATTCTTTAGCATGACATTGTAGTTGTTAAAGGACAAGGGTGATGGGTTATTTTCCAAGAAATCCATTGGTGGTGGTGGATGTGGTAGTGGTTGATTAAAATTTGGCTAGGGTTGTTGAATGGGAATGGCCTCAAAACCAAATGATGAAGGAATTGATGAAGATGAAGATGATGGAGAGGATGGAAATGGTGGAGCAGATGATGATTCTCCCCTTCTTCTATTCCTTCTTAACCTAGTAGTGGCTTGTAACTTCTAGAAATCTTCCTCCCCTAGCATAGATCTAGTTCTTCTTTAAAATCTCTAAGGAGAAATTGTAGATAGAAAACGCTCCAGTTTGCTTATTCAATCCCTCCTTCTAGCGCCACTCTATTGATGATGTTTTCTAGACAACAACAACTCAGACAAAATATACGTATCCTATCTCTCTTGAAAGGTAAATCTCTATCAGCAAGCCTCAAGAGATAACCCCAAGGTCTCTAATGTCAGGTTTTCACAATGCATATACGACTCTATGATAAATGTGAAAATGTTGGTAATCACAAGGGGCCTTACAAAACAAATGTTGGAAACTTCAAATTCATCAAATCTTGCAATATGTTAATGCTTTTAATCCTAAAAGTAACCCATATTTTAAAATAAATATTAAAAGATAAAGGGTTTAGAGATATTTCTAAAACTAAACCTCAGACCAATTATGCAAACAATCTAATATCCAAAGTGGACCAATCCTTCAAAACCAATTCCTCCCTAACCTAGATTAAACCTGCAATTTCACATAAACAGTGCAATCTTCTAAGGAAATAAAGATTTTCAGATCATGGAGCATTCAAACAAATCAACCTTATTTTATAATTGAAATGAATAAATACCCACAATTGAACTTAGCACATAAATTTAAGGCCCAAGCTAACTTTACATAGCAACTACAATCAACAAGCTGCTAAAAGTATGGACCAAGGATTGCTCAAACACCTCAAATCTTAAATCATTAACACAATTGCATCAAATATAAATCTAAAATCCAACATGCAATCACAACTTCAAAGCAGTTTCTCAAAGATATAGAGAAACAAGAACCATGCATAGTGGATAACATAAGAAAGAGCACCATAGAACAATGTCTTTACTTATATTGAATCACCCAAGTTTGCAACAATTCAAGTATCCATAATGTTTCAGCACTTTCTCTCATAAACTACTAACTCCTAGCACAGTTCTAACTATTCAAACTATGTTTAACCCTTACAAATGAAGCTGGGGCCTCAATTTATAGAGAAATTACATTAGGTCAGCCAAGAATTAGGGTTTATAGCATTAGTTTGGCCAAGTAGGTCAGTCTAGAGAGTTTTTTAAATAAAATAAATTACATTAAATGTTTGTAAACTAGCTCTAGGTTGACTTGGGACCTTCTAGAAATATTCCTCTTAATGACACAAAATTCAAGGTCACCCATTCTAGTTGTATAGTCACATGACTAGCACAAGTTCTTAGGTGGCTGCAAGCTAGCTATTTTCTCCTTCTTTATTAGTTTCTAATTTTCTAGACAGCTCTTTGACCTTTTCTAATATTTCCACCATATCTACTAGGTATGGAACTGGGATAAACTTAACTCTTGCCTTATGAGTTTTATATTCTTCTAAATATTAGGGCATCATTTTATTCCATTCAACCTGCAACTCATGATATTTATCTAGCTTTGAGATATAGATAGTTGCATCCTCCATATTGTCTTTGGTCATAGGAGCATTGTCAAAAGGGGCATAAATTTCATGCCACCACACCTATAATCTATTGATATTCATGTTCTTTTGACAAAACTTCCTTCTCCAAGTCATTATTTCTATAAAACTATTACAACTATTATATATCTCCTTCATTTTTTCCTTTAGCTTCATTATCTTCTTTAAGGCCTTAGAGAGTAGCTCTTTTCTATACTCCCAAACTTCTATCCACTCCTTCACCTTACCGATTTTATCAGAGGAAAAGATGTTCATCTTGGCCAATTCATCCTTAGGCACCTATAAGATTATCTTCAACTCTCCAATAGTCGATTCATCAACCTTATTGCAATCTGAAGCAAACTGGGAAGTGTCCTCTAGAAATTCAGAAGCCTTAGCATAGATATTGAAGATTTTTTGAATTGATTCATCTCCCCTGGTACTTACATCATGTAACCACCCCTGAGTGTTATGAACAAAGGACTTCAATCTCTCAATTTCTGAAACTATTTCCTTTGGTAACAATCCTTCAGGAATGGTGCTATCACTGCTAGCAATTTGTAGAGGCTTCATTAGATGTTGGACATATTTATAGACAACATTCAATAACTTTTGTAGCTTTTCATTCTCCTCTATTTCTTTATGAATCCTTCTTAGAATGAGTTGTGAACACTCTTGAAATTCTTCTTTTTCCTGTTCCTTAGTAGTTAGACCCAAATTAATGGTTTGTACCTTGTAACTAGTGGGTCTCACGTCATCCATGAACTTATCTCCTATAGGAATAGCTACATGAATGACTTTGTTATTAATCTCATCTCTTGAAAACTTTGAGACTGTCTTAGCTCTTTTTCTTTGCTTGGGTTGTCCCCATTGTTCCAACAATTTTTCCCAGCTAGGAGTTTCTTCTTGAACAATTATCAGATTTTTGCTGAGCTTTTCTTTTAGCCAATTTAGGACAATAGGTTGCTCAGTTTCTATTTCTTTGTTCATACTATCAACAACATTTTCCTCAACATTTTTCTCCTTTTATGGTTGATCTTATTTCTCATCCTTATCTTAGTGAGGACTGTCAGGAACCTCCTCCATATTCTTTTATGTCTTACGATGGTCCTCTGATTCATCAATCACCACATTTTCTAGGGACTTGGATGGTTTTTCCTATACTACCTCGGATTCCATGTTCTTTCTTTCTACCCCAGAGGTTGATTGCCTCATCTCCTACACAAACTTTCTCCATTCTCCACTTTGAGGAGTAGAGACTTCATCATCTTCCTCCTCTGGCTATTTAGGGTCATTTGATATGTTTCCTTCTTCATTGGCTACCTCCTCTGAAATTTGCACATTATGAGGAGAAAGAGAAGTCGAATTATTTCCTATAGCTTTGCTCTTTTCTCCATCATTAGTAGGTTCCTCTTCATTCTACACTTCTTTATCTGCAGCCTTTGTCTCAACTATAGGGGATGTTTTATACTTAGGATAATTTCTCCTAACATACACTTGGGGCTTTTCCCTTGAACTCTCTACATCTACCACTTTGGTCAAGGAAGAAGCATCAATAGTTGTTTCACCTTTTCTAGCTTTAGTTTCCTTCTATCCTTCTATGACCAGCTTCCTCTTTCTAACTGGTTGTGATGACTCTCCTCCTTCTATAGTAGCACTGACCTTAGAAGCTCACTTAGTCTTCAAAGATTCTTTCTCAGTCTGTTTGAATTGAGTTTGGCTCCTTTCTTTTCTCTTTATAGTGAGAGGCCTTTCTTCCCTTTCTTCTTCTTTAACATCTTCATCATGAGGCTCAACAGTATTATCACCTTTGTCAGCTTATGCCTCTTCCTCAAATTGGGATTCCATATCTCCCATCAAATCATAAGTGAATTTGGTGCCCTCAGCTTCCAGCTTTTTCACTTGATGCTTGACCCACTATCTTGAATACCTCTTTACTGGTTCAGTCACTTGATCTAGACTTGTTACTTCTTCCATTGACTAGATTATTTGAGGAAAGGTTTTATTCCTGTAAGGCTCATAATCATGTTGTTGGACCAAGTTAACCTCATCATCTTATACTTGGTCTGATACCTCTACCACTTTGTAGTCTTTTTAATTTGAGTGGTAACCTAGAAAATCTTCTCCTGATGACATCAAATTCATCTCTACAATTGACCCAATAATCCTCAATATGGTCCTTATGCCTGAATGTTATGTTAGCTTTTTTTGGGGGCCTTTGCATAAGGATCAAACTTATTTCTATTGGTGTGAGAGTATAATTCAAATTGTACCATCTCTTTTTTAGAATGTTGGGCACTCTGAAAATAAGGGCATGCCTCAAGAGTTCCCATTCTCAATTGGAATTATACTCCCAACCCTTTCTTATGTAGGTCCTGTTGTAAAATATCCTCACAGGCTATCATTTGCCTTTCAATTCTAGCATTAGGAGCTTATTAGTTGGAGACCTCAGTAATCTAAGTGGGATAGAAGGAGATCCTTGTACCTAGATGTATGTGAATCTTTGAAACTACATAAACCATTTCCTATATTGCTTAATCAATTCCATGGCATCAACAGAAACTCTAACATGGAGGGCACCCTATAGCAACCTAGAAATTTACATGAAGAATGCATCATTTTCCCTTTTGTAATTGGTTGTTTTATGTTGCAATTGTGGATATATGTCCCATATCCTCTCTTTCTCTATAGTCCCTTTGCAACTAAGACCTATGTACTTAGTTTTGTTTTCCAACATGTTGACAAGATATGAAGTCATTGTGAATTTGTTGGTCTCTTGCACACTTCTCAATTGGGCATCTAATTTTTTGCTTATGATTCTAGCCCAATGATAGTGCTTTCCTACCATGATTTGCATGATGGGGTATAACATCCAGGTATGAAATATATTAGCTTTTTCTACCCCCATTACCCTACCTAGGAGAGTTATAACATCATGATATTCCATCTTGAAATCACTTCTATGCAATTGTTTAGGAAGCTTAGAATAATGTGGTTTGGGCTTCAATATCCAAGAGTTGTTCATGATTTCCAAAGCCCTATTAGGGTCTTCACCATAAAACTTTATTACTTCCCCAATATTTATTTCCTCAATGAGCTTGTGGTGTGAGGCAATATTGAAGACCTTTGCAATGCACTCCTCAATAATATTTTCCATGACTCTTCCTTGTGGTCTGCTTATAATCCTTTTTCTAGATTCATAATGTTTTAACATTCTAAAACCAGCTCCAAGCAAAGTTGTGTTGGAGGGAACCTTGCTGCTTGAGCCAAACTAGTATGGGTGATAATCTGGGCCAATTGAATTGGTGCATTGCCATACATCCTCTATTGAAAATCATCATAGTCCATATGTCCCATGTTTTTGTCTGCAATTTTTGACCAGGAAAAAGAAAATCTTGGACTCTAGCCATATTCCCTTGAAATCATACTTCATCCTTTCCACTCTTCTTCTCACCTCCTCTTGTACTAAAGCAACCTTTAATTTAGACGTCTTGTCCGGGATCAATTCTACCTACATCTATTAGAGAAAAATAATAATCACCAAAATGCAGATAATAACATTACTTTCCATTCATTCAAGAAGAAAAATGGCATTATTAAGTGCAAACTGTGATATCAATATGGACCATGAATAATAATGCAATCCAAACAATTCACTTCATAAAATCATACATAGATATGCAAGTGAATCACATTCAAATTGATGAATATCCAACCATAAATGTCATACAAACTCATGTGCAAAATAATTTATCATTAACATTTGAAAATTTGAAACTAAAGGAGAAAGGTCAAAATATCCAAGGGAAGCTCAGATTCCTCAGCCAGACTCGGGTAATCCGAGCAAGCTCGGATTCCCCAAAATTTTCACACTGGACACCCTTTGACTTAGAATCATGAAGTGAGATGGAACTTTTAACACAATCAAGTACATTAAAGAATTAATCACTTTGAGATTACTTCACACAACATTCCCATCAAATTCCAATTCATCACACACATCAGGAGATTGAATTTCAAGAAGTTCGGGTATTTCTGGGTGGCTCAAAATTTCTGAGTGAACTAGGACTTGGGTAATCCAAACTAGCTCAGAATTACCGAAGGAAGGGTACACTCAAAAATTCACTAAGTATCAAGGGTTGATTATTTGTTTTTGGGATTTTGGATGCACAATGGATTCAAAAAATCCAAAGGGGCTTGAATTTCATGGCCGAATTAAGGCTCGTAAAATCTGAGCCACCTCAGAATTTTCGAGAGTCTCGCTCGGGACCAAAATTTTGTTAAATGTTGAATCTATCTTGATCTAAATTGATGGATGATGAAAATTTCACCTTCTTGAGATTAAATCATTATCATTTCATGATAAAATATTATTCAAACAATTTGTTCAAGAATCCCTAATATCAGTCATCCTGTTTCTTCAAGTCTGCAATCCCTAGCTAGGGTTTTCAAGGAATTGGGGTTTCAAAAAAAAATTCAAAATAAGGCAACATCCTTTGATCTCACCTTTGATCACAAAAATGTAACAAAGATGATACACCTCAAAAATCTTATAAACCCTAGTTCTTCGCTCCAATCAAATCAATGTCAATCATCAACATTTCTTGAATGCACGCCAAAAGAAACAATAAACCCAAATTATGGCCTTAATAAAATCACACGCAAACCTTTAAAATCCAAATGAATAGCAAGACCTCCTCAACACAATTTTATTAAACTCAAAGCAAGGAAAATCAATACCTAAACAAGCCCAATCAAAAGCATAGAAGAAAACCCTACCTTGAAATCATGCATGAAGAAAAAGGGTGCAATGGAAGTTTCTCAAGAATCCCATGATGATCACGCAAAAACATGACCCTGATTGTGGAGCTCAATCAAAATGAATGATGGAAATGGCCTTCTCCTCAAACTCAAGCATCCATAAAGTAAAATGACTCAAATGACACCTCAAACATTTCTTATATTCCCCTTCTGGGCCTTTTAAACTCATTAAAGTGAGCAATAAATGCACAAGAGTACGTCTTCAAAAACTCAGGGATATGAAGGAAGCTCGGACCTGGGAAATTTGAGGTAGCTCAGATTTTCTAGGTAGATTGAGGTTTAGGTAATCCGAGATACCTTGGATTTACCAAACCTATCCCAAACTTAGTCAAATTTTTCTCCAAATCAAAATTTCAAGCTAAGGTCAATTCTCCAAGAGCCAAGATGCCATTATGGTGTTGCAATAAGACATCTCAAATGCAGATTGATCATTAAGTACCTAGGTGAAACAAGACCAAGACCGAGAGACCTATCCCTTAAGGGGAAAAGGTCAAGACCCTAAGTAAAACAAGCAAACTAAACAAGAAAAGAGGGTCCCCACCTCTGGTTGGGCGTGTGTGCAAAATTGTACAAGTACCAAATGTATGAGATGTTTACTGAAAGTTATTCCCTATCAAATATGTTATTTAAATTAGTGAACCGATGCATTAGTTTTTGGGTCTAGATTCTACCACAAGACAAGCTATGACTCTGATATCTTAACTATGTCATTATGATTCACTCAAATAGTTATATTCGGGATCTTGAGAAGTTTTATGCTAGGAGAAGTAAGTTATTAATGACAAAGTTTAACTCTGTACACTACAATTGTTTCTCTACTCGGTACATCTATGCGGAAGACTCTGCACCTTCTTATGAAGAACATTCAGATGCTATGGTTCCTATGGTTATCTCTCTAATGGTATTATGATGAAAATATGATGTTTCATCGTATTTAGAAGTTGTTTGACCATTTGAATATTTTATGTTTGGGTCCAATCTTGGCTAACCTAACACATGGTATGTATTAAGAAGATTGAATCTACCTTGGGGATGTTTTGTATAGATCTTAGCCGAATTAATATGATGTACTACATGGATGATAAATGTGTTAATCTTATATGATGTTGACAACAGTTCTCTTTGATTATTTTTCTTTCATCCAATTAGGTCAACCTAATTGATGAATGAAATACAAGTATATATATATATATATATGAGACTCTCTAGAGAAGATAGACAAGAAAGGTGTGAGTGATATAAAAAGAAGATGTTTTGCGAGTGTATTTGCATGGTGTGAGCCTAAATGATTTATCAACCCAAGACCATAATAGAATTATTGAGCCACTACTAGGAGAAGCAATACTAATTATACAAAGCTTAATTTGGAACTAAACTTTGCACAAGGTGCATTCCATTAGTTCATACTTTTGGCAGTGAGCCATAACTTTTATATTCTGGAATTTTAAGTCATCTTTTGTATCTCTAGATTGTAGTCCTGTGGACAATGAATCCTTCTATTGGCAGTGAGCCTTAGGTAGTGAGCCTTTTGTAATCATTTTTGATATTCTCTATATTGTGAGTTAATCCTCATTTTGGTTTTTCCCTCATTGGGTTTTCCACATAAATATGGTGTTATTGTGTTTATTTGATGGTTTTCAGTTTTTGCACTTACACTTAATGTTTAATCATTTAATAAGTGTCAAGGTTTTGTTCTGGTAAATGATTTAAGGGTTTAATTTGGGGACAAATGATTCACCCCCCTCTCAGTTGTCTAGTTCAACAATTGGTATCAGAACCTAGTCCTTTGGAATGAGTTTAACAACTCGAAGGAGATCTTGGTAGGTTAAAAAAAATGGTTAAGGGATCTAACTTGCATGAAGAATTAAGAAAAAATATTAAAGAGTCTAAAAATGAAGATCTAAAAGAAAATATCAAGAAATCATATGAATGTATTCAGAAACTAAGGAATCAGATCTGAAAGTTCAAGTTGAAACATAAAGAAGTTAATCAAGAACTAAAGGAAGCAAAGGAAACTGTTGAGAATCTAAGAATGAAACTTGAAGAAAGCAGAAGGGTGGAAGAGAATCTTAAATTCGAAATTGAACAAAGCAAGATAGAGGAAGGATTCTTGAAAGAGATTATCAATCAAAAGACAAAAAAATATGATAAGCTTGAACAAGAAGTAGTAACCCTAAGAGCTAATCTGGAAAAAGAAAAATATCATGAAGAAAGGTTCAAGACAAGCTCTACAATGCTTGATGAGTTGATTTCATCTCAGAAACCTGCAAAGGATAAAGGTGGTCTAGGACTTGAAGAAGGACAAAGCTTAAATACTAAACCAGTTTTCAACAAAGTGGACAATCAAAGGAAATTTCAAGGAAATACTTATCAAAACAAGAACTAAAGGAACAATACCGGAAGGATTCCCATACGACAACCTAATGCTCAAAGGTACCCATCTCTTAATGGTATTTTTTTCTCATGCATTAAATTTGGACATAGAGCAATAGAATGTAGAGGTAGGATGAACCAAAATACAATGAGTCAGAATGTTGGATTCTTTGTTGGACAATGTTATGTTTGTAACAAGTTTGGACATATAGCTACCGAATGTAGAAGCAAAATGATGATGAATAGGTTTAATATTAGTAGAAGGATTCAATATTTTCAAGGATATTGTTACACATGCAATATCTTTGGACATAAGGCTAATTAGTGCAAGTCAAGGATAAATGAAAATTCATTTGATCAAGGATATGTTATGTGCTACACTTCCAACAAACTAGGACATATCTCAAAATTTTGTAGGAGCAAAGTTGGGAAGAAAACTAATCTGGAATAGAAGATCAAGCCTATGAACAAGGTAGATCTTGAAGAAGTAAGGAGAGAGATGGAAAAAATTTGGAGGAAGAAGGAAGAACCTAAGAACAAAGATGAATCAAATAACCTTGTATTTGTATCTAGTGCAGATACCTCTTCCAAGAACTAAACCCAGTAGTGGTTTATGGGGGAGCAGTCATAGAAAAATATAACAAGCCTCTGATATATTAGGTTTCATGTGATGACACAAGGATAAGTGATGTGAGTCTTTATTTTGATTTAGCATTGGAGAGAATTTTGACAGAAAAGAAGCAAATCAGGAAAATTGCAGAGCTCTTCTTGGTTTATAGTGTATCTCATAAAGTGGTTGGCAACTTAAAAGCTAAAAAGTAATAAATGCAAAATTAGGGAAAAATCAAATGAATCCAAGAAAAGCACCATGACTTGGATAAAAAGGAAGATTGTGGAAATGAGCCTATTGTACCAAGTTCCAGTACAAAGGCTTCATCATCTAAAAATTGATTTAACACCTTTATCTAAGGGGAAGGTAATAAAAAAGTAAAATACTGATGATGATGTCATAAGGGATAAACTAGTTTTTACGATGAAACCATAAAAGTGACAAGTTAAATAAGGAAGTTGAGTGGTCATTCTTTTTCACATTGTGAATTGAATGAGCTAAGTTGTAAGAGATAAGGAGTTAGGTTTGTTGGCAAGAAAAAGTACATAGAACAAAGTTGAAACAATGGAGTCAAAGGCAATGGTGGTATTTGATTTTGCAATGATGAATTTCAGAAATTAAGTAAGTTATAGATCGATGAATTTAACCATGAAAAGATTCAAAATTTTGAAGGTTTTCTTTTAGTTGAGAAAAAACAAAAGATCAAGAGTCTAGGGCACAAGGGTTAGGACATTTAGAGTGAATTTCCATACTATTCGGATGTAGACACTATTTGGTTTTTCCTAAGCAGAATTCAAGGTGATCAGATGATCTTCGACAAACCCTATGGGATTACAAAGGAAGCAATTGTAGCAATTACAGGGTTATGTAATGATGGACCTGTTCTATTAAAGAAGTCAGTGAAGAACAAAGAGGTTGAAGCCCTAACTGGAGTGACAGGAGACCAAAGGGAACTTCAAATTCATACTATAGTCAACCCTATGATAAGATATGTCGCCTATAGAATTTCATATAAGATTTATTTTAGAAATAGGGAAGGCTCTACTTCAATGATTGTTGTTTACATTGCACATCAAATGGTTGAAAATGTTAGAAACCAAGATCAGACATGCAAACTAGAAAAATCCTTCCACAAGAGAAAAATAATAAAAAGTAGAGCAATTTGCATGAAGATGTGCAAATGAATAATATTCAAGAATTCAAAAATTACAAAGGATAAATTGCTTTATAAAAGCAATGTATGCATAACCCTAATATGAAACCCTAGTGTGCACACTTAATAATTAATAAATAATTAATTATTAATGTGCCTAAGTTTAGCTTAAGTAACTAAAGTGATAAGTGACTTAATTAATTAACCAATATGATGTAATTAATTAAGTGAACTAACTTATTACTCTAACACCCCCCTTAAGATGAACTTAGGAAGTAGTTAAAACACTAAAGAAAAGATGCATGAAAGAAAATATGGGTCCCAGAAACAAGGCTTGATCAAGTACCCATGTACAAATGCAATGAATGAGAAAGAGGAGAAAACCTAATGGGACAAAACCCCCCCTCAATGAGATAACCTGCTGCAACGAAGCAATGGAAGAACACTGGTGGAGTAACACTAGAATCTTGAATCTGGAAAGCAAGGAAAGATACTTCTATTTACAAGAAACCATATGAGAGTCACTGAAGGACTCAAGAAAAATCATGATAATGCAACAGCAGACCTAATGCCAAGGAACACTGGAAAACTTCACAAACTAGAACAACCCTAAAATCTTATGAAGCAATAGTAGATGAATAAATGATGCCCCCCATAAGAGGGAATGATATGATGAAAGAATCTAGAAGCTATGTGTATCTCAATGTCAATGCCAAACTATGACTAAAATTGATCCATAGGAGCAAGTACCATGAAGATTCTAGAACATTAACCATAAAATGAATGGTCCTTAAACTGAGATGTGACCCAATGTGAATCTGATGTGATTTAGGATCATTAACCATAGGCTCTCAATATAATATGTGAACTGATGCAAACCAAAATGTGTCAAGCTATGAGCAAGATGGGGCCAAAAGAAACTACAGAATCCAACTACAACTCATGTGAGTTGTCATCACTATGAAGATGAGATCAAAGTGCAACTACACTCTAATCAGATTATTATGCAAGAAACCCCCCTGATGGAACTTTATATAAGTTCATTTATTACAATAACCCATGATTGTAAAAGGAGAGAATGCAAGACATGAATAAATTAGAAATTGAAATTGATATCAGATCTGAGTAGAGGATAGAATAAGCTTTCTGATGCTATGAGAATGGAGAAAAGAGGATAATTGAGGCAAAATATATGCCCTCCAAAGTGAAAACTAAACATCTGACTTCAATAGGAAAAAGTGCACCCAAACTACAAAATCTCTAAAAAATAACTGCACCATGAGAAAATTGGGCTCTCCATCTTTTTGGCAATATCTAGTTTCAAAAATTTTGCCTCCTGGGTCAAAAGTTATGGAAAAATGAAAAAAAGCTATAAAATGGCAATTCAGGGTACTTGAAGGCTAATTGGGTGCAAATTTGAAGGATAAAAAGGTGCAAAATTTTAGCACCTAGGCACTGGTGGGTGGTCACCCATATGACCGCAGGAGCTGATCCTACAAAAAAGAATCCCACCACCAGGCGGGTGGTGGGTGGGTTGGTCAGAGGTGGCACCACCGGTGGCGCCATTGACAGCAACAGAGCCCCCCAGGGTTGGTGATGAGACCAAGGGCCTGGGTAGTAGACTAAATGGGTTGTAGATTGGGCGAATACTAGTAGAAGGAGTTGAGCAGCCAGTGGGAGGATGGATATGCTGGCAAAGGAAGAAGAATTTGATGGGTGGAAAAAGTAGTCGGTGGTGGTCAAAGAAAGATAAACAGTTGGTACTCTGTAGAGAAGGACAGCGAATGGGACATAGTATGGAGTACCCAAAAATTGTAGGCCAAAGATTTTAAAAATCAAACCACCATGCCACCAAAAAGATATATATGCCAAAAGAAATTTAACCAGCCCCATAATTTTATTTTTTTAAATCCCAATTACAAAATTGTAGAACATTAAAACATTTTTTTTATTCTACATTCATACCCTATACCTGGCAGGGCGTATAACATGTTGGGTAAAAAAAAATTCCTAACGAACAGCCAACATTGAATATAGGTGTATTATGCGTCGATTTTCATCTCTCGAACACTCTGGATCTGATGGTGAGGTCTGGTCTACCTCAAAATGCACCAGAAGCTTCGCAACTCCCAAATCTGGCAAATCTTCAAACTCCCATAACTTTGGAATAAAATGTCAAATTTAGGCAAAACAAAAGTCAATCCTGACTTTTTTGACAACCCTAGACTCGAATATGAGCTCATATTTTCTCCAACACGTGTTGAAAGTGACCATGCAAGAAAAACTAGATAGAGAGACAACCTCATGAAGATCTTGCAGCCATAGCCAAAAATAGGCTCAAGGCATGAAACCCTCAAGGAACCTCGAACGTACTCTGCACTGAAATTCTCCAAAAACTAAGAAGGGGCTACAAATCAAAGCTCTAATACCATGTTAGAAACCAAGATAAAACATGCAAACCAGAAAAAGCCTTCCACAAGAGAAAAACAATAAAAAGAAGAGCAATTTGCATGAAGATGTGCAAATGAATAATATTCAGAAAAAAATAAATTACAAGGGATAAATTTCTTTATAAAAGCAATGTATGCATAACCCTAATATGAAACCCTACTGTACACACTTAATAATTAATAAATAATTAATTATTAATGTGCCTAAGTTTAGCTTAAGTAACTAAAGTGATAAGTGACTTAATTAATTAACCAATATGATACATAATTAATTAAGTGAAATAACTTATTACTCTAACAGAAAAGAATGAGTATTTTGACTTGTGTGAGTTATTGAGGAATCATTTAATGGAGAAAATTACTATGAAGAAGAATGACAATTACCCTTTTCATTTTGGATCTCTGGTTATATGTTTGATGATGTATTTTCTAAATTCGTTACCATTGAAAGAGAATGTTGTGTGGAAGTATATTGTACTGGTTGGGAAGCAGGTCTACCGATACATGGAATGTCTAGCAAAGAAGGAAAAGATTTTTAAAGAATACTTTGCAAACAAAATAAATGCATGGAGCTATGGTATGGTTTCTAGTCCATTTGGGATGTTTGAGCCAGAATCTTCCTCTAGGAAGAGGAAAGCAAGAAGAGTCATTTCAAGTTCCCCTCCAGAAATAAAGAAGTTGAAGATAGAGGAGAAGAAAGAACAAAAGGAAGTAAATATTATAGAGACATTTGATTTGGTATCAACGAATGATGATGAAGAATATTTTACTAAAGAGAAGGTGTTGAAGATTCTTGTGTGATCTGATGGACTGAAGAAGATTGGAGATGTTTGGTTGTCCTAACGAATATATGAACAGGATGAGATCACATATGCCTTTGTTGTTTATATAATTCATAATGATATTTATCTGATTGAATTAAAAAATGTTTTACCAAAAGTATTGATTGAGCATATTAAAGACAGACTAAAGGTACTATCACCTAGGGAAACAAAAGGAAAAGATGAGATTCAATTGGTTATGGAAGAAAGATGCGAAAATGCATAGAAGAGATTGACTGAGAGCATAAATGAATTGAAGACATGCATCAAAAGCATAAACTGTGTGTATAGGTATTGTCTCTGGTGACCTACTGCTATCAGAAACTATAGAGAAAAAATTGATGCTATTGAGCTTGAGCTGGATTCTATTGGAAAGACATATAATATCCTTAATGACAAGGATGGAGTGCAAAAGAAAAGGATCAATTCCTTACAATTTGAACTTGCAGAAATTTTGGTACAGAGGGATAGTATTGTGAAGGCATTTTGGAAAGTCAAAGAGATAATTGAATTGAGATCAGAACAACTTTTTGGTCTCCTAGTGGAAGCTGAGAAAAATAAACAAAATATCACTATCCTCGATACACTTCTGGAAACAATTGATTTGATAGTGATGAACAACAGTATTTGTGTAAATATTAGATTGGAAGTGGATTCTTGGAAGACATTTCTTCTGAAATTAAAAGAAAAATACAAAGAGATATTTTAGGAGAAGAAGGATTGAGGTAAAGAACCATTTTTTTATATCATTTTTCTAAGACTTTTTTTGTGTACAAAATTTTGGAGTAAGGGGGAGATAAATCTTCCTTCTTTTCCATTAATTTCAAAGGGGGAGAGAGAACATGTGAAAAGAATGGAAATAATTATAGCTCATCAAAAGGGGAAAACTACAAAGGATTTTGTTTTTTGATTTTCACATCTTGTGTTGCCATCAATGACAAAGGCGGAGATTATTGGAAATTGGATTACATCAAATGGTTGTCATTGATTTCAACACAATACCAAATGTATGAGATGAGATGTTTACCAGAAGCTATTCCCTATCAAAGATGTTCTTTATCAGTGAACCGGTGCACTAGTTTTTGGGTTTGTATTCTACTACAAGACAAGCTATGACTTTGATATCTTAACTATGTCATTATGATTCACTCAGATGACTATATTCAGGATCTTGAGAATTTTTGTGTTGGGAGCAGTAAGTTATCAATGACAGAGTTTAACTCTATACACTATAGTTGTTTCTCTACTCAGTACATCTGTGTAGGAGACTTCGCACCTTCTTATGAAGAACATTCAAATTCTATGGTTCCTATGGTTAGCTCTCTAATGGTAGTATGATGAGAATCTAATGTTACATCGTATTAAAAAAAAAATTGACCATTTGAAGCTTTTATGTTTGGCTCCCAGTCTTGGTCGACCTAACACATGTTATGTATTAAGAAGATTGAATCTACCTTGGGGATGTTTTTTATAGATATTAGCCGACCTAATATGATGTAAGATACATGGATAAGAAATGTGTTCATCTTATATGATGTTGAAAAGAGTTATCTTTGATTATTTTTCTTTCATCCAATTAGGATGGCCTAATTGATGAATGGAATATACTTATATATATATATGAGACTCTCTAGAGAAGATAGACAAGAAAGGTGTGAGCGATGTAAAAAGAAGATGTTTTGCAAGTGTATGAAAATAGTGTGAGCCTAAATGATTTATTAACTGAAGACCAAAACATAATTATTGAACGATTGTTGGGAGAAGCAATACTACTTATATAGAGCTTCATTTTGAACTGAACTCTACACAAGGAAGGTGTATTCCATTAGTTCATACTTTTGGCAGTGAGCCATAACTTTTATATTTTGGTAGTAAGCCATCTTTTGCATCTCTAAGTTGTAGGCCTATGGACAGTGAGTCCTTCTATTGGTAGTGAGCCTCAGGTAGTGAGCCTTTTATAATCGATTTTGATATTCTCTATATTGTGAGTTAATCCTCACAGTGTTTTTTCCCTCATTGTTTTCTCCACGTAAATTTGGTGTTATTGTGTTAATGTGATGGTTTTCAATTTCCACACTTCCACTTAATGTTTAATCATTTAAGAAGTGTTACTTGTTTTTGTTTTGATAAATGATTTAAGGGTTTAATTTGGGGACAATTAATTCACCCCCCCTCTCAATTTTCTAGTTTAAAATTCTAAGCTCACATCCATGTCAAGATTGAAGGAGAAGTGATCTATGAATTTATCAGTGATTTCTTGGAAGGTTTTGATACCTAGAGGAAACTATGAAAACCAATTGATGGTCAGGCCCATCAAGATTCATGGAAAGAGGAGAATCAAATAGGAATCATTGTAGGAAACCTCAATACACATGACATTGAATTCTTTGACGTGATCCATAGGATTTCCTCTCCCTTTGTATTTATCAAATTTAGGGACCTCAAAACCAAGAGGGAAAGGTACCATTGTGATGTTTTGATCGAATGGATATGGATATAGGTTTTGTTGTGTATGGGGCTTCTTCATTTTTCCCATTTGAATGTAATGTATTTGTTGTGTTAACACCTTGAGTTGTGATGCTACATCATCTTGCAGGTTTGGTGGAGGAACATTTGTTCTGTATTATGGGATGGTGGATGGATTGTACATGGGATTTTGATATGATGGGGTGTTGTATATGGTGTCTATGGTGGTGTAGATAATGTGAAGGTGATGGTGATGGAGGCATATATGTTCTTAACATGTTTTTATTGATCATGTTTTGTTGAGGGTTATCTTATAAACCATGTAGTTGTTGTTGTTGTGAGAGTACTTGTTGTTGTTGGGTGTATTGTTGGGATTGTTTTTGTTGTTGGGTCATTAGGGCTGCTTGGTGTGCTTGTTATTGTTGTTGTGTGGCTAAGGTTGCTTGGTGCACTTGTTGTTGGGCCACTAGGGCTTGTTGTTGGGCTTCTTGTTGTTGTTGCGCTACTAGGGCTTGTTGTTTTTCTTTGTGTTATTGTTGTGTGGCTAAGGCTACTTGTTGGGCTTGTTGTGAAACTAAGGCTACTTATTGGGCTTCTTGTTGTTGTTGTGTTGCTAAGGCTACTTGTTGGGCTTGTTTTTGTTGTTGTGTTGCTAAGGTTTCTTGTTGGGCTTGTTGTTGTTGTGTTGCTGCTAAGGCTACTTGTTAGGCTTCTTTTTGTTGTTTGGCCACTAGGGCTTGTTGTTGGGATTTATTTTTTTGCACGGATTATTGATAGGCCTATTGTGCTTGCTGCAAAGCTAGATCATGTGCTTGCAATGTAGGATTTCTTTGTTGTTGGGACATCTACAATGGGCTTTGGGTGTTAATGGTTTGAGTGGGTTGTGGGGTGATGAAAAGAGGTTGGGGTTTTCCTTGGTTTAACATTCCTTGTAGAATGGTGGATTGGGATGGAGGAATGTAAGTTTAAATTCCCATTTGATTTTGCATGATGTGGGGGACCAAGGGTAAAGATGATGATGGTGTCATTTGGTGTTACGATAGTAATGGCACATTTGGATCATGAAATTGATTGAAAGGTTCCCTTGACCGGTGAGTAGATGGTTCCCTTGTTGTATTTGAGGTGGGGCCAAGGTATTACCTTGGTTGATGGGGTTTGTGATGAAGGTGTTGCTTTGACTTGGGTTGTTGATGGATGGGATGGATGTTTTTTATGAAACCAATGGGACAGATGAACCAATGGGGTGGTTGGAAAAGGATGTTTGTTGTTGCATTAAGGGTTGATTTTGTGTAAGGGTTTTGGAATGCCCTTGTTGGTCTATTTGAGACACTTTTTCCATACTACTTATGTGACGTTGGGCACATTTTTCATACTTTTGTTGATGGAAAAGGATGGTTTCCCTTGAAATTTTGACGTTGTCATGAAGTCATGGAGTGTAAGTGGTTTATGTGGATGAAAGGGGTACTCAAGAATGGTAGAAGAACCAAATGTAGGTGTCCAAGTAGTTTTTTGGGCTGGATTGGTGTTTAGAATACCCACAAATTTGTTCCTTGCCAAAGGAAGAGTGTGACCAAAGTCCTTAGCAAGACTAGTTGCAAGACTAGGAGTTTGTGTTTGACTTGGCCCTATTGATGGAGTTTATTGAAGCATGGATGAAAGCCAAGCCTTGTGTCAAGGCTTGTATGGAAAAAGATATGGGAATTGAAGTCATTTTTTCTAAGGATTGACGTTCTTGTTTACACTCAAGTATTTCTTCTTTAGTAAGCTCAAATGGATTGTTTGTAACATCTTCTACCTCATAGGGTCCCACCGAATCTTGGGGTTGTTGCGAGGGGGTAGAATGACTCCTTGGATCAAATTATTGATTGGTATCACTTGTGGTGGATGTGACTTTGGTTTTCTCCATGATTCTCTTATGTTGTGATATTGTTGTTACCATAAATTATGGGTCACCTATAGGAGAGTTATGTTGGGATTTGTAATGTTTAAACTCTCTAGTTGACTCAAATTTTGGTAAAAGGGCCACTCTAAGTCATTTTGGAGAAATGATGTGAATGGGAGTTGAAATGGATGAATGATATGGGGAGTGATCTTTGCAAACTTTTAGGACAACACTTTTAGAAAAAAAAAAATTGATGTTTTGAAGAAAAGGTGATAATGGATTTGTAAATCTTGAAGGTAGACTTGTGACTTTCAAGATAATTTTTTCCACTAAGTGTGATAACCAACTTAACTAAGTGTATAGAAAATGATCCATTTCACATACAACATAGTTGATAGATGTCTAAATAAAAAAAAATTATGGTGTGTCAAAAGTTTATAAAGTTTGGTGAAGTGAAATGTGAAATATGATAAAGGGAGGATGAAATGTTTGGACCCAATAATTTTAACCTAGAGTGAACCTTTGTGTTGCAAGACCAAGGTAGTGAGAAAATTGCTTTACCCTATGAGTAACTCAAACCCAAAAGATCAATGTTGACTTAAATGAGGGAAATTTTGGACATATAAATCTAGTTCATTCAGCAAAGGGTGAGCATAAAAATTTCTTAGCAAGATGTCCCAGTTGTGGTAAATCTTCAAGGCTTGTTTTCTGATAGACTTTGAAATATGATGCCTCTTTCTAAAAATGTGGAATGTGGATCTTCGATTAGGAACTTTGGTCTTGTGGGAGATCATGAGGAAAAACACATGGGTGGAGTTCAATTGTGCATTTGATTTTTTGATTTTTAGTTCTTGAAAAGAGGATATCTATTGCCACACAAGCAGTGGTAATATAAACCTTCCAGCCATAATATCAGCTTTTTGGTCTTGTTTTTCTAGGATGTTTGGTATGTTTCTCCACTAGTTTGGTGTTTCCTTTGTCTTAAATGTGAAGCTCCTCAAACTACTGATTATGTTTTTTTTTTCTCCTTTAATTAGCTCAAATTTTGGTTGTATGATAGTTGGCGTAAGGTTTGGTTGTTAAACTAGAGTGATCAGGTGCCGAATGGTCATAAGGTGAGATTATGAAGAGAAGCACATATGTGGGGTTCAACTTGTGAGTTTATCTTGATTAATGAATTTCTTTTTACCACAAACACTTGTCTTACTTAAGTTTCAAACTAAATGCCTATGTCAAAAACATCATTTATTTCACAAGGTCCATTATGTGAAAATCATGAAGTTAGAGCCATAGAACTTGCCTATGTTAACTTTGGAAAGTATGGATTGAGATATAAGCCAAGATATTTAGAAGTATCTAAGGATAAAATCCTTAGGACAAGCATCAATATCAAAAAATTTCAAAGGGTATCCATGCTTCAACTAGAGGGTTTGAAATTTTCAGAAACTTGTTGATGTGTGTTTGAAAATGTTTTCAAACAAGCAAGTATTTAACTGACTCACAATAAATTACAAACCTAGCTCAAGTGGGTGTGTATTTCTTGGTAGGCTTACCATCATCCCCTAGGACATGATTAATCCATGAAGATGGAATCAAAAAATAGGCTATGTCAAGGAAATATACTGTCTTGACATGCCAAGCAAAAGAGACCCTTCCCTATTTTCTTTATTGCCTCAACCAGAAACCGAACATGGTAAGTAACTTCTTGGGATGGTGTTATTCCAATGCACTACTTAAAAATATGCTATGGAGATAAAGTTGGTGAGCCACTACAAACAAAGGTTCTTAATTAGGATTTTTGGGATAAACTCATGTCTATACATGCAGCAATTCACTCAATTATGAGGCCTCCTAGCCCTTAGAAAAATATAAGGTTTTTTATGTATCACATGGATACTAAGGGAGACACTCATCAGTATAAAGCATCCACGCCAACTAGTTAATGATTTTCGTAACACCAATTATTTATATAGTATACGAAAATGAAAGTATTGCTTGGAACGTTCCCTCTCACAAGTTGGGAGGAAAGCCCTCTAAAGGTAACACAGATTGTGAATCTTAAAATTCTTTTGTCACCCAAGATTGCCAAAAGATGCAAGGGGAGAGGATAGGTGCTTCCAAAAAGAAAAATTATACTTGTGTGTTTCTCTTCACCCAAGATCACACAAAGTGTAAGGGGAGAGGATACGCACAAGTACACACAAGCAAATCAAACACACATTCATTTTAACCTTGACAAGCATAATGATTTCATTTTAAGCACCAAATTGAAATGTTTGATTATTCAATTTTAAGTTGATATTGCAAAATAAGGATATGTGGGTTCAATTTTAACCAACTTTGAATGTTAATTTTAAACCCAAAAGGATTAGTTGGTCCTAAAACGTGAAGTAAAGAATCATAAAATGGGTTATAATCTCCCCATAAGTGTAAAAACACTTGTTACAATATATAGTCAAATGATGATATGCTCCTTCACTTCAATTTTTATTGCCCAAATCTATAAAACTAGTTAACCTTAAAAATAAAAACCAGAAGTCAGTGACATGTTAGGAATCAAAAGAAATAAAAAATTTAGAGCACATGTCAAAATTCATTTTCTATTTTGTTTACCAGTAAAAAGTGACACTGAAACCAATTGTGTCATTGAATTTCATCAAATGTGTCGCCATATCACAAGTGTGTCACTATATTGAAAAATCAAATTCATCGCTCTACAGTAAATAGTGACATCAATAGCGTTGCCACATCAAATGTGTCACTATAATGAAATTCATGATGTGAATAAAAATAATTCTAGCGTCGTTATTTAAAATACATAGTGAGGAAATTAAATCACACATCACCAAATTAATTGTGCATCACTAAAATTAAACCAAAATGAATCACTGTATAGTGATGCGTCCCTGATGTGTCGTTGAATTTGATCAAGTGCATCGTTGAACCTGCAAAGACAAGAAAATAGGAATCTAAAGAGAAATTCATTAGATTTGATTAGTACGGCCCTCCTTCTAGCACCAAAATGTGACCATAATCATAGTGTTAACTAAACATGCTAGATCCAAATGAATTTAAAGCCTATTTAATTACCTAAGTCATGATCCCAATAAGATATTCAATATCAACAAAGCGAAGAAGCCATTAAAACTAACATGCTAAAACATGAAAGCTTGACAAACATCTATTCTAAGACATTGAATCTTATCCTATTGGGGAAGTGGTGTCACATTGATGTGGAATGGTGACCCTTTCCCAATCCCTTGGACAATATGAGCCTTTCCAATCGATTTTATTGATTAAAATCGATGGAAACTAATGAAAAGGGTGAACAAAAACATGATAAAAGCTAGATTAACATGATAAAATCTAAGATGTTTCATGTAAGTGTATGGTTACTTATGCTAAATTTATACAAGATCCAAATATTCAAGCCCTAGATTCCAAAATATACTAAATGAATGAAAACTAAGTTATCATGGAAACCATTGATGGATGCGAAGCTAATAGTGCATGAAAATTAATCTAAAATACTTATCAAATGTAAAACATGAATGCAAATGGGTGTGAGTTTCAACAACATAAGTTTTCTATCAAAAAATGGATCCCTATTCAATAGATGCAAAGTCTATTTATACAATAGGCAATGAGAAACCAATAGTCAAGATTGAAAAAATCAATCATTGGTCAGGATGGAAAGAAGATGGAGGAGGGTATGTGCAGGATCATCGTGCAAAAAATAGGCCCTTAAGTGGCAAAAAATTTAGAAAAATCAGTGTTAGGAAACTTGATGTAAATATTTGAATAAGTTATCTATATTATTTCAAAAATATGTAAGAATAGAATTTGTAGAAAATTGAATGTAGTTTCTAAAATACTAGGTTTATTTAAAAATAAATAAAATCTATTTGGTGAAAATTTGAAATTTCAATGCAGAGTACTTAAATTTCAGGGAAAAAATAAGTAGGTGTCTGTCGACCACCTAACCATAATAAAATGATAAAAAAATTGTAAGATTTTATATATAAGTAGAGGACTGATGTCCGGATGTGATGCATATTTTTTTAATTTTTTCCAAGTAAATAATTAATTATGAATTTTTATTACAACTTTTAGAAAATATAAAAACTCGTCATCTGACCACCTTAACTTGGTCAAAACTTCATGAAATTTAATTTTTTTTTAATCCTATAGTATGTGAAGCATAGAATGTGATGTTTCAGATTCAAAAAATATGATACCGTTTGAAAGTTATAGATGTTTTTCAATTAGCCTATCGATCGACTTTAGTCGTAATTCTAATAGAAAATGAATAATAATTATTTATTAAATTCAAATTAAATCATAATTTATATTTTTGGAAAGCTAAGAATCTCCTCTAAAAACCCTTTTCATTTCATTAATTTTGGGTGAAAAAAAAGTCATCAGCCACATACCCTACAAATACCCATAATATTGCCACTTTTTGGCGCACCATGATCCTGCACATACCCAGGAATGGATCATGGATTCCCATCAAGGGCTGAGAATGCAAGTTGATATTTAATCAAGAGCTCACAATCATGCAAAGAAGCACACTTTCAAAGCTTGCTCAAGAGTTTTATGAAAGTTTGTTACAAAGAAGAATATTCCCTTTTTTGAATGAGTGAAAAGGGAGAATATTCTCATGCAAGTGGATGAGGAAAATTAGCATTTAGCAAATTAAAACAAAGTTTGAATGTGCAAAGGGGAGGGATATTCCATAGGATTATTCCCTTTTGGAGAAATTTAAGATTTAGCATTAAATAATTTATTTATTTAATGAAAGGGGTGGGATTAGGATATTTAATTAAATAACTAGGATTTATTTAATTAAATAAGAAGATATATAAGAAGGCTAATTAAATAATTTACATTATTCAATTAGACAGGATGAAAGGTGAATATGATGGAGAGTGAATTAACCTAATTAGGTTAATTAGACTAATAGATGAACATGAGGCCTTTGATTAATTAATTAGGTTAATTTAATCAAATAAGCAAAAAGAGGATGGATTTTAGGACAAAATGATGTTAGTATATCAGATGCCAGTGCGTAGTATCATTCAGGACATTTTTAAGTGTCTATTTTAGGTTTGCTAACTCCTCATGGATTTGGATTATATTTTCTTGAGGAACACTAGTAACCATTGTTTCAACACTTGTCATGCTACTTAAAGGTAAAGAGTTGTTAAGGGTATGGTCCATACCTAGTGAATTAGTCTCAACACTATGAGTGAAAGAGCTAGATAACCTAAGATCTGTGATGAGTGTGCTATCGAGGGATGACATTAGTCTCAAACTACATCTCACTATAGTAAATTAGCAATAGGACACCAAGTTGTAAAGCTCATGCAAGGGACAATCAATGAATGCAAGATAATTGCAATGAACACAAGATAAATGATATGCTTTTAATTCCAATTCTTATGTTTAAAAATGCACTTGAAATGAAACCAAATTAAGGTAGATGCAATGAAATAAATGAAATAGAAAATCAGTAATATAAAACAGATATCTAACAAGAGAAAATAGAAGCACAGAAACAAGGTTTTTAATGATGTAAAATGTAGATTAAGACCTGATACAGGACTAAATTTCCTAGAGGGGCATATAAGTCCCAATTAGGGTTTTCGAAGGGTTAAAATGAAAAAAAATAGTCAACATAAAATTCCCATAAATCAAGAAAAACATGTACTACAACTAAATTGCTGAGAGGGGCGAATGAGTCCCAAATGAGGGTTTTGACACTAAATTCAGCAAATTCTGAGTGAAAATTAATGTTTCTGGTTTGTATTTTGTCTTGACTATGTGCAATTATATATTTCAAATGAAATTCAATGATACAAGATGTAAAAATGCAACCTATATGCACTTTCACTAAAATGAATCAAAGGAAATAGTGTGATCCACCTTTTAGGTGATGGAACACCAAAAGAGGGGGGGTCCTCTTCCTATTTCACTCTTAGTTCATTCAAGGAAACCCTAGAGATCTCAATCTAATGATTCAATTGAGAGAAGGGGTTGCTAAAAGGTCTCCTTGGGTGTGATTAAACAAAAAGGGGGGTTCAACACTAAGAAAAGGCTGAGAAAGAAGGAAACGCAAATGATATGCAAATCTAGCTATGCAACCTAGGAAATGAAACTTAAAATCATAATGATTGACTGAGAATGAACAGAGGGGCACCTGGAAAAATGGAGATGCCTGAAACAAGGTCTAAAATCCCAAAATTATGACTTTTGATGTGAATTGGGACTCATACGCCTGACTGGGTGATTTATTCCTAGTTTAGGGTTTTGGGATGAATCTAGAATCTGCAACTAGTAAACTAGGATCTACATAAAATGACTAAAAAGTGGTATATTGGGACTCATATACCCAAGGTGGAGATTTAGTCCCAGTATCAGGGTTTGGCTGAAACTTTGGTATCCTCTAGTGATCTTCTGTAGCTTCTCTCATTTCTGATCTTTGAGTTTGAAACTTTCAATTTTGGCCTGTAGATGACTTTCCATGAAGATGACAACTTTGAAAACTTTCTTCAATCTTGCAACTTAGCCTTCAAAGGATATTCAAGCTCAAAACACCTATATCTATAATCACACTGCAGAGGAGAGAAAAATGTTTATTTTTTAGTGGATAGGGGTTTTCATTGGTCAAAACCCATTTTGGTAATCAAACCTTGAAATGAAATGAAATAAAATGAAGGAATGATGAATGAACAAATATTTTATGTTGCAACTCACCAAACCCTTTGAATAAAGGCTACAATATTGTATGAAATGGCTAGCATGAATGTAGATCTTGAATCTTAATTGAATGCTTGAAAACTTGTCTTGAATGCTTGCTTGAATTATGAAAACCTACATCACAAATGTTAGCTCAAAAACACACATGATGCATGATTAATTTGACATGATGTTTGAATATTGAATGTAGCTCCAAAATGCTTGATAATAAACTCTTGAATGCTATTGAATGATCTTGACCTCATAAATTTTCTATAGGAATGCTCCATAAAACTTCTAGGAGAAAATATGTGAAATAACCTTATATTTATACTTGTTTATGCCAAATTTCTTGAAATTACAACACTACAAGTTGACATCAGATCTAGGAGAATAAAATCCCTCCAAGAATTGAATTCAAAATTATTCTAAACTAAAACAAGACTCATACACTAGTTAGGGTGTACGAGTCCCAGTAATCTAAGCTTGGGACACAAAATTTCAAGAAATGTTAAGTTATATGCCAAATTCAAGATTAGGCCCCGAAACATATGTGGAACCCATACGCCCAAGGTGCCGTACAGATCACTAAATCTAGGAAATAACACAAAAATCATGAATTATAATTGGTCATTAGATAGTTTCAGGATTATCCTCAAAAAGATGCATCCAATAAGGCCCGTGGATGCAAAATAGGACCAAATAAGGCATAAAGAAACCATGTTTTAGTAGGGAGGTTCCAAACAAGTGTGAAAATGTAAAGAGATGCATTTTTCTACACTACATTATTAATATGTTTCCTATAATAGTTAAAAGATCTCTTAAATTGGTTCTAATTAGTAACATCTTGTTTAAACTAAGAACTCCTACAATTTGTGATCTTCGAAATCATATAAGAGAAATCTTCACTATGCAGTATGCACTAAAGAAAAACTAGACGATTTCTCTAAAATTCTAACCTTTGTAATTGTTAAATTCAACCTCATGGTGCATAGAACTAAAAAATGAGAAGAAACAATGGTAACCCAAACAACAATGGTGAAAGAGGATTTATTTTTTAGCAAAAGGAAGAAAATCGTGTATTAATAACTTGGGTTAGAAATTTGGATATTATTCTATTTGTGAATACATAACATGAGATTTTAGAAAAATAACTATGGAGCTAATGAGAAAGATTAATGTTTATAATGATGATAACGAGGAAAGTATTCTTAAAATATTGACACACAAGTTTATTCCTATTAATCTTGCTATATCATTCTTCATCACTACTTTTAGTATATTATGTTGGAAATTTTACAATATACATCAGGACCAATGAAGAAAATTCCAATGAAAAATATACTTCTTCCCTCTTATATTATCAATTAAACCAATATATAATTTTCATAAGCCCTCCAGAAGGGACTATACATAATAATGCTACACTAAAATAAATAGATCTCAGTATTTGGACTACACTAGCATTCATATTATAATAAATCTATGGCTCACAAAGTAGCATGATCAAAGTATCTCAAAGTTAATTGTCGATGAATTTCTTTAATTTTACAACTAACAAGTGGATCACTTACACATAAATAACACTGATCTTACTAAGTTAAGAGTATTTGGGTACAGGTCCAACTGGTTAAGGAAAATGCACTTTCTAGGCATTTAGAAGTGAAACTTCTAAAATATTATGGTTCACAAAGTGTGATGATTCCACCCATAGTCAAAGGTTTAATCTATGGTACTTGGAATTTCTAGCTCACACAAATGATGAGTATCATATGCATAAGAATTTATTTACAACTAAGATCAAGTAAAGTAAATTTTCCTGACAATTGACTTCAAATTCATGTGTTCTAAGAGCTGCATCCTAGCATTTTAGCACTGAGCCTCACCAGCTCAAGTTAAACATTGCTAAACTTTCCTACAATGCTTTAGAGTAGCATGAACACAATTTCTTAATGCCCAAATCTAGAAAAGAACATTGAGTGAATCATTGGTTTAGAGTTCTTACTCTCAAGATTCAATATAAAAATTCACACAAACTATACCATTGATGAGTCCATACATGTTGATGAAGAAGAAAACCCACATCTCAACTCAAACCAACATATATTAGATTACAAAGACTTTGAAATCAATAAATGCTTGTGTCAATTTGGATCAATCATGATTGCACTCAACAATTCATACAAATTTCAAAATTAAATCAATATATTTATTCAATTATTCAAAATTTCATAAAAATTACAAGATTAAATATCTAGCAACTCCATTTCCCTTACTCGATTTCAACTCTTCGTCATTCTTTTCTCATCCACACAAACACATCCTCTAGTTCTCCTCTATACATACACATCACGTCTACCTCTCCCTAATTCAAAATTTTATTTTCATTTTATTTAATCCCTCTACATAATCAAGCATGACTTCAACCATTATGCAGCCTCCTCTATTCAAAATATTCTTTCCAATAATCATCTTGAATCTTTCATTTTCCCTCTTCTGCCTAATGCGACCTCACATTTACTTAACTTTGGTTACCCTAATTCTAGGAGACCTCTCTTATTCCATATACTTGCTAGCCACATTCAACCTCCTTAGCTACTCTTCATATTACTTCCTTTTAAGCCAATCTACACCTGTAACTACAAGCCACAGCTTCTTTCCTACAATTATTAACATTATTTTATATTTTTTCTCCACTCTCTATTCATCCCTCTATGTCCATTTTTATTTGCAGCTTTCCCACAAACCTTCTACTCTATCACTACTCACAAAGATGGTGTGACTTTTGTTCAAATACAACCCCCTTCAAATTCTATGCAACACCTCTAGCTTGTGTCTTCAATTCCTCCATTCTTCTTATGAGGCGGAACTCTTCACATCAACACAAGGCACAACCTCCCATACTTCCTACACTACCTGAGTAGTTTCTTCAACATCTTCTCTTTCCTATGTATCCATTTAAATGATCCTCCTTCTACCTTTATTGCTTTGTTGCACATACATGAGGCGTGGTCTATTTTCCTATATCGGCCTCTCCTTCTTAAGGAGTAACTCCCTTAATTTATCTCAATTTTCTTCTACAAACAGCCTCTCCTCCATATGTGGCATTGCTCTACACAAGTTTCAAACATTATTATCTTCCTTTGATCATGGCACGGGTCTTCCTCCTCACACAAGTGTGCATCTCTATCCACAAATCTATGTTTTTATTTTATTTCATGTCTCTTCACCTACCACAACTCCCTCTCTTCATCTACCTTTCTCAACTTTCTCTTTATTTTTATTTGTTTGGAAAGACAAGCTCTATATTCAACCGACTATTCATATTATTTGCCAACTCCTCTTATTTTCTTTGTTTGAAAATGAAAATATATGATATTATTTCTTTTTGCAACTAACTAATAAAATGGGAAACTTGAAGAATGGTGTTTGCAGATTGAAACTTCGAATAAAATTTCATTTCATTTCTTCACCAAAAATCAAAGGGAACTATTCTAGAGAAAGAAAAGCAAAAGAAAAAGAAAAATCAAGCTAATTTTTTGTGTTGATGTTGATCACTCATGCACCTGAATGCTCCTGTATCAGACACGTTGGGTAAGAAATTTGTGAGTATGGGCTCACAAAGGGAGTTAGGGGATAGAATCACCCTTCAATACTATGAACAATCTCTAGCAAACTCCTCCACTGAAAAATTTGACCTCTGCCTATTATCCTGACCTCCTCCTCCAAATACTCTTCCTCTTCTCTCCATGCCCTCCTCTAGCATTTCCTCTTTAGAACTCTGCCCTTGTAACCTCCATGCTGCAATCATACCTCAATTCTCATGAAGATTCCACTTCATCTGCTATAATTTTCCATCACACAACACTTTTCATGTTGCACTTCTTGCTCTCAACTATTCAGGACTCTGCTCACCTGCAACGATGCTTTTGAGCTTCTCTCACACTTCCAACTCTACGCTTTCCATCCCTCAACTGCTCGGGACTCCACTCACCTACAATAGTACTTTTGAGCTCTTCAATTGTGCTTTGACTAACCACAAGTTCTGTCACAAGTTGCCTCACATTCAACAATTTACTTGTGCCCCCAAAACCTCTACTCACTTCTCTCTCCACCCATACCTACTCTGGTGCAAATTGCCTCTCTCTTGATACTCTACTCACATGCTCAGAACCTCTAGCTATGATACCACTTGATGAAGAAGAAAACCCACATCTCAACTCAAACCCACATAAATCAAATTACAAAGACTTTGAAATTGATAAACCCCCAAATTGATAAATGCTTATGTCAATTCAGATCTATCACAATTGTACTCAACAATTTGTACAAATTTCAAAATCAAATCAATGCATTTATTCAATTCAAAATTTCATGAAAATTACAAGATTAAATCTTTGGCAACTCCATTTTCCTTTTTGGATTCCAAGTCTTCGTCATTCTTTACTCATCCACACAAACGCATCCTCTAGTTCTCCTCTATACATACACATCATGCCTACCTCTCCCTATTTCAAAATTGTATTTGCATTTTATTTAATCTCTTTGCATAATCAAGCACGACTTCAACGATTATCCAGTCTCCTCTATTCAAAATTTTCTTGCCAACAATCAGCTTGAATCTTTCATTTTCCCTCTTCTACCTGATGAAGCCTCACATTTACTTAACTTTGGTTACCCTAGTTCCAGGAAACCTTTCTTATTCCATATACATGTTGGCCACATTCAACCTCCCTAGTTGCTCTTCATATTATTGTATTTTAAGCCAATCTACACCTGTATCTACAAGCCATGGTTTCTTTCCTGCAATTATTAACATTATTTTATATTGTTACTCTACTCTTTATTCGTCCCACTTTGTCCACTTTTATCTACAACTTTCCCACAAACCTTGTGCTCTATCACTGCTCACAAATATGGTGCAACTTCTATTCAAATACAACCCTCTTCAAATTCTACACAGCACCTCTAACTTGTGTCCTCAACGCCTCCATTCTTCTTATGAAGCGAGACTCTTCACATCAACACAAGGCATAGCCTCCCATACTTCCTATGCTACCTAAGTAGTTTCTTCAACATCTTCGCTTGCCTACGTAGCCATTTAAATGATCCTACTTCTTCCTTTATAGCTTTGTCTATTCCCCTATATCGTCCTCTCCTTCCTCAAGCATAACTCCTTAATTTCTCCCAATTTTCTTCTACAAATGGCCTCTCCTCCATATGTGGAGTTGCTCTGCACAAGTTTCAAACATTATTAGTCTGCCTCTGATCTTCGTGTGAGTCTTCCTCCTCATCCAGGCACACATCTCTATCGTCAAATCTATGTTTTTATTTTATGTTATGTCTCTTCACCTACCACGACTCCCTCTCTTCATCTACCTTTCTCAACTTTCTCTTTTTTTTATTTGTTTAGAAGGACAAGCTCTATATTCAACCGACTCTTCATGTTCTTTTCCAACTCCTCTTATTTTCTTTGTTTGAAAATGAAAATATAAAATATTATTTCTTTTTGCAACTAACTAATAAAATGGGCAACTTCAAGAATGGTGTATGCAGATTGAAGTTTCAAATAAAATTGTTGGGATGTGAAGCCAAATGGTCACATGACCGTTTGTATTCTCCCATCTCTTCATATTGAAGAGCTATGTATAAATATATGTGTATAGTTCATGTATTGTGTTGTATTGGTTAATATAAGATTATTCCCTACTTTCTTGGTGGACGTAGCCATTTATGGTGAACCATATTAAAACTTGTGTTATGTTATTATGCTATTATGTTATGTTGTGTGACTTCTAATTCTTGTTTTTATCTGCTCCTTTAATACTCAACAATTGGTATCAAAGCTCGGTTAGAGCCAAGGAGCAGATATGGAAGATAGTGTACTTCTGTTAACCAAAGAAGAAATTGAAACAAATGCTTGGGTGGTAGATAGGAGAGCTTCATTTCATGTTACTTCATGTAGGAAATTTTTCAAAACCTTTCAAAGTGGTGTTTTTGGTAAGGTCCTTCTTGCAAATTATAAATTTCTTGATATTGCTAGCATAGGAGATGTTTTGTTGAAACTAACAAATGGAAAAAGTTGGTTGTTAAGGGATGTCAGGTATGTCCCTAAACTGAAACATAATTCAATTTCAGTTGGGCAATTGATTTCTCAAGGATGTGGAGTCACTTTTGAATTAAGTAGATGGAAGGTGACAAAAGGAGCTCGAGTGATTGCAGAAGGAAAAAAATTAAACACTTTATATGTGTTGGAGAGTCACAATGAGGTGGGAGCTACAAAGGCAATGGTGGACAATGACATGGAGCCTTGGTTCAAGAGGCTTGGTCACATGGGCAAGCAAGGTCTTGAGAATTCACAAAAAGCAATCAATCTCTGAAGTTGAATTCAATGAAAGGTAAGAAGAGGGTCACGTTTGATCTTCCAAAGGAGCGAGAAGAAGTGAAGAATTCCATGAAACGTAGGGAGAGAAATTGTGATTACAATTACACAAGTAAGAAGTTAAAAGCACAAGTAGTGCCTCATGGAAAAATAGTTGTTGTTGTTGTTGAATGTGGAATTTTGTTGATGGAAATAGATGAAACTCCCTTGGTTGCATAATCTGTTGTAGAAGCCACTCCAATGGATGAAGATATGCCATTTATAGAAGCAGAATTGCATGCAAATGAAGCCAGAGAGGCTGAGAGTGCAACGATGGCTGATTTGGAGGACTCCGAGAAGAAAGACCTGCAAGCTGGCAGTGGCAGGAAAGGTCCAAACAGTGAAGTTGAGAGAGAACTTGAAGAAGATGGAGAGGTAGACGTGTTTGAGGAATTCGAAGAATTTGAAGGAAAAATAATGAGCACTCCAAGTCTAGTCTACAGGCATCCCATTGAAGAGAAGAACTTTGTGGCGATAGAGTTTTCGCATGTGGTTCGTGATATGGATGCGGCAGAGTGGGACACGGAGCTGAAGCTCGAGGGAAAGTATAGGCTCGGAAACAAGACGGAGTTGTGGCAGGTGTAGTATGTGTCACATGAAATGGTAGAAAAAGACAAGGTTCCTCGCAAGAAAATAAAGTCGTTTTCCCTCAAGATAGATTATTTCCAGGGTTTTGGAAAAGCTAGTTTGAAAAATGCCTCAAAGAGTATTCATTTTGATTTCAATCAAAGGTTCTTTACACCATAATTATGAAAATATAGGGTATGTGAGGGCTGACGAGGACATGTGGTGGATGAGCATCATTGTCCGAGCCACGGTGGCGCACTCGCTAGTGCCCATCCTAAACTCGCCGCCTCCATGTGGCAGTGCCTCCGACTCTGGACCCCCGATGACGAGAGATATTCTAGCGGTGATGCGCAAGATGATTGCGAAGGAGGTGGGGAAGTTGGAGCGTATTTTGGCCTGTCTGAGAGACGAGGTAGACGATTTCAGCCAGATTAGGGTGCTTACAGAGTTGTGCAAGATTCTTTCATTTGCTTCGGAAGAGTTTCAGGAGGCACAAAATGAGAAGGAAGTTGATTTGCTAGATCTGAGCCAAGCCATGTTTTCTTCTAAACAATAGGAGAAAAAAATTGCATCAACACTTTTCACTGGTGGGCCTTTGTCCACATCTATATACACAAAGAATTGGGAGACATTTTCAACTTCGAAGGGACCTGAGTCATCATCAAATGGGACAACTTTAGCATGGAAAACTCCACTGGCAGAAAATGGCAAGGAAGGATGGGAGCTGGTGAAGCCTGTGTTGCAGGCTTTGGAAATGACCTTTTGGTTTATATCATCGATTATGTTTGATGTAGGGCTTACCATGCATGACTTAACTTTGATGGTCGATCCAGTGCATGAAGAAAAGGAAGTGTTTTCCAAGTTTTTTTCCGAGGCAGATGAAGAAATTATGGCTTTGATTAAGTCTGTTTTACAGGCTGATTGGGATGAGGAGCATGTTAAGGAGAAACTTAAAAGGTATGGTGAAATTGAGAATGTACAACTGGTACGTAATATGCCTTCTTCCAGACGTAAAGAATTTGGTTTTATTAATTATACAACTCGTGAAGCAGCATTGGCATGTATCGAAGGTGTCAACAAGAATGAGCTTTCCAATAATCCTATTACTGTGGTTTTTCAATTTATTCAATTTGAGTTGGAAGAACAGTTACATAGTTTTGGGCAAAAGGAGACGTTATGGTGTTTGGCACTGGAGAATGAGGGCAGATATTTGTACATTGTCACCAATTATAAGGTAGACACTAGTTTCTTCTATCCACTTCGTAGTAGTTACAAGTTCCATTTTTTGAATGATTTTAGTGACCTATGGACTACGAACAGTGAGTGGTACAATGAGACTGTAACTGTCAGTTGGGAGAAACCAGTGGAATTTGATAAAAATGAAACCTAGAAGGGGGCAGATCATGTGGAAACTATTCAAGTTTGGGAGAATATTCTTGCGTTTCTTGAACAAATTGATAATGAACTCTTCAAAGGTTTACAGTGCATTGATCCTCAAACAAAGGAGTATGTTGAGTGCCTGCAAGATGAGCCCTTGTTCATGGTACTTGCATAGAACATTCAGGATTATGTTGAACAGATGCAAGAGGTCTATGAGGCCATGAGAAAACTAGCAGAGAGGCAAACCAGGACAGATGTTGGCAGTGTGTCTTGGACCGTATTCAAATGGGTAGGTGGTAAAGATGATAAATATTTTATCAGGATTGTGTTAAGCTTCGTTCTATCTGACTTGGTATGGAGAAGATTGATTCGAAGTGTTCATGAACAATATTTAGCAAAGTTAAAAACTTCAAGCCTGACCACGATGTGAAGATAAGATTGGAAATGCAGGGATGACACAGTGCATGGCTGTGCTGGTTGGATTTCACGGGGGAGATTGTTGGGATGTGAAGCCCAACAGTCACATGACCGTTCGTATTCTCCCATCCCTTCGTATTGAAGAGCTATGTATACATATGTGTATAGTTCATGTATTGTGTTGTATTGGTTAATATAAGATTATTCCCTGCTTTCTTGGTGGACGTAGCCATTTATGGTGAACCACGTTAAAACTCGTGTTATGTTGTTATGTTGTTATGTTATGTTGTGTGACTTCTAATTGTTGTTTTTATCTGCTCCTTTAATACTCAACAAAAATGTCATTTCATTTCTTCACCAACGATCACCAAAAATCAAATGGAATTGTTCCAGGGAAAGAAAACCAAAAGCAAAACAAAAATCAAATGAAAATTTTTTTGTTGATCTTGATCGCTCGTGGACCCAAATGCTCCTGCATCACATGTTAAAGCCAAACATCAAGTAGGGAGCTGGTTTGGTTAACCTTTTTTCCAAAACAATTTTTTTTTTTTTAATTTGTATTATCGCTATATTTACATATGTAGAAATATATTTACAAGGTTTTTTTTTCATTTAACATGTTGCAATGCATATGAATTTTGGGACTTTGAAAGAGGAGCTACAATAAAACAAAGTGACACTCTTATTTCACTTTGATAGATGCAAATTGGCTACTACTTATTCAAAAGAATATAGTTTATTTCAAAACAATGAAGATATCCACCATAATTATATGATATAATCTATCATTTATAGATTTGTATTTTTATATATTGAATTATATAATGTTCAAAATCATTATTATTTTACCTCTAACTTTCTATCGGCATATTCCTTGAACCTCTTATAAATGTAAGTGCTAGTAATAACAGTAAAGTCGCTATATTCCTTAGTAATAACAGTAAAGTCGCTGTCACTTTTTATAATCTATTTAGGATGATTAAAACAATTGGGATTACTGGTACGTGTTTTATAAATAAAGTAGATCCCTAGGAAAACACAGAAATATTTAATCGCTCATAAATATTCCTATTTCATCATTCATTTTTTTGGAATATTAATATTCCTGACAATTTCCTACAGCGAGTTCCTCCAATTTTTAAAACAGAAGACTGTGGGCTTTCCAAATCTTCACGTTATTTTTTTTTTTTTTTTTAAATTACATTGTTTTGGCATTTGCTTTGCCAAACGTTATGAAAAAGACGAAGTAGAAATTGTAAAAGAGGAAGCTTTGGCAACCTTTCAAATCATGCACACAATATCTTGCGATCTTGTGCCGCGGTTTTACTGAATACATTTTTGACATTTCAGTTAATTTTCCTACAGTTTTTTCGTACTTCTCCGCTGGTTCCTGTTAGAGGACTGATGTTCCCCATATTCACCATGGCTGCTGCAAAATCACTAAAAAAGGTAAATGGATTGGTACTGTAAGTTGTAACCAAAGCATCCGCAGAACCTCCATTAAGTGCTTGGTCAGAATGAAGGAGTCCTTTTTGGCTTTTCAGATTTTTGTAATAACTATTGTCAAAGAAAGTAGGAGTGACAACGTCTAAAGGTGAGAGATTGTCATCGCCACTACTGCTTGGACATTTTGCCTGAACAGAGGTGGCAAATGCAGAATCGATATTGGTGTCATTGTAGACGCGAGATCTGAAGGTGGTGCATCTTGCTTGACCAATCGTATGAGCACCTGAAATACATGGGTGACAAAAAAGTGATTGCTTATTAACTCTGTCATGAACATTTTCAAATAAAACCTGAAATTTTTCTATTCAGAACTTGCGAATACCTGAAAGAGCAATCATATCCTTAGTAGAAAGGCCTTGAGCTTGAAATGCAGAGATAAGTGTAGTTAAATCTGAAAAGGGAGAAGGTAGATTGGTGTTGGCACCACTTAGGCTTGCAGTAGTTGAGTCTCTTCTTCCTAAGGGTACTGTCCATGATGGCCCTCCCGACTAGCAATCACAAGCACAAAGATAGCCCACAATAAGATTGGCCAAGGTCCTCAAAACAAAATTATAAATAACAATTATACAGGCCATTTACATTCTAAAGAATAAGCTAAGGATATCTGTGAAAAGTAAAAGTGTATTAGCTAGCAAATAAAGATAAAGATAATAGTAAAGAAGGCGAGGAAGGGAAGTGTATTTACAACTACAACAGAATCACGAGCAGCAATGGCTACAATATCAGCACAAGACACAACCCCACTACAAACAGCTTCTAGCCGGCTTTTAATGGTGTCTATCACATCGTACCCTCTCACAGAATTGGCATTTGGTCCTGCAGTCTTTTCTCCTGTGAATGTCGAGGTATCGTCCAACAGTATGGATCCATCACATCCCTTTCAAGAAAAAAAAAAATCATGTTACTTGTAGATCTATTACAAATCTATTACAAAAACCAATATAGAAGTGAAATTCTAACATTATGGAGATTAAATTCTTACATTTACAAAACAATCATGAAAGTGAAGTCGGACCAACGATGCAGCCATTCTTTTCTCCTTTGCCATAGCTTGAAGAACAGCATTCTTGACTATAGCCAATGCAAGAGGACATGACTTGGCATAGAATGTTGGACTGAGTTGTCCATTGGAAGCTGTCAAACATAGAATGATGACCAAGGCAGTAATACATGCAGAAAGACTGGTGGTCTTCATTGTTGATTTGCTTTGCTATGCAGGTCAACAATGCAGAGTGTAGTGTGGAGAATGTAGGAAGAGATAAGATTCTTATAAGGACCGGGGAGGTTCATCTTTCCTTAATTTTCTGCACAATGAAAGTGGCTGAGTATGCGCGGAAAAGGATATTAGTTTGTCGATCTTGACTTTGCCCAAAACATCTGTAATCCTGCCAAATGGGGCAGGTAAGCAATGGGCCCAACCCACAACGTGAACAAAATAAGAGTCTACGACCAAAGTATGAATTAAGTTTTACCTATTATGATCTTTTTATGGGATGTTAAAAGGTGGTGTAGTAATGTTTTTTGGATTGTGTGATTAAGAATTCCACCCTATTAATTTGCCATGTTTATAATTTTTAGAAAATAAAAAATGGCAACATGATGTCCGGTAAAAAGGTAACATAACTTTGAGTGATAGGAAGTAGTCTGCAAAATATATAAGTTTCAGAAAATAAAATAAATTATTAAGGATTTAAATGTGGTTATTAATACAGGTTAGATTGGAATTAATATTTTTTTATTAATTGAAAGGTTTAAATGTGGTTATTAGTTAGATAGATTGGAATAAATCAAATTAGGCGATATAAAAAGAAAAATATAATTATGATATAAATAGTATTGAATAAAGAGAGATTGTTTGACTTTGTAATTCATGAATGATTGTTGTTTTTACAGAATATGATTGATAATGATTGATTTCGAATTTTCATTTAAGTGGATCAAGATCATGACTACAAGGATAATCTCTCATTCTTTAATATGATTTGGGTCAAACAATCAAGTTGAATTTGTGTCTAATAGGATGTATTATGGATAAGGATTGGATTAAAAATTGGAATCAAATAACTAAATCAATTGAACCATGATTGTATGTACATAAATATTATAATATGTGAATAAACATAAATATAAATACAATCAAAACTAAATACATAGAACCAACTATACAAAAAAATACTCCATTTATAATTATATAAATAAAATAATAATTAATAAGCACAAACCAGTTGTTTGCCTTTACATGAATTATTAGATTGACAAAAAGGTGATTTTGATCTTATTTTTTCATTATTGTCTCAATTAAGGCCTGTAGACATGTTGAAACTTTGCTGTTAGTCACTATAATGTACAATCACAATCATTATCCACTGTATCTTATTATTTTTGTTATAGTGGGAATTGCATGTCAATCAAATACATCATATCAAAGGGGTGCTTGTTCAAACATGCTGACATTTCAATCAATATAAGAGGAAAAAAATCTTATTGGAAATGAAGAATGCAAAGTCAATGGATTCTTTAAGATGATGTCTGTAAATACTATAAAATAGTTTAAAATAGATAAGAACGGCGGTGCCTACCAAAAGAAGTGCTGGTTGATGTATACTCTTGCTAGATTTTATAAACATGCAGTTGATAACTTGCCACACAAATGTTTATTAAAGTCACTAAAATTCATAACTGAGTGCGCACAAAAGGAAAGGACAATTACATTCCTTTTTGCGCCAACCTTTACTGACCAAGCAATCTCAATTTTGAAGTATTTTTTTAATTTTAAAACAATTCATTCTTTATCACCGATTAGAAATTTTGTATAAATCATGTTTATTACCTTGAGCAAGGAAACTTAAGTTGAAAGGTTGAAATTTAATTGTGAAGCATTCTTCTTAAAAATATCTACTAATTAACTTGCAACTCTTTTATTTGTATAGAGAAAATCGCATCCATAATTCTCATTAGGATGGAAAATAGGTAGAAATTGAATTAGGTTTAGATTACGTAGGAAAAAAAAAGTTTAGTAAATTTGTTTAAAAGGAATAGTATATATAAATTTGTTTAAATTATAGAATTAATTTATTATCTAATATTTTAGAGAAAAAATCATGAATAAAAATTTAATGCATTAATTTTTTTTTTATAAAATTTAATCACTTTTTAATAAAATAAGAAAAAAATTCGTCATAAGTAGTTTTACACACAATATGAATTATGTAAAATATAAACATGAGTGTTTTAAAACATGGGCGAAAATACAAATATTAATAAAATAGCAAACATATAAATTTATCCAAAACTAAAAAGAGTTGCATTTGGTAAAGGTTGTAGAAATTGATTAGATTTAGCCAATTTGTGAACTAGAATATATCAAATTAAGCACTAAAAGGAGACACATAACAATAAGGTTAAAGTGAGCACAAAACAAGTGGAGAAGAGTTTAAAGTATTGTTCACTTAATTGACTTAATTTATTGCCTCATGGTTGAATCCCCTCATAGACAAAGTCTACTAATGATTTTTTACGATACTTCAATAATTATCATTCTTAATTGAAAAGCAAGATGCTTGATGCAAATATTATTATTGTTAGTATACAGTGCTATGCTATATTCTAAATTATTGTATGCTTAATTTATTGCTTGAATAATACTCTTTGATTGATTTGGATGGTTTATAAATTCCCTTGGGATTAATTTTAAATAAGCCATCCCAAGTACAAATTTGAAAAAAAATTACATGCAAATCAATGGTAAATGATTAAATTTTTACATGGGAGTTAGCTTAGGGAGTGTGAAAATGGGGTTTGAATAAGGATCAAAATGTAATTGCATCTACAATTCTATCTAGTAGACAAAATCAAACTCACAATTCTAACCAATGTAATGAAATAGGTAGAAACTAAGGTAATTCTAGACAACAAGGATTATATTTGACTACAATTGCATTTATAATTCTATCTATAAGATTGAATCACATTGATAATTCTAACTAATGTACAAAAAAATGTAGTAACTGAGTTAGATCTAGACCAAAAGCACTACAATTGGTTGAGTGTAGTGTAAATGGGTAGGTTTAATTAGCCTGTGTACTAAAATTTATCAAATTGCATACCAAAATGACACACTTAATGACATCAAATTGACACACTTAATGACAAAGCTAAAGTGAGTACAAAACAACTAGGGAATAGAGTGAATTATTATGCACTTGAGTGACTTTATTTATTTCCTCATCATTCAATCCACTCATGTGGATATTAAATTAATGATTTTATTCAAAAAATAAATATTAATATTGATCTTAAAGTTATAATTTTAGATCTGGTTGAAATGTGATATGCTTGATCAATGTAGATATGTTATTGTGAACATGAATTCATTTTATTTGAATTCTCTAATTTCTTGTTTGATAGATACTATCTAATTGATGAAGGATGCTTTACAAACTCCTCAAGACTGGCCTTTAATACTATCCTAGGTTACAATTCAAAATATTTTGTATGCAAGTCAATAGGTAGTAGTCCAATTTTGGATGGGAGTTAGTTCAAGGAATGTTAAAATAGGATCTAAATAAGATAGATGCAATCACATCTATGATTATATCTAGGAGATAGAATCACACCCACAATTTTAGCAAAGGTGGGGAAGTATGTAGAAACTAAGTTAGGGACCTAAACCATCAGGGTTTTATTTGATAAACTAGGGGAAATTGCTAAGTTTAGTCAACTTATGTGCTAGAATCTAGAATCCATGAAATTGATCACTAAAAATATATATTTACCATCAAATGTAAAGTGAGTGCAAAATAAGTGGAGGAAAGTATGTGGTATTATGTGTACTTAAGTGGATTTATCCATCAATTCATAATTTGATCCACTCATATGTGGATTTTTCTAATGCTTTTGTGCAACACTTCAATGTTAATATTAACCTTAAAAATTATTATTTCAAATTTGGTTTCAAATATAGATAAATGAAATAATGCATAGCTATTTTATTCATTTATATTCCTTGTCTATAAAAATGCATTGTCGAATTCCAAATAATAAAATCCATAGATTATTTGTTAAAAGCTAAGTTTAAATAATTAAAGAGAAGGTATTCCTTAATATCTATACTTTATTTATACATGTGTGATAATTTTAGAAACATTATTTACTAAATTTATTAGAAGTAAATGCACTCAAAGATGGTTCTTCACATATCCCACCAAACTCGTCCTATCTTTCTAAATTTCAGCCAAAAAAATATTTTAAGAAGGATATTGGTGTTCCACATAAGTATGGTATTGGGATTTCTAAAAATAATATTACTAGTTTTTTATGGCTTATTATTTCATATATATTGAGCCTAAGATGTCATGAAAGTTCAAAAATATTTATGGTCCCTTCTATGTGATATTGCAAAATTTATTAACATGATAACCTTACCTCCTATTCTCCATGTTGATATATTACTACTCTATTTGAATATGTTATGATGCAAAATTATATTAGTATTATGATATAATTAATAGGAATCATATTAAAATTATGTGTAAGAATTCGATAATGTCTGGATTTAATCTTATAGTGTTCAGAACAATGATCATTTTCCATGGAGAGTGATGCTTCTAGATATTGTAGTGTTGAAGTTGGAGCTTAATTAGCATGAGATGATTGGTTGTGTACCTATTATTAAGCTAGATAGATTAGAGTGAGAATGAGTATCTCCCAATTGTTAGAGACAAATCATTCAAATGGATTGAGTTTGTTACACCACATTGTGTGTTTATTTATTTACTATTACTATGATAGGTTAAAATACTAAATAAGTGAATGTATTTGTAAATTTGATTGAAATACATGTCTTTGTGCTTTGTTTATCTATATCATTGGGAAAACATGAATGAATGTTAATATCATTTGATGTTTAATGTGAGATGTATATGAGAAAATAATGTTAATTGAATTTTTATGCTAACTATGAAATGAGTAATGCAAATGATTGATTTGATGAACAACTGACTACTATTGAAAATGTGTTGAGTTGAATGCAAATACAAGATTAATCCTTTGAAAGAGAGGAGAAGTATCACTCAAGAGAAGGACTTGGTCGAGTAACCTTTAAATGAAACCTAACTAAGCTTTCACACACTCACTCATGGAATGGTTAAGTTGAGTCATAGATTTGGGAAATAGGTAACTCATCTATGGTCTTAATTGTGTTTATATTAGAAAGGATCATGAATTATGTTGTGAGCATTCTTGGTTTATGATAAGTGATGGTTCATTTTAGTTCTACCTTATATGTCTATATTCAATCGATGAGATATATATACGTGAATATATATACTTATACATGTCAATGATAACCCATGCACATAAGTTAATACGTGCATGAGTATATGTAGGTAGATGTACCTATGCATACTCATGGATGGATTTCTCACGGGCATGGGGGTATCGAAGGGACGATAAGCCATGTATAGATATATGTATATATATATACACCGCATGCATGTATGTCTATCAATAAGTTATCCATTATATATGATTGGTTGCATGGGTGAATGTATATATATGGGATATATGCATATATACATATATATACACATATGGATATACGCATATGTATTGGCATAATGGAATGTTCATATGAGTATGTCGATATATGTATATATAAGTATATGTATATAGATATATAGATATGGTATTGTTAATGGAAATGATAACATGGATATGTGCATTTGAATATTGGATGATTTATTTAAATGACTCATTTGTTAATGAGTATATATATTTGTATATATATACATATGAAATGAAGAAAATTGCCGCTCTATGTTTTAGGATCTATAGAACCACCAATTTCCTCCAAATTTCATTCAAGGAAACCTTAGAGATCTCAATCAAGGGATGAAATGAGGGAAAGAGATCACCAATAGGGTGTCCTAGGGTATGATTAAAGACTAAAATGGGGTTCACCACCAAGCAAGGGCTTGGAAAGAGAGAAATACAATGATATGTAAACCTAATAATGCAACCCAATATATGAAACTGAAAATCATAAGAATTAATTGAGAAAGGATAGAGGTGCACTTGGAAACTGAAGAGGCTTGAATTGTGGTGCAGGAGTACCTTGTTTACTAAATTCCTTCAAAGGGAAAATTTGTAAAAATTGAACTTTTAAATGTAAAAAAATGTAACAAGGTCATGTGAAGGTCATAATTAATGTAATAAAATCACAAATAGGTCTCTAGGAGGTGAGTTAAGTTAGTTTGCAAAAAATGCTAAAAGTTGCAAAAGATGTAAAATGCAAAAATGCGCAAAACAATAAGAAGTTGAAGAGTCAAGTGGGGAAAATGGAAGGTTTGGTCAATGAATTTGTAAAGGAAGTTAGTTTAATTGATGTAAGAATATATATAAAGCATGGAAAGGGCGAACAAAAGGCATTCATTAAGCCTTGTAACCAATTTTGGTAAATAAGAGTACCCCGTTTTCAGTAACAATGTTTCTTTTGTGATTTTTCCATCTTTTTGGTTTGTACAGCATCATCAAGTCTTGTTTCCCTGTTGGTTTGAATAGATTAAATTTGTGAAACTTCAAATAAAGTGGTTTGTGAAGATCAATTACAAATTAAGGGCTAGTTGCAGGCTTCTTACCTATAATTGTTTGTAACCCTTAAAACAGGGTTTTGAGAGTCTAGATAGGTTCTTTAAGACTACTCCACAAATTTAGGCTTTGTAGTTCAATGAAGTAGGTTAGGGTAAGATGTTTTAAGTTGTGTTTATATTTAATAATGTAAGGGAATCCAAGAATTTAATGTTTGGCTACCGATCACTCAAAAAATGCAGAGTTTCCTTCTTGAAAAGTGTGGCTCCATGGTAGAAAATGATGGGAAAGCATGAAATCAGATTGGGAAAGAGTTTGAATAGTTGGGGAGGACCTATACAAATGTGATTGAAGCATTTTAAAAGTGTAAGAAGGTTTGGAGTACACTATTCTAATAAACCATCATTTGTTAAAGCTTATTTTGTGCATAAAGTAAGGGTTTTGTAGATCAGTGTTTTATTGAGCCTTTCTACTCCTAAAAGTTGATGAATCTTGAGTTTTGAGACTTGTTAAAGGACTGTTTAGAGTCATTTGGTGTTTTTATGATGATTTAAGATCGCCTCCTTTGTAATTTTGGGCTAATTGGTGTGATTTGGCAGCGGACAATCTATTGGTTCTTTCATATTTTCCAAAATAAGTGTAGTTGCTCTTGAATTATGTTAAAATAGATTGAAATGGGTTCCTAAAGCTATGTTTTGTTTATGTATTTTTAGTATGGGTTGTTTGGTATACCCGCTTTTGTCAAGTTGCTATGCTACTAGGGTTTTGGTCTAAGTTTGCAAGAAAATGTAATTCTGAGAAAACAAAGATAAAAGTGATTGGTTTTGTGTTGAAATTGCTTAAACAGTGATTTCAATGATGTATCTATGGCTTGGAAGTAGTCTAGAGGAAAATCTAGCTGTTTTTTATGATTGAGCAATAGGATTTTGAGGTACAAAGAAGGTGTCTTAACTACAAAGGTTAAAGAATCCATTGGTCCAATACTATGAAGATGTGATACTAGTTTATTTCTGAAAAAAGTGTGATTGTTCAAAGGTGTTGCGCAGTTTGGTAACAGGTTTGAAGCAAGTTTGGCAGATTAAATGCCTTATTTCCTTGTTTGGAATACAGTTGCAAAGAGACGTTATTTGGTGTTCATGTTGGTAGTGATGGTTTGGTTAAGAGTTATCCAATCAAGTTTATGTTATGTTTCAGTCAATTTGATGAAGGTTAATTTTTGTTTGAGTCTGATAAATATTTGGAGCCAAGTTATGATGGTTTGTAGCTTTGTAGAAATTTAAAATCAAGTGAAATTGATGGATTTTGATGAAAAGATAAGTAAGTTTGTTGGTTTATCTTCTTAGTTGTTGTTTGGGTTAGAAGTACCCCTGGTTGGTCTTAGGGTTTTGGTATATGCCCTGCATCAAATTGAGGTCTAAAATGTTGGAAATACTAATTTTTAATGCACACTGGGAGTCATACACTAGTAGGGATGATATAGTCCCAATTTAGGGTTTCAAGCTGAAACCAAAATCTAGAACTACTAAACTAGGATCTATAGAAAATTCCTGAAAATAGGTATACTGGGACTCATATGCCACAAGTGGCGATTTAGTCCCAGTATCAAGGTTGATCTATGTTACTCATAAACATGACCCTTCCCTTTTTTAACTATCTCACCTTATGTGCCTTAGTCATTTATTCAAATTCATGTTCAGGCAATGTTTTGTTGTACATCTCAAACTCAGGTGGGGTTTTCATTAGTTTTTCTAACCACCCAATTTACCACCTATATTGTTATTTCTATGGCTAAGCAGTGTTTTATGACATTACCCTAACCCATGTGATGAGTTGTCATTTGTTAGGGGTCATATGTTAGCTTATGTTAAAAGTTATGTTATGGGCGACATTCCTCAAAGTCTTTGAAACCTAATTGGTGTTTTATCAAGTTCAATGAACAACCTATATTCCAGGCTGGAAGCACTTTTAATTAATTAATGGAATGAGCAATGAATATTGATTTACAAATCAGTGCATTACATGATGAAAATCAAATCAATATGAACAAGGAAATGAGCAAAGTCAAGCATATAGTAACATAGAGATAACAAAAGATGTTTTATATATATATATATATATATATATATATATATTTGTGTGTGTGTGTATACATCGCATTGGCAATACAAAATTGGGTGATTTGATTACCCAGTAGATATCAATAACAAAAGAAAAGAAAAAGAGATATTCTTGTTTAGAAACACAAAGAAAACATCAAGACTCAGATGCCCTCAATCACAATCTGGAGGCATTCAAGTTTCAAGCAAGGGATAGCAGGTTAACATGTGATTGCAAGAATTAGGCAAAGATCCCCATATCATTCCTCACAATCCCTACATGAAGAAGAGCAGTCGCTTCCTCCATGGTCTCATTCTAAAGAGTTGACACTATATAGATGGCATCACCTACTAGTCCACTCTGAGGATAATGACCGAGCCCAGCAATAGCTACATTGACAAGATGATGAAATTCAGGCCTCACCAGACATTCTAATGCTCTTACACCCTGGTCACAGTGACCATAGGTCTTGATGACCATTTACACAAAACACTCTAACATGGTGGTGTTGTGTACATGTTCCTGGATAAAAAATGCTTCACCCAGGATATTGTGAAGCACCTCTTCTTCCACTTCACTTTGTATCACAAAAAAAAAATAGTTGATCCAATAGATGCCTGAACAATGAGTTGCATTCAACCTCTTCCAAAATGATGAAATCATTTGCAGAATTGCCATCACTCTGAGTGCTCATCATGTTGGATGCTTCTGAATGATGAAAAGTGGTGATGTTGGTCAAATTTATAGAAGTTCGGTCAGACATTGGCGCTTTCTCTTAGATTTGGTGGGATGATAACTTGGTTCAAACTAATGGTTGATTTGAAACCACGATTACTTCATACCCTTCAATGGAAATTAAGACGTGCTATCATATGGTGTTCTCCAAATGCTTCATTAATCATTCATTTGTGTGAAGGTCATTCGGTGGTCGTTGGTGTAAATAAGATCCGTTTTCTTGCCTGATGCCCTTTCAATTGCCAAATTAAATATTTTGATTGATCTTTAGTAGTCCCCAAAAGATGATAGAAGACAAGAAGATGCCAAATTTAGTAATGGTTTTAGCATTGGTTTGAGGGAATGCTTTGGCTATATATATGGTTAAGCTTATGGAGAAGGGGTTTATCTCTCTCTCTCCAAAAAAGGAACTTGGTTGTACTTTCGAGGAGGAATTTGATATTCATTCATGCTATAAATATTTATAATCCTTGAATTATGGATTGAATGAGATGCTTAGCATACTAATCTTTGTATCGTGTGTGTTATATTTTTATCTTCTTTGTGATATGCACTTGATGGTGTCCATTTATTACAGTATGAACTCATCTGTCATGTTATATCAATCATAGGTTTATCAATCTTTGCATTGACCAATTATGGCTTCCTACTTTCACATCCATGTTAGTATCATATTTATGAACTAACGTTTGAACCTTACTACTTTCTAGTTAAAGGGTAAAAGCAAGAAGTTGGGTACACGAAGAGGGGAAATTTTGGGCAAAACAAAAAGTTTCGCAGGAAACGCGTACACATTTTTGAAGAAACACGTACGTGTTATGGATCGGGTACCCGAGCCTAGATCCGAATGCGTACGCGTTTAGACTCAGGTACGCGAACCTAAAATGCATACGCGTTATGAAACGCGTATGCATTTTTTTCTGAAAATATTTATTTTTTTAAATAAATGACTGTATTTCATTTTTCACCATTATAATCTGCGTTTGAGAAGAACAAGGAGAGATCGTACGCATTTTAAAGGCCTTCAGTGAACAAAAATTTGACTGCCACCTCATCCCATCGACACAACCGACCTCGTTGACCTCTAGGTTGGTTGAATTCTTCATTTTTTTTTGCTTTATAATTTTTTTGTTTTGTAATTAGTATTCAGTTTTTGTTTGTTTACTATGTTTTAGTTGAATGTTTTATAGTTTTTAATTGCATTTAAAAAACCAAAAACATCAACGAAAGAAAGAAATTTAAATTGTAAATTGAAAACCATGAAAACTAAACCTAAATTGGACACGTTTAACTTAGAAATTTCAAAACCCTAGAAACCCTAGGTTACAAAATTTACATAGGTCCCTAAAAACTAATTCACATAGGTTAATCCTTGGACCCAAAACCTAAAACGTAAACCTAAAACCCTATTTACCCAAATTTACATAAACTTAAAATGGGCTATTTACCCTAAAACGTAAACCTAAAACCCTAAATTAGGGCTCCTCAAGGAGGTTTAGATTATATTTTATATTTGACATAACCTTCTTTGTATGATTTTTACTCTCACTCATGGTTCTTAGTTTATTTAGGGTAGAAGTGATGAAAAGTTCAATGTTAGGGTATGTGCAGGATCATGGTGCACCAAAAAGTGGCAATATTTGTAGGGTATGTGGCTGACGACTTTTTTTTCACCCAAAATTAATGAAACAAAAAGGGTTTTTAGAGGAGATTCTCAGCTTTCCAAAAATATAAATTATGATTTAATTTGAATTTAATAAATAATTATTATTCATTTTCTATTAGAATTACTAAAGTCCCGATGATAGGTTGATTGAAAACATCTATAACTTTCAAATGGTATAATATTTTTGAATCCAAAACATGAGTCACATTCTATGCTTCACATACTATAGGATTAAAAAATAAAAAATAAATTTCATGAAGTTTTGACCAAGTTAAGGTGGTCAAACAGACAGTTTTATATTTTCTAAAAGTTGTAATAAAAATTCATAATTAATTATTTACTTGGAAAAAATTACAAAAATATGCATCACATCCGAACATGAGTCCTCTAATTATATATAAAATCTTACAAAAAAATATTATCATTTTATTATGGTTAGGGTGGTCGACAACACCTACTTCTTATTTTTTCCCTGAAATTTAAGTACTCTTGCATTGAAATTTCAAATTTTCACCAAATAGATTTTATTTATTTTAAATAAACCTAGTATTTTAGAAACTTCATTCAATTTTCTACAAATTCTATTCTTACATATTTTTGAAATAATATAGATAACTTATTCAAATATTTACGTCAAGTTGCCTAACACTGATTTTTCTGAATTTTTTGCCACTTAAGGGCTTGTTTTTTGCATGATGATCTTGCACATACCCATTAAGGGCATGTGATATAATAGAAGAGGTAAAATAATGATGTTTAGTAAGATTTTATGACATAACATGTAGGGAGGGATCACAAATTATAGTCCATAGGTTAGGTACACTTTGGTATGTCGTTGGTGATCCACACAACTACCAATGAAATTCATAATTGAATAATAAAGGAGGTATAAACAATCAATGCATAGATCTATATATTAACCAACAAATTGATTTAATTTTAATATGTTCACATTTAATATAAATTTGATAGCTAATTTTATCTCAGAAAACTTCATGATTGTATAATTTAACTTGAGAAAGTGTACCAATGAAGTAAAATAATGTGCCTCATGTGAAACTATGTGCTTGATTTAATAAGTTCATATATCATGATGCTAGTTGATATGAGCATGTAATCACTCTATATCAATGCTGTTAGCTTATATAGTGTATGATGTATTCTCTTAAAAAAACATAGAAATGCAAGTCATACTTGTTAATCTAGACTATGTGCAATATGGATAGAGCTAGACACATAAATGTTATTAAATCAAATAAATATTAAAATGTGAAGCATGAATGATTTCTACCCATTTCTCTTATTTGGATGAGATCCTTTGTGAATTATGTAAGGATGCGTTATGATCATATTTAAGCCTTAATTTATAGGATGTTATTCATTAGATCTATAGGTTGTGTGTAATCTAATTCCTATTTTAACTCTCATGTGTAGTGGCATTGTTCTAGATTAGGAAAAATAAATGTTGTACTTTCTCTAAACTAGTGTATCAAAGCTAACTTGTAGCATGAACATTTCAATTTGGAAAATTCAAATTACTTTTTTGAGAAACTCGATAGATGATTCATAAATGAAAGTGAATTATATAACCAAAGGTTTATTTTCTAAGATTATTTATTTATTGAATTGATCAATTGATTCCTCACTTAGTGGCAGTTAGGTTCTTTTTTTGAAAAGCCATGCATGTCTAGAATTTATATAAATATTCAAAGGAAGAGTCTATGTCATAGAAAAGTTTCAAAAAATATATGATTAGAAAAAAAATTGGGTTTAAATCACTTTAGATCTCCTCTTCCTTTTTAAATCATCCAAGAGTGCTTAGAGGTCCAAATAGGTTCAAAATCCATCATAACTCAACAACTTACTTATAATTGAAATCTAAAATTCCTAATTGTTGATATATTGAAGCTATTCCTAGAATGTCACATATTTTATTCAAAGAACTAAGTCTAGGTGGTAGGGTTTCTCATTTACTTGTAAAAATTTATTGAATGTGTCTTCTATATGTTTTCATGTCATCAAATCTCTAAATCTAAACCCTAAACCCTAATTTAGCATTCATTTTGTTGTAGGACCTTCAAATGAAATTTGGTTTCTTTAGGCAACTCCAAATTTTATTCCCTTAAGCCATGGAAAAAAAATTCCTGGTCCACCTTACTAGACATAGATCCCCTTAAGCCATCCTATCACCCTAAATCATAAATCGATGTCTTAAGGGGTCCTAATATGACATTTCTTAAGGGGATCAAAGAAGTTCTCAAAATTTGGTGAATAGAGCTCAAGCTCATCTTTGTTTATTTTGTACATTGCAATTAGGTCACTAGCATATATCTATGTATCCCTTTGAATGTATTCTATTATTTTTTCATTCTTATCTTTAGTATTCTTTGAAAACAATGAATGAGATTATAAATTTTAATGTTAGTGTTAAACTTATAATTTCTTCTTAACTAATTTTTCCCACTATAGAGATCTTGTGTCTCGTATCATGAAATTTGAAAATTTAGATAAATCAATTTATGTCCTCATATTTAATTAAATTTTGGCATACTTGATTAATACATCTATTCATTTTGTTGTAGGACCTTAAAATGAAATTTGGTTGCCTTAGGCAACTTCACCAAATTTTATTCCCTTAAGTCGTGAACCATTTTGTCCTAGGACCTTACTACACATAGATCCCCTTAAGCCATCCTATACCCTAAATTGTAAATCGATGTGTTAAGGGGGAATTTGACATTTCTTAAGGGGATAAATTTGGTGAATAGAGCTTGGTCACTCATCTTTTTTTATATTTTTTACATTGCAATTAGGTCACTAGCATATATCTATGTGTCCCTTTCAATGTCTTCTATTAATTTTTCATTCTTATCTTTAGTATTATTTGAAAATAATGAATGAGATTAAATAAATTTTAATAAAACCCCATACTTTCATAAATCTGCCCTTCATATTAACAACCCCACACTGGACTCAATTTAATGTGTGTACATGCTATGAATTTTTAATGTTATGGATTTTATAATGTTATAAATCAAATGGTCTTCAAATGAAATATATTTTGAATTTGTGCATGTTCAATGTGATTTTTAAATAACTTTCAAATTGTGTGCATTAGTTAATTAGTTTGTTGATATATATTTTTTAATTGTTTAACATGCAGTTGCCATATCATTGCTCACATGGATCCATTGTTTAATTTAGAGGATTTTATGCCCAATCAAGAAATTCCTATAGATCCCATACATCCCAATCCACCACATGAACATAACCCTAGCACACCTCCACATTCTCCACCGCCTAACCCCCCACCCCCTCCTATAGTTGATGAAGATCAATTAAGAGATAATATCCGAGCAAACCTCATTGTCATTCAAGGAAATATAGATCTCATAAAAAATGATCCTAGAGTCCCTCCCCATCTCGCATGGTTTACATCTACGATGCAAACTATTGTCGATTATGTTTTATCTATTGATGTGGACCTAGTTAGGTCCCATCAATGGAGAGAAGAGAGGACTAGGCAATTCTACGCAGATGGATTGTCATATAAAGAAATCAATGACCTGAAAATTACCAAACAAGCCATGTGCCAATATTTTATTAACCCCCAAACAAACCAACCCATTCCACCCATGAAAAAACAAATTTCAATTTTATGGTGTAGGCACCCGCAGATAGCTGTGCATTTTTGGGACAGATGGTGGATGGTGTTTGATAGTCCACCACATGGCATCAGTAAGGTGCCCTTATACTTTTTAAGAAAGTTATGGGTTGAGTTTGAGTTGGGTAAAAAACCCAACTATTTTGATATGAGGTCATTTCAGGGAGTTGGGCGTGGCATGCCCCAACATAGACTAGGATCACATGTCAATCCTTAGCGACGTGCTCTAATTGCTCCTATTGTTCCTCTTCCTTCTCGTATTGTTCCCACTGCATTTTAGCAGTAGACCATGTTATCGACATTAGGAGAATTGAGTTCACTTTCAGGACATCTCACTCAACATACTACACGCGCAGCCATTGAAGTGGCCAATAGAGAGCATGGAGGCTCGGGCTATAGGGATACTCATACATCCACTTCAGGTGACGCACATGCATCTAGGATGGGGTCATACCTGAATTTACTATATTCTAAGGATCGTCCTACACAGGTATGTTCATCTTTTGAACTTAAATTTAATTCAAGTTTGAAATATGAAAAATTCATGTAAATAATAACATCAAATTATATATATAATATAATATTAATTCAATAAGTGTTTGGTGTAGACGCATCATCATGTGATGCCTGAAACTCAATATGATCATCGTGTGCATATGTCGAGTGTTGTAGATCTAGGCTCACCTTTTGGACAGGTACTTGAACCAATATATATTAAAAAATTTGTGTGGATATATATCTAATTTAATTTGAATTTGTACACGTGTGAATTGATATATTATATCTAGATGCAGGGAGGTCATACAATACCTAGTACTGACCAACCACAAGTTACAGTGGTGAGCACTCCTGAGACATCATTAGCTCAGGTGCGTGCTTTCAAAAGTTTGTTAAGTTTAAATTAAATAGACATCATAGATCTAATTTAATTTTTTCATTTACATACACATGTGTCAATGATCTATACGAACTATTGTACATCTATATGCATGAATTTCATGAGATACCCATGGCGGAATGCACACCTGAGACATCATTGGCATTTATGCATGGGAAATCTCAGGTGCGTGATCATGAGGTCATATCATTCAAGGTTGTAAACTTTACTTTAAATCTCCTATACAATTTTTATGGACCTTTTAAATATATACATATATATATATATATATATATTCGAGGTTTTCACATATTGTTTGCTTTATATGAATATGCAGGATATAGTAGATCAGGAATTTGCATCTTCTCAAGTGACAGTTATGCTACCCGTTGAAGAAAATGTGCCAGTTACAGATTCACATGATCATATGGTAATTTATGCATACTAGAAATCATTTTTACTATATAAATACTAGATATTTAATTAAATTTACTTTTATCTAAAAGTTGATATTTTCAAGTTTAAATATGTTTAATTATATCAAAATTTCTAAATAAATTTAAATCCAATTTCAAGTTTCTTGAACTCTTTTACAGCATGATGCGGGTACATCTAGTCAACATGGAACAAAGAGGAGACTTGATTTGACCGATCAGCCTGAAAGTTAGATGGTTTTATATTTTATGGACTATAGATCTCTAGTTTTATTTAAATATATGTGTTGGACTTGACATATAAATTCTATGGACTATCTATATCTAGTTTTACTTTGAACATGTTATTATCATATTTGTGTTTATTTATATCAGTTGACTTTAATATGATGATTATATATGCAGTCAATTATGATATCTTGTTATGTTCATTTTCATGATTATATGCACTCATACATTAGACTATTTATATTTTATCTAATTTTCAAGTATTACATGCACTATATAGGTTCTTATCTAGAATCAAATTTAATATATATATAATTTATCACATGGTTAGGTGACAAATTAAAACATTCCTTAAATAGTTTAGATCATATTCATAATAAATTAAGGGCGGGTAATTTTAATTATTTTCCAATTAGATAGAAAATATTTGAATCAATAAACAAAAAAACTATCTACTTGTATGTATAAAATGTATAATCTATACAATTGAATAATTATATAAAATGTGGTAAATACAAGACATGAAATGTATAATCTATAAAATTGGAACAAGATATTTAAAAAGTGACATTGAACAAACATATATAATGTATATCAAGATGTTTATTACAACTATATAATATGATGAAACATATATGTGCATGTAGATACAATTAAAACTTATCAACTTTTAGGTGAAGACCAAAAATTGACATTTACATAGTCTCTTGATAAAATAATTTTTCAGTTCAACAATCACTTCGTAGATCGACTTGATGAGAACCTGCAAAAATAATTAATGTAAGTAACTACAATTTTTATGAGTCATTTAAGAAAAAAATCATGTGAGAAAAGAATAGTATATAGTAAATTCCATACAAATTCAAAAGATGTTTGCCATAGGATGGATTAAGGGGACCTAAGAGGATATATAGCTTAAGGGGGGTCTTAAGAGAATGGCTTAAGGGGAGTTAAGAGGATGGTTTAAGAGGATGCATCTCATGAACCCTAGGATATGGCTTAACAGGTCCTAAGAGGATGGCTTAAGGGGAATTATGAGAGTCCTTTAATAGGATGGCTTAAGGGGATGTAAGAGGGTGGATTAAGGGGAGTTGATAAAATGACTCAAAGGGATGTAAGAGAGTGGATTAAGGGGATGTAAGAGGGTGGATTAAGGGGAGTTGATAGAATGGATTAAAGGGATGTAAGATAGTGGATTAAGGGGATGCATGTCATGAACCTTACGATATGGATGAACAGGCCCTAAGAGGATGGCTTAAGGGGAACTATGAGAGTGACTTAAGGAATGCAAGATTATGGATTACATGGATGTAAGAGGATATGAATTAAGGGTCCTTTAAGAGGATGCCTTAAGGGGATGCAAGAGGGTGGATTAAGGGGAGTTGAGATAATGAATTTATACTATCAATTAAATGTATATAGGACTATATCTAGTTACCTATCTCTAGATTCGAATTCCATTGTAATATATGTGCATCTCCTCTCTTGTTTGTAAAGCATCTAATTTTGGGAGACCTGAAACAAAAAATGATATAAAAATTTAATTAGGAAATGATTAAATACAAATATATATATCAATTAACTATATAAACAACTAGATATACTTACCAATATTTATTTACTCTATTGTACCATCTGCATCCTCTCTCTTTTTTAATGCATCTATGATTGTCTCATGATCATCCATTGAAAGTGTCCATAAAACTTTATTAGCAGGCCTCCCTTGATATCTAACTAGTTTTATATTGGTTGCCAAAATCAAATGTGAATAGTGTATATTCTTCTTGTGTCTTTCATAATCTTCAAATGCAGGCAAGCCATTCTTTCTCATCAAATATTTTCAAAGCCAAGTGCCAACAACAACCACTGAACCAGTTGGATACTCAAAGTTGTCATCAGCCACTCTAGGATGTGCCAACTTATGTTTTCTCTCAACACATCTAGCCAACCAGTAATCTGTCTCCTCTTCATTCCCCTCAGGTGCAACAATAGCATACACATGTCCTGCAAAAATAAATACAAAATTCAATAAAAAGTGACTTATATTTAATTCACATATAAACATGCATACATACAAAAATCAACTCAATAAATAATGTACCTTCTTGTACAAGATCCAAAACACGATCATAATCATCTGATGCGAACACTTGATTATCTTCAATTATCGTTCCATGTTGAACATTTGTCGATGTAGGCGTTAAGGTTCTTTGTTGCCATTATTTGACCCATTCCGTATTTTCACATGCCTCCCAATCACCTGCAATACAAAATTGACAAAATCATGCCAACTCCCTTGTCCATATTGTCCATGTGTTTGAATTTGAACTCTTTTAAACAAATGCCATTTTGTAAATCCATTAACTATTTCACAATCTTGTCAAGAAAAAATATCATTTTCTTCAACTAACCAAAAGAAGCATCGAATTATTGAGTTCTCATTTGTTCTTGTAGATAATTTGGTATTGCACCAATCTACAATTGCACGTGCATCTCTAAATTTCTCAGCATCCTCAAATTGTAGTTGCTCTCTAGCAAGATCTCTTTTCACACATGCACCTACTCCATCGTGTTCTCCCTTACCATGACCAGCTTAAAAAAAACTCCATATGTGTTGGATATTATTTTCCTTATGAACTCTACATAACCAATAAAACATTCTAGCATTTTTGAATTGACCCATGCAATTATCTGACCATATGAGATGTTCTAGCATTTGAATTCCTCTCTCTTTTAAATTTTTATAAAATATATCAAAACAATATTGTACAAACTCAAATGAATGTAATCGATTATCACTTACATAAAAATGGTACTCTCTCAAAAAAATTCTATTATCTTCTGTACTATCTTATGCATGTCTATAAACAATGTGAACAAATATAGCTACTTGCATTGAATTATAATACTGTGATTGAATTTTTTCTTGTGGAGCAAGAGTATAATTTTTAACAAAATCAACAACTAACAATATAGTTCCAATTGGGAATGTATTTTTACATAAACGAAATTGATTATCAAGCCAATGAGCATTATGAGAGTGTTGAACATATTTAGGTACAAACTTATCTTTAAATTCATTAATAAAAGCATGCACACTAACTTTTTCCACAATTAGCTCAACACATTTTCCAGTTTTTCCATCTTTTAAAGAATACTCAACATTTTTAAATTTTTTTACATCCACTAATTTTTTTCCAAATTCATCTAAACTACTCTCATGCATACATTCTCCTAATTATGAAAATTTACCACATCTATCGCATTCTCCAGAAATGCATGCTTTTAAAAAAAATAAGTTTCCATTTAAAGAGGGATCACAAAACAAACCTACTATAAAATCTTTGATTCTTTCAGGTGGCATATTAATGCCACAAATGTCCTGCATAATTTGGTTAGCATGCAAAGTGCATCGTATATATCAAAATATATCATAATAATAACGAAATTGTACATGAGTCTTACAAAAACAAGAGATTCATTGCTTATTAATTCTAACATACCAAGGTTTACACTTTTTGAATGATCTTTGACTTATGTTAATATTCAATGGTAAGATTGAAGCATCTAAAAAATTTTATATAATTTAGTTTGAGTCATATCTAAGAGATGCTTTGGATGAGGTTCACAAATTTTGGAACCCACCCTTAATTTTAAGACATCTCTAATGTTAGGTGATACTCTTGTATTATCATGCCAAAATTTATCGATTAAATATTTAATTTCATTAGTTAATTTCATGTCTGATCTTGGGAATCTACCACTAAAACTCCAACATTGATTAATAGGATCCTTTTCAATACTTTCTCTTCTTTTAGCAGCTCTTATCAAAGTTCTAGGATTTACTTTTACACATTTACTAATCTTACTTAACATTCTTTTATTTGAAGTTGTTTTATCAACTAGAGCAGTTGTTATTGCACGACGAGCCGCATTCTTATCTTTCGATCAACTTTTCTTACCAATAACATCAATAGCATTAGCAACACTAGATATGACTTGTTCTACTAAATCATCTTTCTTTTTTGATTTTACAAAAATACCTAATTTTTTCATCACTTTTCTCATTTTCAACATTCTCATCAATTGCACCATGAGTTGACATTGGAATCCTAATTTCTTTCTATAAAAAAATATTTTATATATTTTATTTCCATAATTTCTAATTTGTCTCAAAGAAATTTTACCATGAAGGTTATCTAGCACATCTGTTTCAATTGTAAAAAAATCATTTTCACCTTCATCCATAAAAGGAGTTTCATTTTCATTCACACAAGGGGTTTCATTTTCATTTTCAAATGTAAAAGGGATTCCATTATCATTTTTGTCAATATGAGGGATTTCATTATCATTTTCATCAATATTAGGGATTTCATTCTCATTTGCATTCTCATATGATATAATTTCATCATTTTTTGTTTCTGCATTGTTTCAACCCTAATATTATTGATCTCATCAATGGTGTATCCAGCTTCATCTAAACAAACAATATCAATATTATCAAAACTTGGGTTTGAACACATACTTGGATAGATTGTTTGAATAGGTGCATTTTCCATGTCATTGGGAGGTGGATTTGAAGACATACCCGAAGTTGTTTGCATATCATTCAAAGTTGAGGTTGAAGGCATAATTGAGTTTGTCTCTGTAATTACATTTTCTTCCATATTCACCATCTCCACATTTGCATCATTTACATTAATTTCATCATTCATGGCTTCCTCTTGAACATTCTTGGAACTAGATGAGCTTCCAAATATTTCATTTGATGAATCCTTTCTCTCCTTTCACTTTGTCTTTTTGCCTCCTTATCTTTATTTGCTTGAATTTCTTCAGGTGTCATTAACTTTCTACATCATTTTTTTTGTCTTTTCTTATCACCCATGGTTACCAAACCCTTTTTTATCACAAAAAAATTAATTCAAAAAACCTATTTTCAAATTGCCACCTCCTTCAAATATTGAAATTAAACTATGTACTATGAAGATCATTTTTTCTATAAACTCTGAAGTACAAAAACATCATGAGTACATCCAAAAATTCTCTTTTTCAAAATATTCTTATAAAATGTTCTTTGAAACTTGATTCCACTTTAGAAAATTCAACCTACACTTTGTCTCTTCCAACAATTTGAATAGAATATGCCCTACACAAGACAAATTTGTAATAAAAAATGAAGAAAATGACACTTTCAGACTATACTGCAAAAAAAGAATGTTACAAGAAAATCGTGTTTTACCAGTATTTTTCAAATTAGGGAAAAACGGCTATATTAGAAATGCGTACGCATTATGTTCAAGGAACGCATACACGTTTCATAATGCATATGCGTACTACCTTCACCCAACGGGTAAATAGATAACGTGTATGCGTTCTGAAATGGGTACACGTTTCATTTAAATAACGTGTGCGTGTTTTTGTAACACGTACGTGTTATTTAAAAGTTGAATTCCCACACCACATCTAGCCCTGGTTTTAGGCTTGGGAAAGGCTTGGCAATATGAGCCTTAGCCTTTGACCTACAACTAAAAAACTAAGGCAGATTGAAGAAAAATATCCAACTTTGATAACATGTCTGATGGACTTCTTTTCTGAATCAATCTATAAAATTAAAACTGATAAGAAAACACGATGTCTACTTTCAAAATATATAATTTTTATTAATATTGGATTATGTTTGCTATTTTTTAATTAATTTATAAGCAAACTATTCCTTAAACTTGAAATATCTGACTTTTTTTGTTTTCTAATAACTTTTTTTTGGTTAAGTTTTTTGTAATAAAAATTATATGGGATCAAACTTCAGACAATTCTCTACACAATGAAAAAAAAAGAGTCAAAAAATGTTTAGTTTAGGTCCAATTATGTTGTCCATACACATTGATTTTTAAAAACAACAATTAAGGCCAATATAAATTTAATTTAAAAAATATATTCAACCAAAAATTACAAAAAAAATTACAAACCAAACTTCACGTTGTTAGCTCTCTTTTCCCAAAAGGAATTAGCAAAATACTTTTATTTGGGTCAAAAAGTGTTGTCCGTACACATGCTTGGTATTGTAAAAAATGACTTTTAAAAAGTGCTTTTTATAGATCCCTATCAAAATTTAATTTCTATAATCTGGGTATTTGAATAATTTATATATTTGGAAACTAGATTCAAAATGATAAATTTCATATTACTGACTTTTTTTAAGATTCATTGTGTAAGTGCCTCAAATTTTCAGTCCAAGTGTGACAAATTCTAAAAAACAGCAAAAACATTTCCACTTTTTGAGTTTTTTGTGTACCCAACTTCTTGCATCAGCCCTAAAAGCACACCTTAATTTTATTTTCAGTCTTTTTCAATTCATTGAAGATCATAAGAAGGAGTTGTACCTCCAAAATTCAAAGGAAAGATGCAAATTCAATCGCGACATTTCCAGAGCTGTTAGTGATCATTTCAGTGCCTTAGGGTAATCTAGAGTCAAAATTATCGATCTATTTCAAGTGACCATTTCATTCGCTAAAACAAATTTTTGGCGACTCTATTGGAGATATCAAGTTGATTGAAAATATCTGACAATATATGTTGTGTCATGTAGCAAGATGGCACTTCATAATGATGTGTTTCATATTTTGCAACCAGATTTAGATTGGGTAGAAACAGAACAAGAAGACATCATTTCACAATTGAATATGCTTGCCTAAAGATATAGGAGGAACACAGCAGATTATATGTGAGCGAATCTTGCCTTAGAAGAAGAGGAAGAGTTGGCCCAATGCCCACCTACACCTGTAGTAGAACGTGGACTCTGAGATTGGTATTCATGTACTATGCCAATCCTCCCCATCATCCTGATCATCAACCTAATCAGCTATTCCATCATCCATGGGGCCCGCCCCTTCCTCAACCTGGGAATCCACCTTTGGCTTGTCCACCACCTAGAAATTAACTCAATAATTTTCTTTCCTGTTCTTTTTACTCCCTTGTGAGTTGGTGAATATAATCATCCATGGCCTCAAATATTTGTTGTAATCACATTGGCCCTCTTGCCTCATCACAAAATCATGACTTACCCAATGGTTCCCTAAATTTTCTAGTCAAAATGAACAAGACCCTGAAGAACACATCCTAGCTATGAATGCAGTAAGTGGAGTTTTGGGAATTCAATAAGAGGATTTTTTTGTGAGAATCTTTATTGACAGCTTAATTAAGAAGGTGGAAAAATGGTATAGGGGACTTGAAAAGGGAAGCATCATGGGATGAAATATTCTTAAAACAAAATTTCTCCAACGTTATAAAATTCTAGTCAATATCGTGGTAACCCTGTGACTCTTTTTTCGGATCATGAAAGATAAGGCCGAGACAATGAGGGGTTTTGTATACCATTTCAATCAGTTGCTTCAATGAATTCTTGTTCCAGAAAGACCCAATGAGGAGATCCAGTTTCACATATTTATTTATGCTCTGGATCCTGATATTCAATTGATCCTCAAAAGAGATAAAATTCAAGGAATTGAAAGAGTTCAATTAGAAGTAGTAAGTGTTGAGGATGATTTTATAGTTGTGTAAAAATGGAAACCAGGTAATAGTACAAAGCATGAGGTCAACTGCAAGCCATCTCTTGAATTCCTGATCAAATTCCATGAAGAGGTAAATTCTCCTCACCTGACCGCTAAAGATATTAATTTGATAATTTTTGGCCACATGCAGCAATTTAATGAAGGGAAATACCAATATTGCAATGATTGGACCTTCAATTTATATACCTCATTTGAGGATGAGAGCAAGCTTAGTTCATCCAGTGATGATGAAGATGATATGCCACAAAAGAGAATGACAATTGTCACTCCCTTTCACTCCAAGAATGAATCTTTCTCTTCTGAGGTTTATTTAAAGGAGTTGGTGTCAAATTCCTTTTTTGTCCCTAAATATGAAGCTTTCTCCTTCGAAGAAGTGGTGGATGAGACAATGTGCTTGTGTTTGGAGGAAAATGGAGGTCTCACATATGGTACTTCTTAGGAAAAGATAGAGTGGTCAATCAATGCCAATCCTCTATTTATTTTTGATGAGTTTGCAGTATATGATAATCCTCCTTTTAAGGATTTTGTTGTTGACCTGTCTATGTCTAAAGTGGAATTGGGTTCTTCAATGATAGAGGATGGTTATAACCATGAGAACATCTAGGAAATCATTAATCCCTTGTTAAAGGAAGAGAATGATGATATGCCAAATTTTTCCTCCTCCCTAGAATTGGATACATTTGGTTTGGCAACTTTTGATAATGAAAAAATATTGATAAGGGAGGGTCTGGTGTCAATTGAATGGTAGTAGAAAGAAGTTTTCGATGAAAAATGGATTTTTGGAGGATTTTTTGATAGTGGTTGCACCTTCTTCTATATCAATGTTGGGGCGTTTATGTCTTGATTTGCTTCGTAGGCTTTTCAAAAACGTGGGTCTTTTCAAGAGCAGGTTATTCTTCTCTCAACCAATGAACGGGTTCATATGATTTCTTTACCTTTCCTTCCCATCTCTGACAAGTTGTTCTTGCCTTGTAATTAGTTTCAATTTTGGTGTGTTCATTTTTGGCTTGATGTTTGTGTTCCTTCTCATCCTGACTTTGTGCCCAATGGATGAATATTGGTCATATATATACATTGTGTTCTCTGCATCCTTTGTAGTCCTTGTCCCCAATCAGAGCCACTGCTACTCATAAACATGACCCTTCCCTTTTTTTAACTATCTCACCTTATGTGGTTTAATCATTTATTCAAATTCATGTTTAGGTGATGTTTTGTTGTACATCTCTAACTTAGGTGGGGTTTTCATTAGTTTTTCTAACCACCTGATTTACTACCTATATTGTTACTTCTTTGGTTAGGTGGTGTTTTAGGACATTATCCTAACCCGCATGATGAGTTGTCATTTTTTAGGGGTCATCCATTAGCTTATGTTACAAGTTATGTTATGGGCGGCATTCCTCAAAGACTTTGAAACCTAAGTGGTGTTTTATCAAGTTCAATGAACAGCCCATTTTTCCACCTGGAAGCACTTTTAGTTAATTAATGGAATGAGTAGTGAATATTGATTTACAAATCAATGCATTACATGATCAAAATCAAATCGATATAAATAAGAAAATGAACAAATCCATGCACACATTAACACAGACATAGAAAAATATGTTATATATATGTGTGTGTATACATTACATTGGCAATACAAAATTGGGTGATTCGATTACCTAGTAGATATCAATAAAAAAAGAAAAAAAAAGAGATATTCTTGTTCATACGCACATAGCAAACATCAAGACTCAGATGCCCTCAATCACAGTCTAGAGGCATTCAAGCTTAGCAAGGGATAGTAGGTTATCATGTGATTGTAGAAATTGGGAAAATAGCCCCATATCATTCCTCACGATCCCGACACAAAGAAGAGCAACCACTTCCTCCATGGTCTCATTATGAAGAGTTGATGCTATACAAATGGTGTCACCTACCAATCCACTTTGAGGATAGTGACTGAGCCCAGCAATAGGTACATTGACAGAATGATGAAATTTAGGCCTCACCAGATGTTCTAATGCTCTTACACCCCAGTCACGGTGACCAGAGGTCCTAATGACCGTGCACACAAAAAACTATAAAATGGTGGTGTTATGTACATGTGCCTAGCTCAAAAATGATTTTCCCAGGATACTGGGAAGCACCTCTTCTTCCAACTCGCTCTGTATCACAAAAACTTATTTTAGTTGATCTGATAGATTCCTAAACAACAGACTGCATTCAATATCTTCCAAAATGATGAAA
>VDFB02281492.1:451707522-451738612 GCA_007258455.2 Sequoia sempervirens | reverse complement strand
CAGGAAATGTTTGACATATCTAGTGTGTTTCCCTTCTAAATATGTATCCTACATGGGGCAATGAGTATCATTGAGAAGGGATGGAGTAACGGTAACATAGGTTTTACATCAGGAAGTGTTTCAGACATATCCAGCATGTTTCCCATATTAATATGCATCCTATATGTGGCAATGGGTTATCAGTGAGAGGGGATGAAGTATCTGGTAACATAGGTTTTACATCAGGAAATGTTTCATGAGTTCTATACAAAATTAGACTTTTCACCTGGAGTTTCTCATGCAGCGTTTGATCTTATGGGATAGTCCAGAGTCACCATGATTAAAAATGAAGTCCCAGGAATAAAATGTTGGAAACCATAAACATTAGAATGCTGAATGTGAGGTTCATTTTGACATTTTTAAGGGAACCCTCAACGAAGTTAGAGGCTATAATGTTTATAGTTTTAAGTTGTATTCTTCAGGCGTCTGGTTTGGGGGTTTCCTTCCTAAATTTTTGAGAATGCTTCACTTTTGAATTTATTTTATACAAATTCAGTTAATGTAGTTCCATTAAGTATCCTTGAACTGGTTAGTGGGGAAATTTTGAATGATATTATTTCATTTGTTTAACAGGTCTGACAAGATACTGATTCAAAGGTCAGAAAAAAATGCAGTTGTGTCATCACTGGATTTGGAATTCTTTTCTGGTTTCACAGAAATGAGTTTAGAAATTCAAGAAGAAACAGGTTTGAAGGACTTAGTAAAGCTTGGTGTTGGTTCACAGTTCACTTTATCCAGTGCCTTGGAGCCAACACAAACTATTTATCTAGCCCCCAGATATATTGTTGTGAATCAATCATGTGAAGATATTTTTGTCTGTCCGAAAGGTTTGCAGGTTTGTTTCAAGATAATATTTGATTTGGTTTATCCTTCAGCTAAACTACATTCAAAGTTTTTCATAACTTACCTTGATTCTGTTCTCTATTGATTGTTTCTTTAAAAGGAAACTGAAGATGCTAGAAGAGCTGTCCGCCCTGGACAGCAAGCTGTGCTTCATATGAAAATATTTCCAGGTGAAGATAAAGCGATTCACTCTGTTGATAATGTTCACCAAAAGCAAAAAGATGCAGGGATAGATTTATCATTATATTTCCAATTTTCCTTGAGTGAACCTGGATGGAGTTGGTCTGGACCAATTTGTGCTGCTTCTTTAGGGCGCTTCTTTCTAAAATTCAGAAGTTCCTCAAATATCCTTCAAAATTCTGCACCAAGTGGGAACACCTCCAGGGAGAGACAGAGATCTCGATTTGCAGTTGTTGACGTCAAAGAAGAAAGAAGTTCAATGATCATGTACTTCAACATCCAATCACCTGAATCTTTACCATATCAAATAAATAACAGTCTCCGCAATGCTTCGATTCTATTTCATCAAAAGGTGATTGCTCTTGACCTGAATTTTTCTGTAACTCTATTTCCTAAACCTATTCTAATTTTTCCCTTTCAAAATGTTCACATGTGCTTAGTTGTTTAAAGCCACAAGGGCAATTATTATAGACTTGAAATTGTATCTAATAGAAGAGTTAAGATTTTAACTTTGCAGATAGCAGAGAATCTGCATGCATTTACAAATTTAGATGCTTTATCATAATACCAATAGTATTGCAAAATTATATTAGTTTATGATTTTCCTTTTGGAACAAATGCTCATAGGAATCAATGTTCCACGGAGTTTCGGGGACAAGGATGGGGGGATGGCAGGGGACGCGTTTTGGGGATGTGGGGGCGGGGGGTCTAAGTTTTGGGGGGGCGGTGGGAAGGCGGCATGGGGGCGGCGGGGGAGTGGTGCACTGAAATACATATAGTACTTGAAAAATTAGTTATAAAAAGATATATAACTGTAGAAGCGTAAGGAATAAGTAAAGATTAGAGTTTAAACACATTGCAATGATTTCATTGAACTAGTGAACATTGAAACAATGAAAATGAAAATGAAAATATACTTAATAGACATTGGAACGAGAACTAGATATTTCATAATTTGAATTTCATAATCATGATTCATAATTACAATCAACAGTGTTAAAAGTTCAAACTTCAAAAACAAAATACTAAATAGTAAATGGCTAATGGCCTGATGCCTCTAATGATCTAATCATCCCTAAGCTCCATGCCAATCTCCTCATCACTGGAATTGCCAGATGGGGACCCCAAATGCTCAAGCTTATCTAAACCAATGCCAACCAGCCCTATCTGTGTAGGATCCTCATCTATCTGTGTTGGCTCTTTTGGCTCTACATCCCATCTAGCTACTGGACTCTCCTTGTATGTAGTTGAATTGCGGTCAATGAGACACAAGGCACTATGTACAACCACAAGCTTCTTTGCCCTCCTAGAAGTAAGCCTATTCCTCTTAACGGAGTGGATGAAGCTATAAGTAGACCAATTCCTCTAAGCAACAAAAGAACTGGAAACCTAGGAGAGAAAACGAATGGCTAGAGTGGTAATCAAAGATCTAGGCCCATGCATAGTCCACCACAACTTGGAGTCCTCCTATGACATAGTCTCCAAATCTATTGACTAGTGGAGATGAGGTCTAAAGCACCCAGAAAGGACGTCCTATCCTCTAGGATAGCATTAATGATGACTGGAGTTAACTTGATGCCCCTTTCCAGGTTAACTCCAGGTCCCATAGATCATGCATGTCTTATCCCATTAATTGAGGATGTCTATTTTGACTTCTATGAATTATGGAGATCTCAGATCTCCACTAATGGTGGATGTCTATTTTTGACTTCCACGAATTATGGATCTTAGATCTCCACTAATTGTGGATGTCTATTTTGGAGGTACATTTTGTAATTAAAGTCCACCTTTAGTTTAGTTTCAGTCAACTGAAGTAGTTTTGCAGTTGACTCTTTGTTTAGTTTCAGTGAACTGAAGTAGATTTCCAGTTAACTATTTGATCACCTACTTTTAGACATAGGAATAAATCTTGTTGATTCGCAAGAACTGATTGTTAACTCAAGGAGATTTTAGGGTTGCCTACAACTTTGAGTTCTATAAATAAGAGCCTTGGGCTCATTATTTTGTAACTTTACTTCATGACAGCGAAACGCTGAGCAAATAACCTTCATATTGTTTGCTTAGTATAAGTTCTTGGATCGTGTTTGTTATAGTTAAGCACCGAGTACAACTTGTGCTGTCTCTATTCAGATAGGTGCATCCAATTATTGTTCATGTGTTCTTGGTTTGATTGCCTCATGTGTCATTATTTCTTTGACACAAGTTGCTATCTCAATGTGTAACTTTGGTAGAATATTGAGATAATAGATCAGGAGAGTTACCATGCCTTTGATCCAAAAATCTCAAAGTTTTATCATTGTATGTTGTTATCAATAATCTGTTTTTAGTCTACACCTTGAAAAGGTCTTGGTACCTCCTTGGGAATTTAGGAAGTTAGATTATCGTTGCATTGTTGTTTCAAGTAGTTTACTTTTCAGCCTACACCTCGGAAAGGTCTTGGTACCTCATTGGGAATCCTGAGATATAAACTACCGTCTGGATTACTTGTGTGGATTTTATTTCAGCACAGATCTGTGAGTTTAGACTTTAGAGCCTTCGGATGCATCCTGGGAGACTAATTCGTCCAAGTGATCGAACCATCCATTCCCGCTTCTATGCCCTCGTGCTCTGTTTATCTTGAAGAGATAGGTTAGATTAGAAGCTAGTTTAGTTGTAGTTAAGATTTGCAGAAAGCAGAGAAAAGCTTAGCTAGGACGCATTGTGTTTATGCACCCTTGTGTCCTACCACTGAGTAAAAAAGATAGGAAATGTAGTTTACTTTATTCTTTTTACGCAAAATCAGCAACAAGAGGGATCTTCCCCTCCCAATTTGAAAAGGTAAACACTACAAACTTGCAATAGCTGACCATTTCCAATGAGCACTCTAGAGGTGCTAATTGAAACGCCAACACAGTTACTACCACACTACCTTCCACATTCCATGTCAACAAGGCTGGGTGACGTAGCTGCAAAGAAGATCAAATATCAAAAGTAGTTTGCAAGAGGCAGAAGAAGTCAATGGTTGGTTAGAAGAACTATTGACTAGAGTTGGTGAGGTGTAAAGCACCCACCTAGGATGTCCTACCCTTCAAAATAACATTAATGGTGACAGGAGTTAACTTGATGCCTCATTCCAAGTTAACTCCATGTCCCATTGATCATGCATGTTAGATCCCACCAATTATGGATGTCTATCTCAGATCTCCACTAATTGTGGATCTCTATTTTGGAGGCAGATTTTTTAATTTAAGATCACTTTTAGTTTAGTTTCGGTCAACTGAAGTAGACTTCCGGTTGACTCTTTGTTTAGTTTTAGTTAACTGAAGTAGATTTCTAGTTAACTATTTGCTCACCTCCTTTTAGACATAGGAATAAATCCTGTTGATTGGCAAGAATTGATTGTTAACTGAAGGAGATTTTAAGGAGATTTTAGGGTTGCCTACTCCTTTGAGTTTCTATAAATAAAAGCCTTGGGCTCATTATTTGTTAACTTTTATTTACTACGCAAAATTGCTGCACCATTGTTGCCAAGAAGTTTGAAAGTGCATATTTGTTCACTCTTGGATGAGAGTTAATTGGTTTGATGAGCAATTATGTATGATTTTGTACTTTTGCATGTCCCAGTTCTTTGTAATTCATTGAGAAAGCTTGAAGAAGGAAATCAAAAGGCACATGCAGTTTGATCTAAAGATTTGAGTCCTTTCAAAAACGTCTTGTTATTATAACTTGTTTCAATCTCCTCCTTGGACAGAGGTTCCTCCTCCCTGGATATTTTGTTGTTAATAGTTATTGTTTGATGTTGTTTAATGAATTGTCTTTCAGCCTACACTTTGGATAGGTGTTGTCACCTCCTCGGGAATCCTATTAGCCAAGTCATCGTACTTTGTTGTTTCTAGTGAGTTGTTTCCCAGCCTATACGTCAGATAGGGGTTCCTCCTTGGCAAGTCTGAGATCCATCTTACCGTAAAGAGTGATTGCTTGCATAAATCCTTATTCTAGCATAGATCGGAGAGTTCAGAGCCTCAAACTCATTCTGGCGAGATGGTCAGACCAAGGAATCCAACCATCCATTCCCGCTTCTATGCCCTCATACTCTATTTATCTTGAGGAGATAGGATAGATTAAAAACTAGTTTAGTTGTAGTTAAGATCTGTAGAAACTAGAGAAAGCCTTAGCTGCAACGCATTGTGTTTATGCACCCTTGTGTCCTGCTGTTGAGTAAAAAAGATAGGAACCTTAGTTTACTGTACTTTTTACGCAAAACTTCAGCAAAGAGGGATCTTCCTCTCTATAATCCAAAGGAGTAGTTACTAAAACACTTGCAATAGCTGTCCGTTTCCAATAAGCACTCCAGAGGTGCTAATTGAAACGCCAACATATATTAAGATTATAGATGTCATGTTCTCCATTTGTAACATTTGCAGCCTTGACTCCTACAAAACTTGATAGAGAAACACTTTCAGGGAACTTAGTGAAAATATTTTGAGGATAATTATCTTGGCTCTACTCAAAATATTCTATTGTACCAAACACATCTGCAGTCATTGTAACATAAGGGATCCTAATTTTTTTCAAAATACAGTTAACTTCATCTTTTATCTTTTCCTGCAAAGGAGGATGGTTACAATTGTTGCAAGCACCTCCCTTTGATTGATGCCAATCAAAATATTGCCCATCACTTGCAGATGCAGGATGCTGATTGTATTGATTACAAAGTGTTTTAATAATTGCAAGGGATATTAAACCTTCTTTATCTTCAACAAAAATAGGTGTCGGTAATGTTGTACCCCAAATTAATTTTTTTGCTACACTTAGGCATTTTGAAGAAATAAGTAAAAGTCTTGTCAAAATTGTCAAAAAAGGTCAAAATTGGGAATTTGCATGTCTTGCACGAGGGTCAAAAACTCAAAATTTTCAAAATCTAATGATCTGGGTTTGCTCTGAGTGACCTAATCTACAAAACCCAGATCTCAATTTTTCGGCCCTAAATTTTAGGAAAATTTTTATTTTTAGAAATTTTCTAAAAATAGAACATTTTTTCGGTTTCTTTTGAAACAGATGTTGGCAAAATTTCCTATTTAAGAAAATTTCTAAAAATAGAAAGTTTGGCTTCTAGGGTTCGAACTGATTTTGATTGTTCAAAGATACTTCCTCATCAAGCTAGTCCAGTTAGAATCATCAAAAGATCAGTTTTTCCCTAGTGGTTCTATTTTGCTTTTTCAGAAGCTTTATCAGGAGCTACAAGGTCATTAATGGAGGTCACTCAATTGCCAGGTGTCAAATTCAAAGTCTCAGGCACTGCTCAGATTATGAAACTGCAACAGATGATCGTAGGACGAAGAATGGAGAATGGAAGTTGAAGAATCATGAAAATTGCAATATTTTGGCCAACTTTGGAAAGTTCAGGTGCCCCTACCCAGTCTAGGCGCCTAGGGTTTTGTGACTAAGAAATTTTTCATCTTCAACAGTTGAAGCAATGGCAAGTACGTGGAATGAAGGGAGAAGTTGAAATTTGCAAAATAGAAACTAACACTGGCAAGCATGGGCACCTTAGGAGAAGGGTGCCCAATCTTTCAAGAGGTCAAATGATGGAATTATGGTTTGCTCATCCTAGACAATGTTGTTCAGAATCTTCTTAGCTCTGTAGTGGATCTATCAATAAGACCATCACATCAACTAGTCAGCTAGAATCTCAGATCGATCGAAAGAGTCTTGACAGAGTGGCAAATTGCAAACCATGAAAATATCAAAAAATAAAGTAACTCTGGAAACTTTGGGCGCCCTAGGTAGCCAAGGGCGCCTAGGGTTTTGAGCCACCAAATCGATCAGAAGAGTCTTGACGGAGTGGCAATTTGCAAACGATGAAAATATCAAAAAATAAACTAACTCTGGAACTTTGGGCGCCCCAGGTAGCCAAGGGCGCCTAGGGTTTTGAGCCACCAAATCCAGCAATTAGGGTTTGCAGATCAGTAACTGTCTCCAAAATTCTTCCATTTTTCTAGTGAATATCTTAGCTTGATCATCAAACTCGTCAATTGCTGGAAAATTCAGATCAAACGAAGGACACAACATGAGGTACAAGTTTGAAGGTTGAAAATCAAGAAAAAAATCTAAGTTTGGAGATCATGGGCGCCCCAGGTAGCCAAGGGCACCGAAGCTTTTGGGCACTCAAATGATTGAATTAGGGTTGGACAACTCCAACATGTTTTCTTGAGATTTGAAGCAGCTCTCCAATGCAATCATCGACAAGCCCATCAAACTGGTCAATCACCAAATATTGAAGACTGAATGCAGGCATAAAATTGTGCAAAACATAAAAGTCAAAGTTCAGTTTTCAGGAGATGCAGCTCCCAAGAGAACCCCATCAGAATCCTTCAATCTATCCAACGGGTCCAGCCATAAGTCAATCAGAGCTCCGGATTATCCAAAAACAAGAATCCATCAGAAAATCAGTAACCAGTGAAAATTCTATCTCTGGAAGTCATGGGTGCCCCAAGTAGCCAGGGGCGCCCAAACATTTGAAGCCTTAGATTCAGTAATTAGGGTTTGGCATCTCGAGAAAGATCTTCTCAGATTCAAACAAGCTACGTAGTGGAACAATTAGCCAATCAATCGGGTCAACCTAACTCCCGAAATCATAAAATCATCTGAAGGATAGAAGACAATGTTAAAACTTCAAGAACATAAAAATGGCTAACATTGGTAAGCTTGGGCGCCCTAGGTAGCCAGGGGTGCCCATGATTTTGAGGGGTCAAATGAAGTTTTTATCAGAAATTTCCTTTAGGATAATCTTCTCAGAATCAGTCAAACTTCGCAATGGATCATTCTGCCAGATCACGAGATTCATCGAGTGTCTAGAAATCGAAATGAAATTGAGGCTAAAATCAAGGAAAATTTAGGAAAATTCAAAAAATGGCTAGAGTCCTCCAAGGGTGGCATCCAAGCTCTCATGCCTTAGACAATTTTTTCAAAATTTCATCTTTCAAGAAAAGAAAAAAGTGCCCAAGTTCGATGCACCTAAGTTAGGGTTTCATAGCTCTAAATTTAGGAATGAAAGCAGCTTTGAACCTAAAAACTTATTTAAGGCAGCCTTTGTGCATTCATTCTTCATAATTTTTTGTAGGTGACTTCAAGGCAAGAGAGGAGAAACCAAGAATTTTTCCTATTTCAAGAATTTGAAGGCTAAAACTTCAAGATTTTTCAGAGTTCATAATTTTCAGATCAGCTCACAAAGAGGCTCCTTTTTTTTTTCAAGGGCATCAATTTTCAGAAGAGGAGACTTATCTTTTTCAAATTTCAGCAATCTGGGTCAGCTCAGTTCTTGATTTTGAACAACTTTGGAAAAAATTTCAATTTTCAAGAACCTGATTTTTGCATGCATGCCCAAGAAAACTTCAAAATTTTCAACATCTGATCAATTGGGTCCTCTTGCAACGTGTTCTACACAAAAGCCAACTCTCAGCTTTTTTGTCAAAATTTTTAGAAATTAGGGTTTGCTGGGTTTTCAACCAGCCATCAAAATTTTCAAAAAAGAACGATCTGGGTCTTCTTGCAACGAAATTCTCTACAAAACCCATATCTCAAATTTTTGTTGAAAAATCTGCCCGTTTGAAGAAGAAAATCAACAACGTAATTTTAGGGTTTGTGCAAAACTTGTCCAAACATAGTCAAGTTTACAATCAATCTTCAAGTTTTTCAGTATGGAGTACTCTCCCATCGAATTCAAAACCAAGACAGTGCTATATCATGCTTTCATCAAGACTTGTGAAATTGACTTGCATCATGTCAAATTAGTGTTCAATTTGTGTTCTTTCAAAGACGCAGGCAATGTTGCAATCAGACACCTTGGTCATTCTGGGTTACTTGCAGCAACATCAATTCCCGTCTCAGTGCAAAGTCTAGAGTTTGTAATTGCTTGTATCAAGCATTACAATCCAGCTACATGGGAGATTCAAACAGTAGATGGAAGAGTGGTTTGCATCCTCAAACTAGATATGATTGAAAAATGGTTTTCAATACCACCTTGGGCTGAAAGTGTAACCATCTCCTTTGAAGAATGTGAAAGAGTATGGGACATGCACAAGGAGAAATATCGCAAGAAAGTTGCACAAAAATGGATGAAAGAAAAACATAATGATGTTATGAGTAGATGTGAGAAGACATTAAGGTAGATTTGTGAAGCATATTGTAGCAAAAATACTCAAAAAGACAAACATAATATTCATTTGGAGGTTGGAGCCTCCTAATTGAGGAGATTGGTAGGTTGGTGCCTCATTACAAGAGATTGGCATCTCTTGTTGTGTTGGTGCTCAGGGGATTGGTGTTTCCAGTGGGTTGGTGCCTACGAAATTTGTAATAAGGTTTTATACAAGCAATATTTTTCCGTGGTTTTCTCCCGTAAGGGTTTCCACATAAAATCTCGTCTCTTATGTGTGCGGATTTTTGTGATTACTTCATTGTGTTTATTAAAGTTTAAATTGGTTAAAGATTTTCTTATAAGTATAAGAATGTGTGTTTTTAGTGGAAGCATGCAATGTCCCCATTTTATGCATTATTATTCCATGAGCTTTTGGCCAGTTTTTGAGTTTTCTTATAAGCTTTTGGGTGTGCTAGGGAGAACTCCAAAATTTTTGGAGGATGCAAGTTCAACATTTCAAGATTTTTGTTTGTGGCATTGATCTTAGTGGGCGTTAGGGATTGTTGTGATGCATTAAAAGCATTGTCGGGCTTTTAATGTGTCCTCCACACTTCTTGGAGAGCACATCTATTTTTAGTAAGTCATCTAGTTGGCTTTGATCATCTTACATCTTCAGTATCATCCTAGTGTGATTAGAGCTTGATTCCAATTCAGTTTCAGTGGTATCCGCCATAGATGGAAGACTTGCCCCAAATTGGAGAGTTTTTAAAACTCAGCAAAAAACTCGAGAACTTAAAAAATTGCTTAAATTTCATTAGAAACACATTTTTTTTGCAAAATTCAATGACAAGATGAATCCATAAATGAGTACAAAAGTGTTTTCTATTAATTTTGATTGACTTTAATGTAAATTGATTACAAAATTGCATTCTCATGCGGAATCCTAATGTCTAAAAGCTTGAAAGTCTGATACATGAAAACAGTAAAACTAGAACTAGAAGCAAATATTAAACAGTAACTAAATACAACATGCTAGTCCCTCCAAAAAGCTATAAAAGGAAGTTTGGGCTCTCATTTGTGACATGTTGAAGATTACACATAATGAAATGTTATCAGATTGAACTTGTGTGTTCTTCCTTGAATCTTGTGAGGACAAAAACCCTCATTGGATCATTGGTTTCGGATTTGAACGTCAATCTATAGCTGGTTTGGAGTGATTCTACTTAAGAATCACCATTGTTTATTCACAGAGTTTGTAGAGGTGTTTTGAAATGAAGATATTCAAAGGGTTTTGATGTGTAGATTTTTGGGGTTTGATTTTACTATTACTTAAGATATTTTTGATGTGATTGAAAGTGTTTCCAGATAGTGTTTCAACTGGTCGTACCATTCTCCAGGAATGGCCATACCATTCATGTTTTGCTACACAAGTTGAGAAAGGGTTTGATAATCATCTGGTTTGGAGTTATTTATGTTTCCTATGATAGAGCGACCATTCCTAAAGAGTTTCTTGATATTTATTGCTGCTGGCACAATTTTCTTACTAAGCTGTACCAAACACAAGGTTCCTAGAACTATGGCAATGGAATTAGGAAGAAAATTGCTGCTTTTATGACATGATTCTCACCTTGTTAGTTGGTGCCCGGACCTGCAAAGATTGTTTCTTGCGATTTGGCAATGGTTTTGAGTGTTCTCATGCAATCTTTGGAGGGTCGTAGTTGTACTATATAGGTCATCATGTTGGGAGCTTTTGTGCATTACTAGGTGTGATTTTTGTTACGAAATTTGAGCAGAGACAAATAGAAGCCGCAATAATTAAAAACAAGATAGTACATGCTTTTTCAATCAAATACATTACATATTTTTATTTTGTAGAAAACAACTCCTTAATATATTGACTTGTTTCAACAACTCAAACGTACAAACAAATACTTCTTAAATAAGTATTTTCTCACCTAGAATAGTTTCGTGAGTTATTACTATAACTCACTTTTATTTTAACTTCACACACATTATTATACTAACAAATGTGAACACTAACATGATTTCTAACACCCCCCTTTAGTGTGAACATAGGGAGAATGTACAACACATGAGCTGGAAACAGAATTGTATGCCTACACATACTTTTAGGTCTGCATACTGCTCTTTGGATCTTGCTGCACATGATCACCTACATACGAGAATTTCTCGCTTTCACTTACAGTGAGCTCATCATCAAACAACCATACTTCTAAGAAGTCTGACAGTCAGAGGGTCTCTATAGTTAGCTACTCTCCTATACAATTGTTCACAACATCAATGACGTCCACATTCTCCTCCTTTCAGACTTAACACTTCTAACTGCAGTAAACCAACTCTTGTGGCTCATGATCTTGATTCAAACAAAAGGCACCTCTCATCAATCTTTCATGGTTTTCACACAAGTTTACCACAAACTTGGACACGAACAAGACCACACTCATCTATTCACCGCATATGGTATTTTGGATTACCACTAACCATTTCAAGATCCATGATCTGGATTACACTAGTGCTTTTGTTCACTACAATATTTTTCACCAAGAGGAAGTACATTAGGAAATAACTCACAAAAATAGAAATGAACGGAAATGCCACTAATACAAAAGGCGAATTCATCGTTAGTGGCTAATGAGATGACACTGGATGTTCTCCAAGCTCCTATACCTCAATCCTCTAGTAAGTTTGCTACTTACTTTTTTGACACAAAATATCTAACTATACAAAAGAAACCAAATTGGTAAGGTACCCATAGGGGCAACTAAGGACACTTAGAATGCATCAAGTATATTGGGGATGCTTTATGTAACCAAATGAAAAATATTTAACCCAGAGTATATTCTTGTATTTATTGAGTCCTTAGATATGCAATAGTTACATGATACATATACATGCGGTCCTCGACTATGAGTACAATGAGGAAATATATAGCAAGCTGACGTTGGTTGAGAACACCAACCTTGGGTAACTTATAACTGACCAATGTCGGGGACTAAATACAAAACAACTTATTTTTCTATTTATTGACAACTACAGTACAAAGGTTTTCCAACCAATCACATGACAATTGCTTGTTCACTGTAATAAGGTATCTATGAAGCGTTATAAATTTCCCAACAGTTCATCCAAAAAAGTGTATTACAACCTGTTAGCTCTCAAAAACGCAGGAAAAATACCTCAAGAGGTTGCCAATCTCTTGATTCGTTTCAGGGTAACAGACAAGGCCAAATGATTTAGACCTTCTACTCTTTAGGTGCTGCCAAACCTAGGCCGGTGTACCTATAACAATGAAGTGGACTTGACCAATGTTTATTTCCCAAAGCAATTTACCCACACTGGCAAATAGGAATGGATAAATGAGTTTTAATTTGGTATAAATTGTATAAGCAATATCAATGAAAAAATCTAATGTGTTCATATGTAAAAATGAATGAAATTAAATAGTAGAATGGTAGAGACTAGTGCCTTATTGGGTATACGAAGTTCAACTGATAATCTGAAATGAATAACTTCTTTCTGGCAGATACTCAAATGGTTTGGCATACAATTTTAAGTTTATAACTGGTATAAACATGCAAGGATGTGACTACTGAGTTCTTCTTAATGATCCAAATGAGATTTCCTAATTACTATGACTGACTAAAATGACTTAATCTTTCCTTGAAAGAACCAATTAATCCAATCATACAGATACAACAAGTGTGCACTGATAAACTGAAAAATATCTTTGATATATCAGTTTAAACTATTACAAAACATCAACCTTGGGACAACTTCAACAATACTTTTAATTAACACAACAAACAACTGAAACCAAAAAAATGTCATCACATCAAATAAATTCAATTGAAATCTCCATTGTTTTAGACATGCATCATAGTCTCAAAACTGTCAACATTCTGTATCCTACTGTATTTTTTACTTGCTCTCTGCTCTATATCCCATTCGTTGTCAAAAATTGGTATTTATACATCGGCCACATAAAAAGTCGCGTCCATTCGTATTCAAAACTCGACGATCTGTTGTATTCGGGCTTTTTGAAACATTCATTAGACACCCGTGAAGACATCCTATAGTTTCGTGGACGCCTTGAGTCTCTCTGACTACCACAAACTATATATCGCTTTGATGTCCTGCAGTCCCACCGATACTTCGAGTCTTCCCAACATTCAATAGATCATATGTCGCTATGGTGTCATGTAGTCACACCGATGCTTTGAGTCTCCTTGACACTCTGAGTTCTCAATCTTGAATGTCATTGTGACTTTAGGGGTCGACAAACATTCCTCCGACTACTCAAGTCTTACTGAGATGTTTCCTTTAGTTTGCTTTTTGATCGCCGAAACAAAATGTTTCTCTTACCGATAAAGCTATATTCGATATGACTTCCATATCTCTCTCCGATGATGCCAGTCTTGCCGATGAATCTTGTTATCAGAAAAACAATGAATATCGCCAAGTCCTATTACCGATATAATCCCGTCATAGCGACATTGAGAGTCGGCAGGACTTCCATGAACTCACCCCGATACATTGTCAGAATCCACCTTCGTTGTATCCACAAAACCCAATGAATGTTCCAGGGCATTTCACCGATGACTTAGGTTTCGCTGATAGTCATTTTGTGCTTCATCAGTATAACACACATGTGCTCGTTATGACTTATATCGATGAAGATTTTCTCACCGATATGTCTCTATGTCTTCAATCGGTGAGACACAAATGTGATCGCTATGACTTATTTCGACGAACATTTTCTTGCCGATAGGATCCTCTGGTTGCTGAGACAATGAACTGCGTCTTGCCGACATGTGTCTTTAGATGAAATCATATCGGTATGACATTCCCGAACTCTTGCCGACAGATTGCAAAAGATATACGTTAGTATAAAATGCTTTATGGATCGAGGAGACCCTCACCATCTCTTGTCGATATGAATTATACATTGAAATACTCAGGGTTAGATGAATTCTATGGGACCACATGACAGAATATGGGCAAAAATGTTATGAAGAGAGGATTCTTGTGCTTATGGTAAGGACTTCTTTGGAAACTCATGAATATAAACAATTGTAAAATTTTCAAAATTTTACAGTTCTAACAGTGGCTTCGTCTGGGGATGAATGATTGTGAGATCATTGCAATGATCCAAATCTCTAGGTGAGCAGACCAAACTTTCAAGGTGATGGACCAGTAAGCAGGATGGAATTAATGGAAATGGAGATAAAAATGACCCTATACTACTATAAATGGAAAGATTTATTTTAAAATAAGGAATGTCAAGATTGTCCATGTACTGGCAATTCTTGTTCCTTTTATTTCCTAAACTACTGTGCATGGAATAGAAATTTTTGAGAGGATTGTCAAGAGTTGTCCATGCACTGGGAACCCTTAATCCTCTGTATTCCCTTTTTTAAGAGAAGATGTGCTTCAGAAATTGCCCATGTACAGGCAACTGCTTTTCTTCACCAGTCATGTTTTGCAAATAATATGAATCTTCGCCTTTCTTGCCAACAACAACAAAGGGCCCCAGCCACAAAGCTTCAAATTTCCTGTGTTTTCCCTTCTCTTGACACCTTGCATTCCACATTAGCACCAGATCATTCTCTTGAAATTTTCTATCTTTTGCCCTTTTATCAAATAAATACTACATTTGTGCCTGCAACTTCACATTCTGGTTTTGAGCCACTCTTCTTACTTTATCAAGCTCTGCCAGTTGTTCCATTCTTTCCTCCATTGGTTTTGGAATATCTATATCTTCCTGAAGGATAATTTGTAAACTGGTAACAAATTTTGTAAAGGCATCTTGGCTTGTGTTCCATATACCAATTCAAATGGGGATTTTCCAATTGCCTTTTTCACAGTTATCCTATCAGCCCACACAGCCAACCTCAATTTTGATTCCCAAGCCTTTTTGTTCCCACCTAGCATCCTCATGATCTTCAGAAGACTTTTGTTGCTGGACTCTGCTTGACCATTAGCTTGCGGATGGTAAGGAGCTGCATAAGACACAGTGATACCATATGTACTGCAAAAATCTCTAAACTCATCAGATCTGAAACACATCCCATTATCTGTAATCAATCTTAATGGTGTACCAAATCTGGTAACAATGTTATCCATTAAAAAAATTGATCACAACTTTACTTGTTGCTTGCTTGGTTGGGACTGCCTCCACCCGTTTGGTGAGGTAATCAGTAGCTACCGGTATCCACTTATGTCCTCCACTTGATTTCTCTTGTATCTCCCCAATAAAATCAATTCTCCACTAATGAAAAGGGGCTTCAACCTGCAAAGGTCTGAGTGGTAAAGCTCCTTGATACTTCATTTTCCCTAAGAACTTCTGACATGCTTCACATCTTCTTACATATGAAAAGGAATCATTAAAAACTTTTGGCTAGTAATAACCAGCCCTAAGAATCTTATGTGCAGTTGTCTTTGCAGAATGATGGCCTCCACAGACCCCTTCATGCATCTCTCTCAAAAGCATGCTTGGCCTGTGACTCATCAAGACAAAGCAACAACATACTGTCCCTATTTTTCCAAAATAAATCACCTTCCATAAACACATATTTTGATGCTTGCAGCTTCAAGGTTCTTCTCTGATTATCACTTAATCCTTCAGGGCACTTCATGTATCTGAGGTAATACATGATGTCCGTATACCAAGGAGTATGCTCAATACTTGCAATTGCATTTCCTTCATCTTCTACATTACAAATTTGATTTGCTTCAATATTTGTTTCTGCCATTAACTTGGCCAAACCTTGACCTCTCACTAATTTAGTGATTTGTATTTCCATATCAAATTCTTGAATTTTATTAATCCACCTGCATCTCTTTCCAGTTACCTCTGACTATGTCAAAATATCTTTAACAGCTGCATGAGGGACATAAGCTATCACTTTGGCTCCAACAAGATATGGTCTAAAAGCTTTTATGGCTTTCACCAATGCAAACGCTTGTTTCTCCATTATATCATATTTCAATTTTGACCCCTGCAATGACTTGCTGAAAAAAGACACATGTTGCTCATGACCTTCCTCATTCTTATGTAACATGACAACAGCTATAGTATGCAACGAAGCAAATGAAAATATTTGAAAGGGTTTTGAAAAATTTGGAGACTTAAGGACAGGGCTTCCTTGATGGCCTTTTTGATTGATATAAAAGCTTCTAATGCTTCTGTAGTCCAATCTACCTTTTGTCCCTTCCTCAACATCTTTGATATGGGCTTAACAATTTCAGCAAAATTAGACACAAATCTCCTAACAAAATTGATCTGTCCAAAAAATGACTGGATGGCCTTGACAGTTTTAGGAATAGGAACTTTATCTATGGCCTCAACCCTCTCAGGATCTATTCTAATCCCCTCCTTTGACACAATATGTCCTAAGAGTTTACCTTTTGTGACTGCAAAATGACATTTTTTAGGGTTCAGACTAATACGATATTCTAAAGCTTTAATAAATACCTTTTCTAGATGTTCTACATGATTTTCAGCCCCTTTTTGAATAGGTAGTAAGGTCATCTTGATATACCACCATGATAGCATTAATCAAGTCTGCAAATGCTACGTCCATAGCTCTTTGAAAGGTTGCACCTGCATTTGTGAGACCAAATGGCATTCTCACATAAACATATGTTCCCCATGGGGTTGTAAAAGTTGTCTTGTACTGCTCAGATTCTTTGACTTTGACCTGGTTGTAACCAGAGAACCCATCCATCATAGATAACAACTCACACCCTATTACTTTATGTAGTACAACTTCCATATTAGGTAGAGGGTAATTATCCTTGAGGGATGCCACATTTAGATTTATGAAATCCACGCATAATCTGATATCCCTGTTCTTCTTCCTCACAAGAACTAGGTTTGAAACCCATGTTGAATGCCTGATTGGTTTGATGATACCCCCATCTCTAAGCTTTATCAATTCCTCCTGCATTTTTGGTTCCAATGTTGGGTTGATAGGTCTTTGTCTTTGCTTGAATGGTTTTTCATCTGGCTTTAACAGGATTTCATGTTGAAACAAATCTTCCCTATATGCTTTGAGATCTTCATAAGACCATGCAAACACATGTTTATATTTTCTCAATAGTGCAATCAACATTCTTCGAATTGTTGGGCTTATTTTCTTTCCAATGTATACCCTTTTTTGGTGCCAGTTCAGTCCCTAAATTGACCTCTTCAATATCCCCCCCCTTGACTGGTGTCTGCTTCATGAGGGACCGATCATTTCCATCATATACCCTTTCCAATGCTACTAGCCCTTTGGGAAGCTTATTAGTTTTAAGCTGTAAGACCTCTTTCCCAAATACTGTTTGCTTTCCATCTACTTCTTCAACAAAAGCATTGAAATCAACTTTTTGAGCTTCATATTGATCTATACATTGAAGAAATTTCAAGAGGTCAACATCATCACTAAAAACCTGCCAACTGTATATATTGTCAGGCACAGTGGGTCTTGCTTTGAACTCGATTTGAGACACTCCAGCCAATGTGATGTCATCTCTTCTTAGTGCTACATTGGCTAAAAAGTCTGCCATTATGTTTTTCGACCTCTCAATCCATTCAATGGAGAAAGCATCAAACAACTTAATTGTGTCCCATACAACATTCCTATATTGCTTCAGCCTTTTGTGTTTTGCTGGATATTTTGATTTAACTTGAGAAACAACTAGGTCTGAATCCCCTAGAACAGTTAGCAACTTAATTTTATGTTTTATAGCCATATTCAAACTTGTTAACAAAGCTTCATATTCTGCTATATTGTTCGTACATTCAAATGCCAGAAAAAATGAATATTTAAAAGTAATTCCTTCAGGGGAAACAAACACTATTCCTGCTCCATTACCTTCTTGGGTGCACGCTCCATCAAAGTACATTTTCCACACGCCATCACAGTTTTTTGCAACATGCTTATCAATTGGATCAACATTGATTAATTTTGGCTGAGCTGGTTCTATTTTAAAATCTCCAAGATCCATATCACAAAAGCAATTGACTTGATCTTGAGGTACACAATCTACAATTGGGTTCATCCTTGGCTCCTTGTACAGTTTAACTTCCTGGCCATTCACTGGAATTGTTGCATAAGACAAATCAAATTGGACATTTCCCCCAACCGCTGCTGTCCATTGTCTTGATAAAAGCATCCCAAACTGAGGAGGGGTATCAATTACAGTTATATCTATATTGTAGGCCATCTGAGGATAAGTAGCTAGTTTGACTTCAAAATCTTTCATAACACCTACTACTGGAACAGGCCGGCTATCCATTGCATAACAGTTCCCTTCATTAGTATCTACCCACATGCCTAGCTGTTTCATAACTCCCACTGGCATGATATTGATAGCAGCGCCAGAGTCTATCATGCAATTCCTCAACAATTTGTTGTTTATAAGCAACGTGGTGAAAAAAGGTTCAACTTGTGGGGAATTTACCAATACATCATTTAGACACACTTCTGGGACAATCATCTTCTCTTGCTTGTTAACCGTTTTAGTGGCCATTTGATTTTCAAAACTTGTACTTTTCTCATTTCCATTTGATATCAATTGAATTGCACTATCCCTATACTCTTTAATTCTCATCATCTCGAGTAGTGGGATAGACATTTTTACCTGAGATAAAGCTTGAGAGAAGTCAAAAGAAGAACCCTCCGCCTTAATTGTTTTCTTTTGCTCTGATGCTTCTTCTTTGTTTTCTTCCTTTTGGACAGGTTTCAGCTTTTCTTTGTAGAACTTTTTATCCTCCTTTTGAACAAGCTTTTGTTCGTTCTTATCATGTTGCTTATTTTCTGTTCTCCTCAAAACTCTTGGTGTTACTTCTCTATCTTTCATAAATATTCCCCTGGGAGCACCTTCCTTTTCATTCACTGTCCTATTTCTTAACCAATACTTGCTCTTTGCTTGTTCAACTGCAACAATGGTTAACCTCTTTATTTCCTCTTCAGTGGGTCTCCTTATATTGCATTGAGTAAGCACCTCAACAGAGTATTGTTTTGCATAACTTTCTTCAGAATCAGAAAAAACTTGCTGTTCAGCCATGTGGACATTGCACCTTTGATTTGAAACATCATACTCACAACCTTCATCTTCTGAAGATAAATATTCCTCCTCAATAGGGTGAAAAGTATTTGAAGTCAAATACACTGTGTGATCTTCTCCACTATCACCCGCTAGCATCCCTTCTTCTTGCATTTCTTGGGCTACAACACAGTGGTCTTGGGAATGTGGCCCATTACAACCTTCACACCAAAGATTACTATTGACCATATATGCCGCCTTCTTCCTTAATGGATCAAGTGTTTCTTTGTTCCTGGGTCTATCCATTACAGGTTTTCCATCTTTCCAATTTGTATTGTAAGGCATGTCGTGTAACCTAGGCCTCTCACTTCTGTATGTGTTCTCTTGTTTGTATTGATAATTATTGACTTGCTGAGGAACCCTAGGATTATCTCTTTTACTAATCATCCCAACAGCTTTCCTATTGTTTTCAATGGTTAGTGCTATCTTTTGGGCTTCAGCTAAAGCTCTTGGAAACCTGTTTCTTAGTTCATACCCTATTTTTGGATCAAATGCATTCAAATAAATACTCAATGCTGCAGAGTCTGGCAACTTTGACCTAGGTGGCATCTTATTCTGCAATTTGCTGAATCTCTAGTTAAAATCATAAATTGACTCATTCTGATTTTTTTGAATCTGTACTAGTTTATGTAAAGCAGCATCTGGTGCACATGGATTTCCATGCTGTTCAAGAAATCAATCCTGAAATTCTTGAATAGAATCAACAGAGGCTGTTGGCAGGCTATTGAACCAATCCCTAGCTTCTTCGGTGAGCGACATCATGAACAACCTCATATGCAAATCTTCATATGACATATCCAAGTCTTGGACAAAAGCATTAAAGTTCTATTAAATTTAGAGATCAGATTATATGTAGAATGTTGAACTTGATAAATATGAAGTTGATGCCAAATCAATATTGAAAAATACTGATCATGAATTCACAAGTCTGAATTTTTCCTTAATGGTATTCGATTTACAAGAGCAGAACATTTATTGATTTCGATATCTTCAAGTGTAGATCGGATCTGCACTAAGTATCAAATGGGAGACACATTCTATGAGCGGACATGTCTCCACGAAGTGGAGGCATGTCTACTCATGGGATGTGTCTCTTGGATTGTGCCAATTCGACTAACTAAACACCTGATCCTTAAATCGGAGTTAGTTACTTAATAAACATAAATGCTTACTAAGTTCGATCTGAATTTATTTTGCACAAATAAATTATATCCAATCTGGAAATGATCACCGATAATGATGCTTGATCGGGATCCTATATGAAACACGAAATGCTATTAATCTGCAGTTAATAACCTCTAAATGCAGATCGATAGTATACTTGGAATGTAGTAGATTCCGATATAAATGATAATGTATACAATTAAAATATATATATATGTGTGTATACATATTTTAGTACATACTGACATATATATACACACACATATGATCATCATTTCTATATCTGACCGAAGCTACCATAATTCAACAAGTTCCTCAAATGATCTTCAACAGTAATTGCACTACTCCCTGTAAACATAGGAACAAGACTTCTCCAACTGCTATCCATAGGGTAAGGGTATAATTGAAACCTTGTCAAATCAAACTATTTGATCATTGTTGTGTATTGCTGAGGGGGAGGGTTATGCAAGTGCTGATACTGGTACACTGGATTATTGTATGGCACATATTGATGACCATGAGGTGGTTGCGCATTTGTATGTTGTGATGCAATGTACGGTGGATAGTTTGGCTGTTTGAATTGATTTCCCATTTGATTCTGAGGAACCTTTGGCTGACATGAAGGCCCTCCATAATTGTTTCCTTGCTTATGAGACGGTTTATATTTTGGAAGATTAGCTGTCTGAGCCTTAATTTGAGCTTCCTGCAATTTCAAGTCTTGCATTGCTTTCATCATTTGGATCTTTTCCTGTTCAGCTTTTGCTCTTTCTACTTTTTGTTTATGAAACTCGAACTGTGTTTCTATTTCTTCACAAGTTGAGAACTCATAATTTTCTTGAGGAATTACATGATCAATAGGCTCATTTTGTTTACCCTCCATTCTTTGATCATATTCCTGTTGATATCTGATTCATTTAGCTTCGAGTTTAGCATTGAACTCTGCCTGTTTCTGAGGATTATAAAAAGGATTTCTTTGTTCTTCAGGGGTACAAGGTTCTACACTTGAATTATCTCTCCATGTATCATAACGGTCATATGTCTCACAATGTGGTCTTGATGCTTTGTCTTTGTTCGTTATGCACATGTCCTCTGAAATATTCCGAGCCAATTTTTTCGTTTTTTCAAATTACAAATTACAATCAATGCACCTGTTAAGGTTAGAAGATAAACCAAAACGTGCTGAAGCAACTCTAACCAGAATGTACACCAGGATCCAGATGTGGGCAAGGTGTGAGCATTGGTCAGAGGATCTAAATCAAATTGCTTCTACAAGAACTCTAACCAAGAATGGCGCCGATGATGGCGAGCATATGGTCAGAGGATCTTCTATACTAAATGCTGAAATGGAACTCGACACCAAGTATGTGCTACCCAGTCCAGAATGGAGTGAGGGGCGACCATATGGCGGAGTGTTACAAAGTACAATACTGGAAAGAAATACTGAGAAGCTGAAAGTACTCAACACCCAGAATGTGCTTTCTAACCCAGAATGGGATAGTAGCTACCATAGGGCGGAGATAAATTAAATGCAATTGCAAATACTGGAATTAGAATTGAGCATTACAATTTGATAAGCAAGATTATAACTGCTGTCAGTACTACTGCCAGCTTACAAAATATTAGACAATACCTTGCTATCAATACAATCGAGAGACATAGAGTTGCAACAATATTAATAGAATTCCTTTCAATAAACAATGAAGATTAACTCAGAAACTGCAATATTATGGCCAACCTGATAATCTGATTTTGACAGTCCAGATCTTCATATGCACAAACAGCAACCCTGCAACTCACCAATTTGCTCACAACTCTCTCAAAACTCACTCAAATCCCACAAAATAAGATGCAGAATAACCCTAGAAGGATGGCGACCTAAATAGCACACAGAAAACTGATCAACAATCTCTATTTAATTAATGCACGGAAATCAATGCAAGGGCAAGTGGTACGGCCCAGCAAGGAGTTCGACTTCTTCTTAAAAATCCAAAGCTTCTCTAAAAAATCTATAAACTAGAGAAAAGAGACGCCCCTTACAAACTCAGAGATTGATGCAATACCCAGAACAATTATTTTTGTATTTTTTGAGATATGAATAAAAATATAAATCTGCTGTAACTAAAATGCAATTTTGGAATACCTCTAATATGCAAAAATCAGAAACTAAAGAGTTACAATGCTGAATACAATGCACTAATTCCAATGAACTCACAAATCTATCCTAAATCACCACTAGTCGCTGTGTTGCAAGCAAGAAGCGATGCCCGAGCTAGGAGGCCTTCATTCCTCGAAGCAATTCCAGAGCCAAACCGGTAGCATAACAATACTGTAGACCAAAGATGATGAAATGAGGCTCAAAGTCTTCCTTTTATAATTTCCTGTTGACTTCTCGAAACCCTAAATTCTTCTTCAAGGTCAAAACCCTAATCCTTTTCAAAGATGGCGTCCTTTTCCTTCAATGCTCAATATTGACCTTTTTAATTAAATTCAATACTTTAATAAATGCGTCCACTTCAAGGCTTGATTTGACTTTGGCAAATTATAAAATAATCCTTAATGAAGGCGCCACCCTCAAGAGACCACTTTTCAAAACAACATGAAGTCAACAGACTAGGCCAAGGGGGTCAACGTTAAAATATAATATTAAAATGTGACTTTAATTAAATAGCTCAACTTATCTCTCCAATTGTGCCCCGAAGCCATAAATGAGCAAGTCAATCGATCAAACTGAATCAAAGAGTCAACCATGCCGAACTCATAGGAAAACTACCCAAAATAGAATTTACTAAAAATAGTAAATTCCTAAAGATGCTCAGAATGCCAAGACGAACATATCACTGCGAAGCTCTCTGAAAACCCAGAAAGAATCCGCAATTGAAACAATCAGCTTCGAGCCAGAAAATCCTTCAAAATAGGAAACCCTAATTTTACCTTCCGACTAGCCTACGGGTCTCCGGAATAGGCCAACGGTCATTGAAAAGTCAGACTTGAGACGGGGACATTACAGTCCGCCCTCCCCAAGATTGCTTGTCCTCAAGCAATTGCAAACCTGGATGCTGCAGAACCTCTTCATTTTCCCAAGTTGCATCTTCCAAAGGCAAATTTTTCCACTTCACCAAGTATTCTCTGATTGTTCTTTTCCTCAAAGAACTTTCTCTAAAATCAAGTATCTCCTCTGGAATTAGAACCAACTTTCCTTCTTCATCCAAAGGTGGCAACTGTGATGAAGCAACTAAATTATGTCCAAGTTCCTTCTTGAGGCGAGACACGTGGAAGACATTATGTACTCTGCTGTTAGAAGGTAGCTCCAACTCATAAGCTACTGCCCCAACTTTTCTGATGACCCTGAATGGCCCATAGAAGCGAGGTTTGAGCTTCTCAGCTCCACTCTTCTTGAGAGTAGACTGTCTGTAAGGCTGTAATCAGAGATAAACCATATCCCCAACCTCGAAAGAACGCTCAACACGTCTCTGATCAGCATACATCTTCTGCTGATTCTGTGCAATCTGCAGATTGTGCTTCAATGATTTCATAATGTCTTGACTTTGTTGCAACAAGTCCTTGGCTTGAGGTGCTTTGCTATCACCAAACACCAAATCAGCGAAGCTAGGTGCTTCATACCCATAGAGAGCCAAGAAAGGAGACATCTTAATCGACATATGAAATGAAGAATTGTAACAGTACTCGCCTATGTGCAGCCACTTAACCCATGCTCTTTGCTGCTCCGACACATAGTTTCTCAAGTAGCCTTCCAACCACTTGTTCACTATTTCCGTTTGCCCATCTGTTTGGGGATGGTAACTAGTGCTTGGAGTGAGCACAGTACCACTCATTCTGAAGACCTCTTGCCAAAAAGTGCTTAGGAACTTGCTGTCCCTATCACTCACAATGTTTTTTGGCAACCCATGCAGCCTAAACACCTCATGAAAAAACAGATCTGCAACTTGGGCTGCTGAAAAAGAGCTGGTAATGGCGAAGAAGTGAGCAAATTTGGTTAGCCTATCCACTACCACATAAATACAATCCTTCCCTTGGGCCTTGGGCAACCCTGTGATGAAATCCATCGAGATGCTTTCCCATTTTTGATTGGGAATAGGGAGTGGTTGCAGCAAACCGGCTGGTAATGTATGCTCATTCTTATTCACTTGACAAACAGGACACTCCTGAATGTAGCGTTGTACTTCTCCTTTCAATCCTTTCCAAGAAAACCTTTCTCGGATCTGCCTATATGTCTTGAAAAATCCTTGGTGACCAGCAACCGGAATATCATGAAATGTCAAAAGAATCTTCTTCTTAAGCTTAGAATCAGCCACCAGAAAGATTCTTCCCTTATAGTGTATCAATCCCTCAATCACCTTGTACCTTTCATCCTGAAAAGTACCCTCAATAATGCTGGTTGCAAACTGATTTTTGGCATAATCAGCAAGCAACATGTCTCTCCAATCTGCAGTAAGCTCACACAATGAGCTAAGATGGGGTCTCCTGGATAGAGCATCAGCCACGATATTATTTTTCCCTTTGACATATTCAATGTCAAAGTCGTAAGCTTGAAGCTTACTCACCCGCTTTTGTTGCCTCTCGTTCAGGTCCTTCTGATGCATGAAATGTTTGAGGCTATTGTGATCAGTCTTGACCACGAACTTGTTTCCCACCAAGTACTGCCTGAACTTGGCTAATGCATGCATAATGGCAAGCATTTCCTTGTCATAGATAGAATATGTTCTCTCCACACCCCTCAGTTTTCTGCTCTCAAATACAATGGGATGTTTGTCTTGCATCAAGACAGCCCCAACTCCTTCACCAGATGCATCACATTGCAGCTCGAATGGCTTGGAGAAATCCGGAATAGCCAAAACCGGACACGAGCTCATGATCTTCTTAAACTTGTCAAAAACAATTTGAGCCTTTTCTGACCAACAAAAGGCTCCCTTTTTGGTGAGATCAGTAAGAGGAGCAGCATTCTGTGAATATCCTTTTACGAATCTCCGATAAAATCCACAAAGACCCAGAAAGCCTTTCAACTGAGTCAAGTTCTCAGGAGGTGGCCACTCAACTACTGCCTTTGATCTTTTCAGGATCTACCTTTACTCCCTCAGCACTGATTATGTGGCCAAGGTACAGTAACTCCTCCATTCCAAATTCACATTTGGATGCTTTTGCGAACAAACTCTCAGATTCCAGGATACTAAGCACTTCCTCCAAGTGCTTGAGATGATCTTCCCAAGTCTTGCTGTAAATCAAAATGTCATCAAAAAATATCAACACAAACCTCCTTAACTGATTCTGGAAAACTCTGTTCATGCAAGACTGGAAGGTAGCAGGAGCGTTAGTCAACCCAAATGGCATGACTAAAAATTCGAAATGGCCATAATGACATCTGAAAGCTGTCTTCTCCACATCAGATCCTCTCATTCGAATTTGATGGTAACCCAATCTCAAATCGATCTTCGAGAAGAACTTGGCCCCATGTAGCTCATCAATGAGCTCATCTATCCTTGGAATGGGGTATCGGTTTTTGATTGTGCTTTGATTCAAAGCACGATAATCCACACACATGCGCATGGTACCATCCTTCTTCTTCACAAGAACCACTGCAGATGCAAAGGGGCTCTTGCTTGGGCGAATGAAACCCATCTCCAAGAGTTCTTGAATATTCTTCTCAATCTCATCCTTTTGCCTCTTCGGGTACCGATATGGAGTTGTAATTACCGGTTTAGCTCCTTCCTTGAGCTCTATGATATGTTCTGAACCCCGTTCAGGTGGTGGTCCAGGAGGCAAATCTGCAAAGACTTTGCTCTTCTTCGTGAGTAGAGACTGAACATCAGGAGGATGGTCTCTCTTAGTCTCAACCGGACTAGCAGGAAGGATCATGCACTCTGCAACCCACTCAGCTTGATCGTGACGGATCAGCCTTGCCATTCTTTTGAATGACACAACCCGAGGGCCCCCATTGGACATTCCTCTTAGAACTATCTTCTTCCCATCGGATTGAAACTTGAGCTCCATAGTCTGCAGATTCAAAGAGATCTCCCCAAGTGAACGCAGCCATTGAATGCCTAGAACGGCATCAGTATCCCCAATGTGAACTACATAGAAGTCATCCTTGACTTCGTAGTTTCCCAATTGCATGGTCATGTTCGAGATTTTCTTGGTGCATGAAATATGGAATCCATCGGCAACCATGACCTTGAAACCTTCAAACTCCTCTGTTTGCAGCCCCTTCTTTGCTACCACAACTTCATCAATGAAGTTATGTGTTGCTCCAGTGTCGATCAAGGCAACGATTCGCTGCCCTTTGATCATCCCTCGAACCTTGAATGATTCGTTTCTTTGGAAGCTCGAAAGTTGAGCCAAGACTCCTCCACTTTCCTTCTCATCTCCGGACTCTTCTGGAGCTCTTTCTACTTCACTTTCTTCAAAATCAGATTGCTGGTCGGAAAAATCAGAACTACTTTCACCAGCAGAATAGTACTCAATCTGATTGAATTTAACTCCCTTAGGGCAAACATGATCTTGAGACCATTTTTCCCTACACTGGAAACACAACCCCTTTCTTCTGAGTTCGTTCAGGGTCTCCGGATCCAATCTTGTGACATGGGGATTATGATGTTTGAACTCCTTATGCTGAGGTCTCAAAGGAGGTCTATGCTGAGGTCTTTTCCCTTATCCCTTTTCTGAAAGGGGGAATTGGATTGAAACTTTGCCTTAGGAGCAGCCCACTCCATGTTCCTTGCCTTCTTCATGGCCTCCTGTAGGGTTGGTGGATCAAAGGCTTTAATCCAACCTTTGAGTGGTTCTGTCAAACCTTCACTGAAAAGGATCACCAATCTCCTCTCCGTGATTCCAGTAACCATGACTGAGAGTCTCTGAAACTCAGCAATGTAGGCATCAACTGTGCCATACTGTCTCAATTGTGCAAGTTCTCTGAAATGTATTTCAGGGTCCTTTTTCTCAAACCTCTCAATGAGCCTAGTAGTGAACTCATCATAAGTTGTGATTGACCGATGACCCAAGAGTAACTAGGCCATGGTACCACCACTCGTGCGCCACCCCATCAAGGTGTAGCGTAGCGAACTTGATCGCCTCTTCTTCTGCCATGGGTCTGAGAGCTAGATAGTTATCCAGCTTCTGTATCCAAGCTCGAGCTGAACTGGTATCACTCCCGTCAAAGTGTGGAAGTGTAACCTTGTTGACAGCTTGGTACAAGTCTCCTTGAGTTGATGGTCTTCTTTGATCATAATGTCTCCCTTGTCCTTTGTTTTTCCTTTTATGATCCATAAAGTCATTGTAGGACATATCCATCTTGATGTCGCCAGGGAGAGAATCATACTCTGCACGACCAAGTCTCAACTGCTCCACGAATGAAGCATTCTCTTCAGGATCTGGCTGAGTGTTAACAGGTGCCAGAAAGGTGGGTTTGAATGGCCTGGCTGAGACATAAGTGTTGTTTGAAGTATGATGAGCAGCATGTCCATCATGCTGGTTGGAAGCACTGTGCTCTCCTCTATGCCCGTGTTGTTCTGTGGAATGGTGTTCTGGCCCACTTTCCCCATCATGAGCGAAACCATATCCATTAAGGCATCCATCTTCCTTTCAAATCTCTGTCCCGGACTGATGGATCTCTCTCTGCCCTTTCTACTGTCATCTCTGGTGTTGGTAACCCTCTCGTTACCCCCAACTGATCTTTCACCTTCTGCCATATCTGTTTCCTGAGAAGACTCCCAATGAGCCCTCAAGACTTCTGAAGCTGTCTGACCTTCTGGAGCCTGATAGGGCTGGAACTGTTTTCCAACCTTTTTGTCTTCCCTTGCAATGTACCTCTTTTCTCTGTCACTCATAGACAGATTGATCACAGGATGGCAAGATCTTGGCTCTGATACCACTGAAATATTCCGAGCCAATTTTTTTTTGTTTTTTCAAATTACAAATTACAATCAATGCACCCGTTAAGGTTAGAAGATAAACCAAAACGTGCTGAAGCAACTCTAACCAGAATGTACACCAGGATCCCGATGTGGGCAAGGTGTGAGCATTGGTCAGAGGATCTAAATCAAATTGCTTATGCAGAACTCTAACCAAGAATGGCGCCGATGATGGCGAGCATATGGTCAGAGGATCTTCTATACTAAATGCTGAAATGGAACTCGACACCAAGTATGTGCTACCCAGTCCAGAATGGAGTGAGGGGCGACCATATGGCGGAGTGTTACAAAGTACAATACTGGAAAGAAATACTGAGAAGCTGAAAGTACTCAACACCCAGAATGTGCTTTCTAACCCAGAATGGGATAGTAGCTACCATAGGGCGGAGATAAATTAAATGCAATTGCAAATACTGGAATTAGAATTGAGCATTACAATTTGATAAGCAAGATTATAACTGCTGTCAGTACTACTGCCAGCTTACAAAATATTAGACAATACCTTGCTATCAATACAATCGAGAGACATAGAGTTGCAACAATATTAATAGAATTCCTTTCAATAAACAATGAAGATTAACTCAGAAACTGCAATATTATGGCCAACCTGATAATCTGATTTTGACAGTCCAGATCTTCATATGCACAAACAGCAACCCTGCAACTCACCAATTTGCTCACAACTCTCTCAAAACTCACTCAAATCCCACAAAATAAGATGCAGAATAACCCTAGAAGGATGGCGACCTAAATAGCACACAGAAAACTGATCAACAATCTCTATTTAATTAATGCACGGAAATCAATGCAAGGGCAAGTGGTACGGCCCAGCAAGGAGTTCGACTTCTTCTTAAAAATCCAAAGCTTCTCTAAAAAATCTATAAACTAGAGAAAAGAGACGCCCCTTACAAACTCAGAGATTGATGCAATACCCAGAACAATTATTTTTGTATTTTTTGAGATATGAATAAAAATATAAATCTGCTGTAACTAAAATGCAATTTTGGAATACCTCTAATATGCAAAAATCAGAAACTAAAGAGTTACAATGCTGAATACAATGCACTAATTCCAATGAACTCACAAATCTATCCTAAATCACCACTAGTCGCTGTGTTGCAAGCAAGAAGCGATGCCCGAGCTAGGAGGCCTTCATTCCTCGAAGCAATTCCAGAGCCAAACCGGCAGCATAACAATACTGTAGACCAAAGATGATGAAATGAGGCTCAAAGTCTTCCTTTTATAATTTCCTGTTGACTTCTCGAAACCCTAAATTCTTCTTCAAGGTCAAAACCCTAATCCTTTTCAAAGATGGCGTCCTTTTCCTTCAATGCTCAATATTGACCTTTTTAATTAAATTCAATACTTTAATAAATGCGTCCACTTCAAGGCTTGATTTGACTTTGGCAAATTATAAAATAATCCTTAATGAAGGCGCCACCCTCAAGAGACCACTTTTCAAAACAACATGAAGTCAACAGACTAGGCCAAGGGGGTCAACGTTAAAATATAATATTAAAACATGACTTTAATTAAATAGCTCAACTTATCTCTCCAATTGTGCCACGAAGCCATAAATGAGCAAGTCAACCGATCAAACTGAATCAAAGAGTCAACCATGCCAAACTCACAGGAAAACTGCCCAAAATAGAATTTACTAAAAATAGTAAATTCCTGAAGATGCTCGGAATGCCAAGACGAACATACCACTGCGAAGCTCTCTGAAAACCTTGAAAGAATCCGCAATTGAAACAATCAGCTTCGAGCCAGAACATCCTTCAAAATAGGAAACCCTAATTTTACCTTCTGACTAGCCTACGGGTCTCCGGAATAGGCCAACGGTCACTGAAAAGTTAGACTTGAGACGGGGACATTACATCCTCATTTATCTTCTTACCTTTATCAACCTTATCATCCTTATGTGTCCACTTACTGTTGCCACTAGGACCTCCAGCAGTACCTCCTTTGTATTGGGATCTTCTACCATTCATGTTGAATTGATGCAATATTCTTGTCAGAGTCGCCATTCACTTTGTTAAAAGTGAGAAAAGATGAAATATCTTGATTTTATCCCTAGCAGAATCACGTTTTATACAACTTCTCAAATTATGAATCTTTCTTCGATGACTCTATATGATAATCTTCAACCGGATATTCTGCAATAATCCCTAGCGGAGTCGCCAATTTGTTAGCTCTCAAAAACGCAGGAGAAATACCTCAAGAGGTTGCCAATCTCTTGATTTGTTTCAGGGTAACAGACAAGGCCAAATGATTTAGACCTTCTACTCTTCAGGTGCTGCCAAACCTAGGTAGGTGTACCTATAACAGTGAAGCAGACTTGACCAATGTTTATTTCCTAAAGCAATTTACCCACACTGGCAAATAGGAATGGATAAATGAGTTTTAATTTTTGTATAAATTGTATAAGCAATATCAAGGCAAAGATCTAATGTGTTCATATGTAAAAATGAATGAAATTAAACAGTAGAATGGTAGAGACTAGTGCCTTATTGGGTATACGGAGTTCAACTGATAATCTGAAATGAATAACTTCTTTCTGTCAGATACTCAAATGGTTTGGCATACAATTTTAAGTTTATAACTGGTATAAACATGCAAGGATGTGACTACTGAGTTCTTCTTAATTATCCAAATGAGATTTCCTAATTACTATGACTGACTAAAAGGACTTAATCTTTCCTTGAAAGAACCA